>JAXQQM020093181.1:0-100669 GCA_034641835.2 Pinus albicaulis
AACACAAGCAACATCTCATTCCAACCTCAAGCACTTAGGTGAGAATGATAACTTAAGAGAGAATGAGATAAGATAATTGGCACATTGATAGATTTAATCAATCAATGAAGGGAAAACATGTCATCAAGTAGGATTTGAGCATAGGTTTATGTAGGTGTACACACACACAAAAGAAACATCTCATCCCACCCTCAAACATTTATATGAGAATGATATTATTGGTACCTTGAGAGCTTTAATTGGTTCACAAATAGAAAACATGTCATAAAGTGGGATTTGAACTTGTGTGGGGAGGATAACAATTTCACCTCTTAACCATCCAAGCTAGATCCAATTGACTCTCTCTCTCTCTATCTCTCTCTCTCTCTCTCTCTCTCTCTCTGTACACACACACTACAATGGAAGAATTGTGACCTCCCCATTAGCAACATGCCATTGGGATATGGTCCTTTCCCTTGGAATATGTTTCCCTCTTATTTGAGTGTGCCCAGCTGATTGTTGAGCATGTGGAATTTGTTGGGAATTGGTAGGAGAATACAAGGTAATATATGAGCTAGTAGTGGAGCCCTATGTATGAGTTAAGCCCTTATGAATTTTGGGTGCATTCCCCGTGAATTGCGTGAGGCCATCGTATTATGTTTTTTAAGCTTGTGTGGTGAGTGGGGGTCTTAGTAGATGATTGAATCATTATGGTGCTTGCTGTATAGCTAATAAACCACCTAGAAAATATGAAAATAAAATAGGCAAACCATCTTGACAGTGGATTCCAACTCTTGAAACGAAGCAATACCCCATCTAAAATTTTGGTGAATCCTTGTGAATGAACTAAAAGATAAGACTGAGCCATTGTGGTGCCCACTACTAAGAGAAATTGATAAACCAACCTAGCGCTTGTTATAGGTTAAACAAGTAAACCACCTTGGTGCTTGCTTTTAAAGGTAAGTTGATAAACGACTTGGGCAGTGGGCTACATAACATGGATGAAAAGCCATGCTTTTGGTGTGAATTCCCTAAGAAATAATTTCCTCAGACATTGGATCTAAATCAAGGGCGGTAAATATAATGTTATAAGTTATATGTGTGTTCCTATTACTTAAAATTTTCTATAACATTAATATGTAAGTTCTATTGTGAATGGTAATGGTTTCGTGCCCTGTTGAAAATTTTAAAGTATGTACTATTGTAAAACCGATAAATAATATGGTAATCCAAACCAGCAGACAAAACTCATTAACTGGCCACCAAGGAGCGATGGTATAACAAAAATAAAACCTTTAATCTAAGAGTATAGTTCGCGATGAATCAAACTATAGACAGACATTATTTAAGTTCAAAGAGGATTCTAGAATAGTATGATACCAAACCTTAGAAAAATTATGTACACCACATGGGCAGATGGAAGCCCGAGGGTACAGGGTTCTCTTTATCGGATGTTTCTTTAGAAAATAGCCATGAATAAATGATATACATTCCATAAAATTTATCAGAAATAACATTAAGCTATGAGTCAACTAAACTAAACTAGTGTGTAGCAAAACCTTCATGGCGTAAGAAATCGAGTATAACAATTTACAAAATTTCATGAATAATATTACAGTTACAACAGTAATAACCCAACAGGTACATGCATTAATTCAAGGTATTATACTAGTTTCATATATTAATGTAACAATAAATTAACAAATAGCTCTTGTTGGCAGGATGACAGGAACCCTGACAACAGTGCCAACCTAAAATGGTAATGACAAGGGACTGTAATTCGATATGAAACAAAAAACAATGGATTATCACCCCAAAATTTTTACACATTTAAATCATAGCATTACATCGTGAAGACTTGGAAGTTCCAAGGGTAAAGAAAAACCATATTAAAAAAGGCAGCCTAATGTATGTCACCAGAAGAGCTAAAAATACCCTTGGCAGAAACTGATTTCAAATAAGCAATATTGAAATATTATTTAACTCCATTGTAACAAATACATCCATTATGAATGCCTCTTAACCTAACCCTTAGATGCATTACAAGTAGCGAGGTAAAAGGAATTAAACCAAAAATCTAGAACATTCGTGGCCAAGATGAGGAGGGCTAGTGGCGTTACGAGTGGGTGGTCCCATAACCTAATAAAACATAAACAAAAGACAAAAACTTAAGAACGGTATACAATTTCACCTTTGAATGCCTACGAGCTAAGAACAGTTCTATGCAAAGAAAATAGACTTACCAGAGGGAGTTTTGTGTGTCCAAATGCACCGTACGCCACAGTGCTTATCTCTCTCAGTGCCTCGAAATCCCATCGAGACCAAAAGATATGAATCGGCAGTAAGCTTCCAAACGAGTAACCAAGGGTGAAAAATTATTTAGGTTCAGAGTCAAATAGCGGTAGAGAGAAAAATAACTAGAGATAAGGGTAGTCGATGACCATATCTGTGCATAGTAAGGTCTCCATAGCTGTAGAGCTTCATCCGGGAAAAAAAGGGAAGAAAACTCCAAGAATGAGCTGGGGTATTGGTCCGGGTTGGTTACACTAACCCTATCATAGCCAAATACAATCGTCAGATCGGGCCTAGGTAGATCGACAACTCAAAAGTGCCAAATGTCCCTACGTGCAGCCTATAGGGTTAGTGGTCACCGAAAACTACAGGTAGGTATTCTAGAAACATCTCCAACCCGAGTAAAATACGTTTACCATAGTGGATCATATCGAGGCATACCTGGCCATACATTTAGCTTGGCTTATGAAATGAGTTAGCTACATTGGATATCAACAATATGGAATGTTGAATAATGCATGGTGTGTCATTACTGTTAAACAAAAAGAACTATTGTATTTTTAATATAAATTATTACAATGTATTTTGACATGAAAACTATGATGGGTGCTAACATAACGTTTTGATAATTTCCTTCCAGCTATAGCAATTATTTATGTGTTTTTTTTACAATGGTTAATTTGCATAAAGAGATAGGATAAAAATGTAGTTTGTAAGGAGTTGTGTGTTATAGTTCATTTTGAATAAAAATTTGAGAAACTTAATTTAATTAATTAATAATTAATATATGGATGACAGAGATTTAATATTTGCAAAATATTTACAAAACATTTTTATCAATAGTGAAAAAAGAATGTTGAGATTTATCTTAAAGGTAATTTTTCTCTTTTTTCTTTTCAGCTTAATTAAAAAATATTATAAATAAAATATATATTTTCTATTTAAGTAAATTTGTGGACATTTAGGTATGTGGAATTGATAAGTTATTGGAATTGATAAGTTATTAGCCTATAGTATTGTAAAAAAACTTATTTAAAAGATAAGAATTTCAATGGTAAAAAGAAGACAAATCTGCATTATTAAGAATCCTATTACATACCTTTTATTTATTTATATACTATTTTTTTTAATAATAATAATTTAAAATAAAATTATAATTTAATTAAATTTTATATGTTTTTTAAATTTTAACAATGTGAAACAAATATTTTGATATTTATTATACATTAATGTCTATCAATATTTGCAATAAATTTAATTTATATAATTAGGTTCATTTAATTTAGGTAATTACATTCATTTATAAAATTAAGTCTTTACTAGTGTTAAAATAAACTCATCATGCATTTACATACTAATCTTTTAATCTATATTACTTAATATGCATGTTAAGTACATTCATTTATAAAAATAATCTTTTACTGGTGCTAAACTAAACTCATAATGCAACTACATATGCATTTAGATATTAAACTTTTAAACAAAAGTGTTTGAGATACATGTTAAATGCAATGCCCAAATATAAAATTATTAATCAGTTTGATATTTTGAAGATTTATGTGGTGTGAGTTTTTGAGGAGGGTTATTTGACATCTCCACAGTATCCATTTTTATGTCTACAATTATTAGTCAACTTATTAATTAAAATATACTTAATGGGATTAAGGATTATTGATCAATTATGGATAAAGTTTGATCTTTGTTCACACTTGTTTCATTATATAATATTTGATTTCCTTACAATAACATTAGTTAATACTATGTGAATATAAAATCAATCTGCGAAAATGATTATGGATTAATTTATTAATTATTCATAGTTATAGTTATTTTTATTAATAAATTAATAGATAATCATCATAATTGATTGATTTTATAATTTTTTCTATGTTTTGTGGATAAATATATCTCGAACATTTATAGTAATAATTTGAACGCTTTGTTTATATATATATATATATATATAATTTTGCAACAATAAAGTAGACTAGTATGATTATACACTATAATTGTACAATTTTTATCCAAAATTTTCATCATTCATGTATTAAAATTACTTTACCATTATAACAATTTAAATTTTGTAAAATAAAAAAAAATATTACTAATAAAAAAAATTGAATTAATATAAAGTTCTAGTACGCATTAACTAATTCTTCTATTATGAAATATTGACTTTTAACTCTTACCTAAAAAACAAGCACACACATATAATACTAAAACAAAATTATACATATATACTTGACAATATTACATAATTATATAAATGAAATGAAAATAGAATACAATATATATCAAATTAAAACAAAAATAAATAACTATTAAAAATATTATATATATATATATATATATATATATATATATATATATAATAAATGAAATTAAATATAATATATTATACATATTAATGATTATAATATTTCAAATATTCATTGAAATATTTTTATTTGCTAAAAAAATTTAAATTAGAGTTTTATACCTTCACGAAAACTTAAATCATAAAAATTAAAATTATAAAGCTCTTTCTTCAAAAATATTTTTCATATAAGTGAGGAAAAATAATATTATTCATCATATACGTGAAGAAAAAGATATCACAAATTTGTAGGTTAATAAATATTTCTCAAAACTGTAAATTAAGTTCAACAAATCTACTATTAAAAATAAATAAATTATAAAAATCAATTTTAAATATGTCATAAAAGATTGATTTGATTTTTTAAAATAACACTTACATAAACTTACATATTTCTTAAACCAATGAAAAAAAAATAGAGCATTATCATTTTCCTATTTATCTTACGAAATCTTCGATGAGTACCTCGAATATTATTCACATTCTCTTGTAACTCATTTATATTGAAGACCGTCTTGTGTATTAGAATATTAGAATGAATAAAGGTGAAAAAAAAAAAACCACTGAAAAAAGTAATCACAAACAAAATATTTGAAAGCACAAGATTATATCATTAGATCGTAGGAGATGCATTAGCAATAGTAGTGTTGGGTCTTCCATAAACATGACTACATACAATTTTAGGGTTGTGGGGTTGACAGAATAGATAAAATAAACACATGAAATCCTGATTGAGATTTAATGCGCCCGATAGCAGCCATTCACCATACATAACCATGCTATGTTTCCGGAAGCCGCATCTAAGATGTGACCTGTGCCGTTTGTTTTGCGATCACTCCATCCATCTTTCCGAGTAGGCGAAATGTCGTAGTTAATGAAATAAATGTATGTCGTAGTTAATGAAATAAATGTACGTTGCATCTATGTTTGAGTTTATGCAGTATTCTCGCGCTTCTCACACTGACTCAGTGGTGGGTTCCCATTTGAATTTCAATTTTATTGCATTGCCGTGTTGAATTTCAAATTTGCCGTCGCGTTGGTATTCAAATATTCATTTAGCACAAGTGGAATTTTACGGTAAACAATAAATCGTAAGTTATACAATATTAAATGTCCTAAGGCAGTATATGCTCATAATTAGATTTAAATCAGTTTAAATCTAAGATTAACCCTATACAGCATTTTGATATCCTATAAACCATAAGTAACCCTATACAGCATTTTAATATCCTATAGCTTATGCTTTATGGCTTTGGAGGAAGACAACTCAGCCCTCAAGCCATAGCCGTTGAAGTAACCTTTATGGCTTTGTATCAACTCAACCCTCAAGCCATAGCCGTTGAAGTAACCTTTATGGCTTTGTATCAACTCAGCCCTTGACGGCTTTCTATCAACCATGGCTGTCAATTGAAGTAACCGATGGAGTAAAAAAAACATGGACAGCAGGGATGATCTGTTTCTATCAACCATGCCCTCAAGCCATAGCCGTTGAAGTAACCGTTGCAGGAAAAAACCCCATGATTCGGGGGATGGTTGGACAGGAGGTAGGAGCCTCAAATATGTATATCAATGGACAGGAGGTAGGAGCCTCAAATATTCCAGAAGCGCCAGATATATATATATATATATCTCGAGTCCTATCATTTTTCACCATTTCGTCCTCAACTATCTATGTTCTCTATGTTCTCTGTGTCTTTTCAGTCTGAGACGGTGAGAGACTTTCAAACGAGAGCAATTTTATTTTCATCAAAGGGAAAAGTACCGACATGATCAAGAATCAGAAGACCTCAAAGCATGGCAGTACTTCTTACATAGTGGCAGTCGGTTTGTTCGCAGCTGCAGTGATTTTTATTTTCTTAGCGGAAGGCGAAACCCGACAGAACTTTCAAGTGGAGCTATGAACAGCATGTTCGAAGTGATGGCGAGGAAATACTCGTACAAAGAAATCAATATCGTGAAATCAATATCGTATTGGGCCTGGCTTACATTATTCATCTGGATGTCAAGCCTCAGAACATTCTTCTGGACGAGAATTTCGTGGCGAAGGTCTCCGACTAGATAGCGGCGTCATTATGATTTTGATCAGAGTATTGAAGATCGGTTTTCTATTCATACTAGACATTCGATGAGGGCGGTAGTGCCTCTGCAAGACAAGGGCCGGATGCCTCTGCGAGAGAATTTTCAGTTTGACATAGGGAAGAGAATGAACCGGAATTCAAGATTACCGTCCCGTGGCAGTAATTTGGGGGTGATGTATATTCATCTATTATACATCGAAGATATTGATATTAGTCCCATAGCCCACAGTTAAATCTTTAAAGCGAAGGGCATCCTGTAGATCTTATGATTCTCTTTCTATTGTATGAGGATTTCTGAACCCCAAACAGTTTTCGGGCTCATGCAGATCAATGATCATCTTTCTTCAGCATGGTAATCGCATGGAATGCCATTTAATCTCATCGCTCTGTATTCCGTTGGCTTGTTTTTTTTTAATTGTAAATTACTGGGTAGCGAAAAGGTCGCTAATATTGCTGAAAAATAAATGAGTGATACAGGTCATTTGAGGGCGCTTCTAATGTTAGCTGAAGAAATGAAATCAAATCCCAATTCCGATTCCAGTTCCAGGTATGGTCCTATTATCTAGTGCGTCAGCAATTTTTATTGAATGTAAAGCTCTGCCGCCTCCTGAATATTTTAAACGACTTTTATGTGTTCACCCCTTTAAAACCCCATTACAAATTAGGTACCGGACGGTTGGTCTGTGAAAGGTAACGCAAACAATAATGGGTACATAATCAATGGAGAAAGAATCCTTCGGTTGTAAGGATTTCAACACCAGTACGGTTTTGGGGGATGGGATCACAAGTATATTATTCCTGTGTATTATGCTGCCTGTCATATTACCTGATTTAATATTTTCACTTGAGCACTGTATTGCACGGTAAACTCAGGTTTGCGGTTAGATGAATACCTATTGAAGTTCCTGCTTTTACGTGTGCAACACATTTAATTTATTTCAGATAAAAAAAATTATATTTTAGTTTTTATTAATAGTTTTTAATTTATTTTGTTTCTGAATTATTTATTTATCAATATGATTTAGTTTAATTTATTTTTTAAAATGATTTTCAAATTGAAATATTTAATATATTATTTAATTTTATTATACTTCATCAATGGTATATTTTTTTAATTAAAATAACTTGAATGTATAAAGAAAAATTGTTTAAATTTATATAATATAAAGTGATAATATATATGATAAAATTAAATTGTACTATAAAAGTTAAGATTCCTTTTGAATATATATTTTAGGAATAGTCTAACTAGGCTAGGTTAGGTTAAGTTAGGTTAGGGTAGGTTGGGTTTGGTTAGGGTAGGTTATCTTATCTTAGGCTAGGGAAGGTTAGGTTAGGTTATGCTAGGATAGGCTAGCCTAGGCTATGTTAAGTAGGTTAGGTTAGGCTACGATAGACTAGCGTAGGCTATGCTAAGCTAGGTTATGTTAAGTAGGTTAGGTTAGGCTAGGATAGGTTAGGCTAGGTTAGGCTAGGTTAGGTTAGGTTAGGCTAGTCTAGGCTAGGTTAGATTAAGCTAGGTTAGATTAGGTTAGGTTAGGTTAGGTTAGGTTAGTAGGATAAGCTAGCCTAGGTTATGCTAGGCTCGGTTAGGTTAGGCTAGGCTAGGCTAGGCTAGGCGAGGATAGGATAGGATAGGATATGCTAGGTTATGTTAGGCTAGGATAGGTTATGTTAGGCTAGGCTAGGCTAGGTTAGGCTAGGGTAGGGTAGGGTGGGCTAGGCTAGGCTAGGCTAGGATAGATTAGGTTAGGTTAGGCTAGGGTAGGGTAGGGTAGGGTAGGATAAGATAGGATAGGATAGGTTATGTTAGGGTAGGATAGGTTAGGCTAGGCTAGGCTAGGCTAGGTTAGGCTAGGGTATGGTAGGGTAGGTTATGTTAAGCTAGGCTAGGCTAGGTTAAGTTAGGTTAAGATAGGCTAGGTTAGGTTAGGCTAGGCTAGGGTACGGTAGGCCATGATAGGAAAGGCTAGGCTAGGGTAAGCTAGGGTAGGCTAGGATAGGTGAGACTAGGTTAGGTTAGGCTAGAGTATGCTAGGTTCTACTATATTATTGAAGTTAAGGTTAGACTATATTATTGTAGGTTTGGTTAGGCTAGGCCACGATAGGTTAGGTTAGGCTAGCTTACGCTAGGCTAGGATTTAGGCTAGGTTAGGCTAGGTTAGGCTAGGCTATAATAGGCTAGGATATGCTATGATAGTCCACGCTAGGATAGGATAGGCTAGGATAGGGTAGGGTAGGGTAGGGTAGGGTAGGGTAGGTTAGGCTAGAGTAGGCTAGGTTAGACTAGGTCAGGTATGCTAGGCTAGAGTAGGCTACGTTAGACTAGGTCAAGGTAAGTTGGGCTAGGTTTGGTTAGGTTACAATAGGCTAGGTTAGGTTAAGCTAGGCTAGGTTAGGTTACACTAGGCTAGGATAGGCTAGTGTAGGGTAGGGTAGGTTGGGTTAGGTTAGGTTAAGCTAGCTTAAGCTAGGCAAGGGTAAGCTAGGCTAGATTAGGTTAGTCTAGGGTAGGGTAGGGTAAGGTAGGGTAAGATAGGGTAGGTTAGGTTAGATTAGGTTAGGTTATGTTAGGTTAGGATTGGCTAGGCTTGGCTATGCTAGGCTAGGTTAGGTTAGGCTAGGCTAGGCTAGGCTAGGCGAGGCTAGGCTAGGCTAGGAAAATGTAGGTTAGGTTAGGAGAGTCTAGGCTAGGATAGGCTAGGATCGACTAGAGTAAGTTAGGTTAGACTAGGATATTGTACGCTAGGTTAGATAGGTGAGGCTAGGCGAGTCAAGCGTAGGTTAGTCAAGTATAGGCTAGCTTAGGCTAGTCTAAAGTAGGCTAGGCTAAGATAGGCTAGAATAAGTTAGGCTAGGCTAGGATTAGCTATAGCAAGCTATGTTAGACTAGGTTATTGCCGGCTAGGTTAAACTAGGCAAGAGTAGGCAATGCTAGGCTAGGTTAGTCTAGGTTAAGTAAGCTAAGTAGGCTAATTAGGCTAGGTTAGGCTAGGCTAAGTAGGCTAATTAGGCTATGTGGCTAGGTTAAGTAGGCTAAGTAGGAAGCCTTAGGCTAGGTAAGGTTAGGTTAGGTTAGGCTATGTAGGCTATGTTAGTTTATGTAGGTTAGGATAACCTAGGATAGGGTAGGCTAGGCTGGGTTAGGCTAGGTTTAGCGAGGGTACACTATGTTGGGTTAGGCTAGGTTTAGCGAGGGTACACTAGGCTAGGCTAGGCTAGGATTCATTAGGTCAGGTTACACTATACTAGGTCAAGCTAGGCAAGGCTAGGCTAGTCTCGGTAAGGTTGGGCTAGGTTAGGTTAAGCTAGGCGACGTCAAGGTAGGTTAAGTTAGGCTAGGTTAGTAGGATATGCTAGGCTGAGTAAGGTTCGGTTAGGCTAGGTTAGGTTAGGCTAGGTTAGGCTAGGCTAGGCTAGGACGGATTAGGTTAGGGTAGTTTAGGTTGGGGTAGGGTAGGGTAGGGTAGGTTAGGTTAGGTTAGGCTAGTCAAGACTAGGCTATGTTAGGCTAGGATAGGATAGTCGAGGCTAGGGTCGGTTAGTCTACGGTAGGTTAGGCTAGGTTAGGTTAGGCTAGGTTAGGCTAGCCTATGTTGGGCTAGGTTAGGCTAGGCTAGGTTGGGGTAGTGTAGGCTAGGCTAGGCTAGGCTATCCTATGCTATGCTAGGATACATTGGGGTAGGCTAGGCCGGGGGTAGGTTAAGTTATGCTAGTTTAGGTTAGGTTAGGTTAGTAGTATAGGCTAGGCTGCATAAGTTTGGGTTAGGCTAGCTTAGGCTAGGCTAGGCCAGTTTAGGTTCGGGTAGTTTAGGTTAGGGTAGGGTAGGGTAGGGTAGGGTAGGGTAGGTTCGGTTAGGTTAGGTTAGCTAGTCTAGACTAGGGTAGGGTAGGTTAGGATATTCTAGGCTAGGATAGTCGAGGCTAGGGTAGGTTAGTCTACGGTAGGTTAGGCTAGGTTAGGCTAGACTAGGTTAGGCAAGGCTAGGTTGGGGTAGTGTAGGCTAGGCTAGGCTAGGCTATGTTATGCTATGCTAGGATACATTGGGTTAGGCTAGGATAGGTTAAGTTAGGTTAGACTAGGTTGGGTTAGGCAAGGTTAGGTTAGGCTAGGTAAGGTTAGGCTAGCTAAGGTTACGTTAACAAACATTATGATAGGCTAGTTTAGGCTAGTTTAGGCTAGGCTAGGTTAGGCTAGGTTAGGTTATGCTAGGATAGGTTGGGTTAGGCTAGGTTAGCTTATGCTAGGCTAGATTATCCTAGGTTGGGCTAAGCTAGGCTACTCAAGGCTAGGCGAGGTTTCACAAGGCAAGGCGAGGTTACCCAAGGCAACGCTAGGTTAAGTTTGGGTAGGTTAGGCTAGGCTAGGCAAGGACATGTTAGGCTAGGATAGGCTATGCTAGGTTAGGCTAGGTTAGGTTAGGATAGGTTAGGCTAGGTGAGGTTAGGCTAGGATAGGTATGGTTAGGCTAGGAAAGGCTATGTTAGGTTAGTCTACGGTAGGCTAGGTAAGGCTAGGCTAGGTAAGGCTAGGATAGGTTAGGCTATGCTAGGATAGGTAAGGCTAGGATACATTAGGCTAGGTAATGCTAGGCTAGGTTAGGCTAGGAAAGGTTATGTTAGGTTAGTCTAGCGTAGGCTAGGAAAGGTTATGTTAGGTTGGAGAGGGGTGAGCTAGGTTAGGCTAGGGAAGGTTAGGTTAGGTTTGCTTAAGCTATGTTAGGCAATGATAGATTAGGCTAGGCTAGGTTAAGTTATTCTTGGTTAAGCTAGGTTAGTCTAGGCTAGGCAAGGTAAGTCTAGGATAAGAAAGGTTAGTCTAGGCTACGCTAGGCTAGGCTAGGTTATGCTATGCTAGGTTAGGCTAGGTTAGTCTAGCGTAGGTTAGGCTAGGGTATATACACTATGTTGGAGTAAGATAGGTTTGGGTAGGCTAGGCTGGGTTAGGTTTGGATCGGCTAGGATGGCCTAGGTTTGGATAAGCTAGGCTAGGATAGACTAGGCTAGGATAGGATAGGGTAGGCTAGGCCAGGGTAGGCTAGGGTAGGCTAGGCTATGATAGGATAGATTAGGCTAGGTTAGGTTAGGCTCGATGCTTCTCATTCAATTGTCAACTCAGGGCATGTCTTATTATTTCAAGACTGTGAGCATAGTATATGCAAGTGATATCAAAGAACCCCTACTCTATATTACCATAAAGAGGACTATCTAATTCTCGAAGCTCAATCAAATCAAATGGAAATGGAATTGTAAAATTATGTTTAACTATTATGTCTAAGTAAGTGCAGAAAAGAGCAACCTATGATTGAACAACACACAAATGAATTGAACAACAGTCCTACAGAATTGAACAACAGCTTCAATAAATTGAATAGTAATTTCTTATCTAATTTTGCAATGGAATTCTCTTTTTAAATTAAATAGATGACATCTCTCTGAATCAATTAACAACTAGATGCCTTACATTACTGATGGAAAGATCCAACTCTTAGCTATTTACATAATTGAACAAAAGTCATGATGAAACAAATGAAATGAGTATAAAATCATTGGGAAATGATGAAAGCATCTAAAAACTATGAAAGAATTCATTGTAAACAAGGAAACATGAATAATGAACTATTATAATGAAAGAGAAAGTTGTAGTATATTATGTTCACAATTCAACCAATTAAATGATATCTCATAAAATGTGTTTGATGACTGAAACGTAAATTTTGTAATTGAACGTATAGCATAGAGATTAGCACAGAAAATCCAAGGGCTGGGCCTAAACCACCAGAAGTCTACCGCTATGGAAAACTCAGAAATTGACTATAAAAATGCCAAGACCTTTATTAAGCTGAAAGTTAATACATTGATATAATAGGACAATCCTCTCCTGATACATCTATTACAGAATAAAGTCTCTATTTTGATCTATCTATATTATTCATTTTTGGCCTTTTCAAGGCGATTACAACAGTGGTAACGGTCTTTTCCATACGAGATTTTGCTGCTTGTGGATGTTGTTTGAGTTCTTCAGACATGGAGGTGCCTTTCCCTATTCCACCTGTCCATGGTAGTCATCATGGTTCCGTTAGTCTCTATCTGTCAGCTGTCTTCTGGTCATCATTGATTCAACTAGTTATTTCCCCGTAAATAACGATATAACAAGTCAATTTCCCGTTGTAAAACATCCCTTTTACTATTAGTTCAATTTGTCCTGATTTTACATTAATCTTCCTTTCCTTTACTGTTAAGATGAGGAAAAATTCTTAAAGGTGGATAAAAAATTTTGGTAAAGGAAGGGTGAAAATGTACCAAAAGAGAGGAAAGCCTGGAACTGAATATCTTCTATAAAGGGGCTGGGATTACTGTCCCTGTCCTCCTCTAAGAAGAATTTGTGCATGTATAGTTCACACAAGAGGTATTGTACCTGCTCATTTTGATCATTGCAACAATGGAAAAATTCCTCTATGGTTTTAAAAGTCATCGGCTTCCCTGCCCCGACGGCCTTGATCTTCAGTAACAGCTACCGTTCTACTAGAAGTAGGGCATAGTTGGTGGCTAGTGCCCTACATGTTAGCACATCATAGTACAGAGAGAAAACCATAGTGGCTTGCTTCTTAGCTTGTCCCACCTGATCTTGTGCTTTCTTTACCTTCGCTTTTTCTTCTCTGAGTTGAGAAAATGTCTCATGCTCTGTTACAGAAAGGTCTGTGAATTTCTTTAATAGTGCCTAATACACTTGTGTGGGCACTACTTCCTTTCTGCATTGTGTTAACTCATGTTGTTTTCGAATTAATTCATTATGCAATTTTTGATTGGCAGCCTTTTCTACCAGAAGAGCGTAGGCAGGGGCTTCCACTGTTTGGGTTCCCTTTTCTTCTCTAAATTCCAGCCTAGTTTGCACAAAGGCTTCAATAGTGTCCACTAGGTCTGTCTGTACCTCAATCTCAGCAGTAGTTTCTAAGTCAGTCTGTACCTCAACCTCAGCAGTGTCTATCAAATTGGTGACAAGCTTTGTTTGGGTTTCTGTGGTAACTAATTCTTTCTTAGGCTTTCGAGCCTTGATTACTTCCTTCAGTTGTTTCCTCAAATGTTTTATCATTTTCCTTAACCTTTTGCAAGTTCTTGTCATTTTCTTCAACTTATTTTCAGCAAAATTCTCTTCTGGCCTGGTTTTGGCAGGGGATGGAGGAGCAACAACCTTGTTTTCAGGAATGGTGGTGCCAGTTTCAAGGTTTTATGTGATGATATTTTCTACTTTTACTCCAGAGCTTAATTTTGCATTAATTTTCCATGCTTGCATTTTGTTCTAAGGGGATGGTTTCTCCTGACTGATTTTCAGATTCGGCTACACCTTCTACCTGCTCTTCCCTATTCACCCCATCACTCTTGGGAGCAGACAAGCCCCTAAAACCTTGTGATTCATCTTGGTGAGGTAATATCTAACTACGGCCAGAGCTTCTGGCGGTGGCAGATTGGTTTAACAGTTCCTCTCGCTCCTCAGCTATTCAGATGGGCTTCTAGTTTCACAGGATGCCCTCATTTTCTCTATAAATCGATCCATATCTTTCTGATAGTCTTATAATGGTATTTTTTGAGGGCTTCAAGGTGGTGAATGGGATGGCCCTGCCTCCTCTAGTGTTTCCAAGGTTTCTTGTTGTAATTTCAGTCTTTTGGACCGTGTTCACTTGCTTGGTTTTGTTTTCGAAGCATGGGTCTTTTTCATTCTTGTTCCTCAAGGTATGTTAATTTTAGGGAGCTCAATTTCGGTCCCGACAGGGATTTCCTCATGTGCATGCATGACATGGTTAACAAAGTTTTCCTAGGATGTCTGTTGTTTGCCTAATTCATGCATGATAATTAACTTGATTAAACCATGGTGGCTGATGGCTGCTTGGGGGTTTTTAGCCTTTCTCATTCGAACAATAGTGTCATGTACAAAATTTAAGCAAGAAGGCAGATTAACTGAAATATTTTTTTTAAGAACAACTACCAATTTGAGTTGACAAGGTTTTACCACGTCTTGCCGTCTATCGCATGTGATGAATATTTAGATGAATGATACCAATTCCTGCCATGATTGTTGTAGAGAGGTAGGTTTAATCCCCTTTCGTTTCTGTTCCAATGGTTCTCCTGGATCCTGGTACACTGTGATTGCCGCTCATAGAAGAAGGTGCTTTTCGGTCAATATTTCTCCCTTTTCTGGAATTCCAGAAACTTCAGAAATGATATCCTATGTGACCGGTATAATCCTTCCATTGAGTCTGGTATGTCCCTCCTGTAGGTTATTCAGGAATTCAATTGCTATCTCTGTGTCAAAGCCTTGCAATTTGAGTAAGTATGGCAGCGAACCAGCTTGTTGGAGAATGGTGTGAGTTGCGTCTGAGAATTGGAAGGTCGTAGGTTCATTCCGGAGAGAGTTCCCTCCCATGGCTGATGCGTTCTATTGAGCTAATTTCTCCTTCTTTCTATGTTTCCTTTCGGCCTTATCGGTTAGAATAAACACTTCATACAAGAGAAAAATAAATTTCCGCCTTCTGTCATAAATGTAGGTAACTTCATATTGTAATTGCAATGATCTTTTGGTCTTATCAGCGTATCCAACAAAATTTTTGCAGGGAATTAACATGCTTAATATTGATGGATATTTACACCCCCTCTCTCGAAATAAGGGCATCCATATCCTTAAGTACAAGAGATATTTAATCAATCATGAATGCATATGTGGGAAAATGTCAGCAATCAGTAATCACAGTCTGTACACGATAACGATGTCCGTGGCCTTGGAGCTCAAGAAAAGACCATTGTGCTGGTGTGGTAGCTAGATAGTCACAGTACCATTCACTGGGATTGTAACAGAGTGATCAGGCCGGCTCGTGATGAGACCTCCTATCCTTCAAGCAGTTAAGAAGGTCATTACCCTGGTGTGTGAAGTAAAAAAAATAATGCCAATACAATTAATGCTCCTTATTCCTAAATATTTATGTCAAAGGGAAATACTACTCGAGAGTGTAGAAAGATATACCATTATAAGACTATGTATCATGTAATAACATGTTTAAATAGGATATGTCTTAGCCATCCATTGCATAGATGTACCATGTCAGCTTCCGGAGTAGATATTTCCATTAAATTTTCAAAGGATCATCATATTAGTAATATTGCTAATTTTCTCCTCTTCAGGTGCCATTTCCCACTCAAAAATGTGTTTTACAGCTGGGGTGTCGGAGAAGCAGAGGTTTTTGTGAGGAGAGATCATCAGAAAAAAAAAAAAAAGAAGAATCATGCTTAAAGAGGGAAAAAATCAGTTGTTCTATATGATTAAACATCAAAGTAAAACACAAAAAAACATGATTGTTCAATCCGATTGAACAACAGTTGTTCAATTGGATTAAACAACAGTCGTTCAAATATTTTACCAACAGTCGTTCAAATATTTTAACAGCAGCCGTAAAAATGCAAAACATGGTTGTTCAGTCTGATTGAATAGCAAGTGTTTAATTGGATTGAACAACAATTGTTCAAATATTTGAACACCAATGAATAAAAACACAAAAACACGGTTGTTAAATCCGATTGAACAGTAGTTGTTCAATGGGATTGAACATCAGCCGTTCAAAGATTTGAACTGCAAAGAAAAAACACAAAAACACAGTTTTTCAACCTGATTGAACAACAACTGTTCAATGGGACTTAACAGCAGTCGTTCAAAGATTTGAACAACAAAGAAAAAAATCGCAAAAACACGGCTGTTCAATCCAATTGAACAACAACTGTTCAATGGGATTGAAAAGTAGTCATTATAATATTTCAAAAAAAAAAAAAAAAAAAACAAGGGGTGATGAACGAAAATGACACCATTGTGAATATGAAGAATGTACAACAGAATAATAAAAAAATTGCAGGGAAATTATATACAATATTTACAAAAGGAAACAACAGGATCTTATGTATTTAAAGTTGTGGGGTTATCACCCCCTTATGCTAGAACTTGGATAATAAGATCATTGCGTACTTGATGGCAGAACGTCTCCTTTGTAAGAGGTTTGTGATAGAGGCACACTCTGTGCCCGTTGACTCGAAATGTAGAACCGGGCCCATCTATGGCGGTCAAGGTGAGGGTACCATTGTTGTGTACTTCTTGAACTTTGTATGGACTGAGCCACCTTGTTTGCAACTTCCTTAGAAAATATTGAATCTGGAGTCACAGCGAAGTGCCCAATCTCTTTTTTGGAATGTCTTCTTTTTGATGAGGTTGTCATGCTACTTAGCTCGTTGTTGTTGTATGATTTCTGTGCGTTGCAGACCCAGTAGTCGTATTTCATCTAGCTCATTTATTTGTTGGAGTCTTTTAATATAAGCCTCCATCAAGTCCAACCCTACCTCCTATGTTGTCCTTAAGGTCTTTATCTTGAATTCAATAGGAAAAATAGGCTCTCTTCCAACAGATAATAAATCTCAACAATTGTTTCGCATTGTGCGGTAAGCCATAAGCTAACAGTAGTCTAGTGACGATCCGCGATGTCTTGATACTTTTACCATGAGACCCTATGAGACTTTGTTAGTACTTTCGACCTGCATTTACTGCTAGGTGGTAAGAAGCGTGACTCTGAATGATATATGATTCTTAAGGTGTGCAATTTTATTATTACCCTATTTGTGCCCTTCCATCAGTTATCACTTCTTGTAGTAAACCATATCTCACAAATAACTCAAAAAGGAATTTAATTACAGATTCTTTCGTAGCTCTTGATAAGGCCACTTTTTCTACCCACTTTGTTACGTAATCTATGGCAACTAGTATGCATATTTTATGGTTCGGTGGTGGGTTGAATGGTCCAACAAAATCCAGTGCCCATCGTTCGAACGATTCTACTACCAATTGTGGTTGAAGTGGCATTTCATCTCTTGTCACCACCATCAAATCTTGAATTTATCAATGATTTAAAAATCCCATCTCTTCATATTGTCAAATATATAAATAAAAAATCCCTTTAACCTACTATATTTTTTTATCCCGTGAGATAATCACCAAATAAGTTGTAATGACATATTGTGTCTTCTCTTTTCCAACTTTTAACAATGTTTCCTCTTTCTAAGTATCATAATAAGATATGTTTGTCTCTTTAAAGCATTGTTCTTATATAACCTGTTCATTATCTTCCATATTGCACTCCCCTGAGAATTGTTGAAAATCGAAAAGTTACGATGAATCTTCTACCATTAAAAGCATGAAGAAAATTACCTTTAAAATATTCATACAAACATTAAATTATGAATAATTGTTGACTAATATATAGGTTATTGCTGAGGAAAAACAAAGAGGAAGCCAATTTTTGTTAAAGTTGAAAGATAAGTTATTTAGCAAAAAAGGAAAGAGCAAGAAAACATAAGGTTGGAAGCACTATAAAAACCTAGAGAAATGGTTGAGGCCAAAAGAAAAGAAGAGGTGCAAGTGAATATAGCTATGGAAGAAGAACTACCAAAGAGTTCAATCCTAGAGTGAAGGTAGAAATGTTAATGAAGAGTAGAATCTCAAAATAAAACCAATTTTTATGTAGAAGATAAGAAGAAAATAATGCAAGAGATTGAATCCAAGAAGAAACAAGCAACAAGGAATAAAGTCGAGGAAAATGTTGAAACTAACATAAAGATATTTGAAGTGGAGAAATATAAGCAATAGGAACTAGCTCAGGAAAGAACTTGAAGATAATGTTGAAAGTAGAGGAGAATGAGGAGAAAAATCGGTATGAAAAAAAGTTTATGAGACAAAGAGAGAAAGAAAATGAAATTAATTGGCACAAAATACAAATGCCAATGAGTTCAATACGTAGAACATTCTTCATAAATGAAATAAGTCATCACTACTCAAACCTTCGCTAATAAATTGCGGTGTGAGCATGGTTGTAGGTAGTGATGATTTTATTCCAAAACGATTTGACAAAGTTATAAATTTGCAGTTATTTATATTTGATAAGTAGATAAGTATATGAAGAAAGGTGATAAGGTAGAGGCACAAATTTATGAGAATTTCCTTGGAATTATGAAATAATTCTCACTACTGAGACCATGGTGATGAATTTTTATTTTTATTTTTATTTTACTACTAGCTTACTCTATCAAAAGCTGATGTCCTTCGGGATATTGGCATTGGGAAGAATATAAAGTATTATGAGAGAAACATCATTGTGCTAAAACATTAGCTCAGTAGTATAAATCTAGCAAATGTCAATCTTTTGATTTTATCAATTTTGCTTTCAGGGTGCAAATGAAATTAAACACTAAACAAAAATAGTTTTATGATATAGTACAACAACTACAAGTCCAAGATGACAATATTGTTGATGTCATGACCCATATCCAAGCATGGGAACTTGCCTATCAACTAACTTCGTTACATTTTAAAAAAGTTAAATATTGGTAGTCCTCCCTAGAAAAAAATCTCCCATGAAGCCTCTATTTTCACTTCCAATAAAGACAATATTTACCTAAACTCTTAAGCTCTTTCTCTATAACATACTTTTGGAAACTCTCATTACTCATCAATATTTATCAATATTTATAAAACGAATACCAAAAACTAAAATATATTTATTTCTATTAACAATTTTTATATATTTTGATTTTTCTTATATTTATATTTATTTCTATATTACCTATTTCTATATATATATATATTTTCTTATATTTATATTTATTTCCATTTTACTAATAATTTATTATATTTATTTTGTTACAATTTTATAAATAATTATTCCTATACAACTATACACTGCAATGCATTAAATAACATGTCACTCAACATCCATACCTATCGACTAAGAAATGACAAATGACCATTTTAATAATATATTTTTATAATTTGTAACATCATTTTTAAAATAATATTAATTTAAATAAATATATATGTACATGATATTATTGGCGGTAACTTGAACGATCATAAAAAAACGGTATTTTTTAATACACTATTGAATTAAAATTGTTACTTTATTATTATTTGATTGTTATTTATCAATATATTATTTAGTTGAAATGATCATTTCAACTAATTTCATGTCAAATTAAAATAAAGTTTAATTGATTAAAGCATAAGAGTTCGGAGATAGTCACAGCCGTCACATGGCTGGTTATTGCATTGTTCGGCAACAATGCAATCGGGCCTTTAATGACATGCGTCACATGACTCAAATGGAAACACTATACAAAATATGATACATAGCGGCATTTGTTCCTTTGGTTACATTGATGAGGTTTCCGAATTTGATTCATTATTTTCTGTTACTATTATAGCATCTGGTTTCTTCATTAATTAAAAGTTCGACAAAACCTGTGACGAATACGAATGGATGTTTGGTTGTATTTTCTGGGTTAGCTTAGCAACTCCATAATACTCCCCAGACTGTCACATGATGCCCACGAATATGGGCCTCCTCCCCCTTCTACACTCGACTTTGTTGCATCTGAACCCCGCCGCAGATCGCATATTATCTCATAGATAAATTTGTCCGTGAGCTAAAATGCCAATATAGGAATTGTTTTGATCCTTCGTTATGAACTATCGTTCATTTTCTAATGTTTCTTTCAATTTTCATGACAGACATTAGAGTCGATTACCATGAATAAATGGATGAAAATAAGTAGCCAACTATTAGGGATGAGCTTTGGTTCAACGGGAGTGGCCAGTGCCATCTGCGATTTTGGAAACCGATTTTCCATGATGCCTGGCAAAGAATTACGTTGACATGCCCAATACAACATGATAGCTACTCCATGGCTGAGGAAATCAAAGAAAAAAGGTCGCATTATTGGCAGTAGTTTGTGTGGGACGAAGCTTGAAGTTTTTCTTATTAATGGCAACTACATATAGAATAATTTCATTCCTGGCATGGTGAAAGAATAATAATAAATATCAATCAGAATTTCGTGTATTTATGTTATTTATTCTCTCTATGGCATGACCCTAAAATTATATGTATTCTGGTTTGTAGAAAACCTACCACTACTATTGGTAATGCATATCCAACAATCTAATGATATAATTTTGTGCTTTCAAATAAAAATCTTATATTTTGTTTGTGATTACTTTTTTCCGTAGGTTTTTTTTTAATTTTGTACCTTTATTTGTGCTTTCACATAAAAAAATATCTTATATTTTGTTTGTGATTATTTTTTACTTTGCAGCTTTAGTCATTCAAATGGACAAGGGATTAATGCTGAGATCTTTGGAATCCACTTTCCCATGGTTATAAATATGAAAATAAAGTGCTCATTATCTATGAGTTCGTTATCTAATATAAATGAGTTACACGAAACTACTATCTTGAATATAAATGAGTTACAAGAGGATGTGAATAGTATTCAAAGTATTGATGGATGATCTCACGGGATAAATAGGAAAAAGGTAATGCTTTTTCTCTCTCTTTCTTTCTTTTTTTTGACTTTTTTTATCCTTTAAGAAATAGAAATATGTATATATATGTTAGTTTAAAAAACCAAATTTATATTTTTTAACATATTCAATATTGATTTTTATAATTTTCTTGTAATAGTAGATTTAGGTGTAACTTAAATC
Source organism: Pinus albicaulis (assembly GCA_034641835.2). Lineage (NCBI taxonomy): Eukaryota > Viridiplantae > Streptophyta > Pinopsida > Pinales > Pinaceae > Pinus > Pinus albicaulis. The sequence goes on from JAXQQM020093181.1 coordinate 21,272, forward strand.
ATGAAATATTTTTAATTTATATGGCTAATACTTTCATTTTTTCCTCATTATATAAAAAAGATTTTTGAGAGAAAAGTTTTATGGTTAACAAAATGGGAAAGTTTAATTTTGTATTTTAATTTTCAATTTAATAATTTTAAAAAAAATCAATTTAGAACCTTTTTAATGAAGGGAAATAAATATTCGATCTAGATATAATCCTTGATATTTATATAATATATTATTTAATATTATTTATTATAATTATATAATATTAATAGAAATATTTTTAATAATCATTCGGTTTATTTTATATATATATATAATATTTCGTTTTGTTTTTATTTATATAATTATATGATATTATCATTTATATATGGATAATTTTCTTATGGTGTTATTTTGAGTATTTATAGAAGTATTTCTTTTAATCTTGGAAAGATTACAACTTCAACATGTCCAATATATCATTTTGATCTAGCGGGGGAATTGAACTAGTGACTTAGATGTTAGTGTACTCTAGCACTGTGTGGTCCCTCTCTTGATGCGAAGTTCTCCATCTCGTGTACAGGTCATTTTAGTTTAAAACAGGAGGATGGTATTGCTCCTTGGTTTACTTATTTGGTGGGCCCTCTAAATAAGTCACCCTCAAGATGTGGGCCCTCTAAATAAGTCACTCCCTAAGCATGCAATTCCTCTCCCTTTTGTCGAGCCTCCTTACAAATCCTTTATGGAATCAACAAAAGCTACCCAATTGTATCAAGGAGTGCCTTAAAAAAGCATCCGATCATTGTATATCCACGACCCTGTGGATCTTTATCGAAGAATTTTTAATGTAAATTTGTGTATATTTTTATAAAAATTTTGGTAAGAGTTAGAAAGTCAAGATTTTATATTGGTAATATGTTGTATAATTTCATGTATAGAAACAATTTATATTAATCCAAAATTTTATATTATTAATATCTTTTCTAATTTTACAAAATCTAATTTTTATATTGTTAAAGCATTTTGAATACATCAATGATGAAATTTTTAGATTAAAGTTTGTATAATTGTAGTGGAAAATCATACAAGTCTAAGATTGTTGTCGCAAAATTACACACAAAACCTTGAAATTATTAATGTAAGCATTAGAGATATATTTATTGATAGAAACATAGAAGAAATAATATGGAAGGCCTAATCTTTATGGTTAGTTTAAGAAGTTTTCCATGCCAAAGCCATATTTTCTAAGAAGGTCATGAGGTCAAATTCACATGGGGGTTTGAGGTTAGGTTTATATATTTTTTTCTAGTAGAAATTATCCTAGGAACCATTCCCAAAATGTGGGTAAGTGCCTAGAGGGATTTTCCAAGGGAATTTTCCATTAAAAAATATAGTGCCCAAAGGTTTCACTAGATTCATAGATGCTATTGTGCTAAGTTGCATCCACACATATGTATATATATCATTATATATATACCCCCTATATATCTAAACCCCCTTTTTTTTTTATAAGGTTGAATTGAACGCACACCTATACATATAGCCTATATATATATATATTTATAATACCTCCCCTTTGGTAGTAGCATTGAAATCGTATAATCATTCCACTTGACAATATCATTGAATTCGTACTAAGCCTGGATTAAACCTAATGTAACCCTACCCCATTAACTCATGGAATATCATCAGTGTATATAGTGCATTGGGTACGTGCTCATAGCAGAATACGTTGATGAGTCAGAGGCGGAAAGACCACCACGGAATTACATAACCGAGACGCGGCTATTTGCTGTGCCACGTCAACACGGTTTAATGGTTATGACCGAGGCCCAACTATTCATTACGCGAATTCGGGCCCTACTCATTTTAGGCTATACCTAACCCTATATCCAAAATCCGATGGCGTTGTTTTAATTATTATTTTCCCTGTATCAATTTCATCGCGGTGGGGTTTCAGTTTACCTTTGTATGCACACTACCGCTTGTAAGGATAATACTAGTTATGCATTATGATGTTTACTGCTTCGAACTATCATGCTTTTGATTTAACGTGGGGAATTTTATCGTGATGACTAATGTTTTGGTATGCAGGGATGGCGTCTCACACCAGAATTCGGAGTACCCGACGCCGACGTTTACGAGCCCATGCCCAGCCCATATGCTACGTGTAGCATTGTCGTTTGTACTCCTGCGTGGCCCAGTACTGTGCGAGTCGGGTTCTACAGTTCAGTACCTAGTTTACAACTTTTTCACTTCACCGAGTACCCCGCTGTCGATGAGCCGGACTTTTCCCAAATCGACCTTGGGATTCTCTACCCGTCTGGGGCAGTGGGATTAGGGTTTCTCATACCCTTCCAACTTATCGTGGCGGCCTACACTCCCTTATCCCTCTACTGCTTATTATCTATTTATCTAGCTCCGGTTTCAGTTGAATCTCATTCCGGTCGGGATGATTGTTTTATTTCCATCTCGTTCACTGAGGGAGTTGATCTTTCCAGGGAGATTTGATACAGGAGTACTAAGTCAGTCTGAAGGTATGCGAGTTCAGGCGTAACATTCTGTCGTTCTTTACATTCTGCAATTCATTCTGATATTTTTAAATAATGTTGTATCTGAATCGTCGACGAATCATTTGTGCAGAGGGTGTAGATGACGGGGTTTCTGGGCCGCGCTCAGTATGCATCGCAGCGCATAAAAGCCCTCAAACGGGTTTTCCTCATATCGACGCGCCGAACCCTTTGTTAACTTGTCATCATTCATCCCGACGTCTGATCTCCGTTTTCTGGCTGCAGTGCTACGGTTTTATTTTGAAATTAATATTTGTGATATTTATTTATTTTTTATCTCCCTGTTGAACTCGGTCGAAGGAGAGCCCTAATTTCAGGTTACTCATAGGCTCGGGCATATGATAGCAGAGCTTTACACATTTATTTTATTGGTATATGGTTTTCGAAATCTGGTGTTGTTCCAGAACTTATTTTATGGCGACGTGTATATGATTTGTTAACCTGGCTAAGTCAGGATAGCGTTCGGGCCGTTCGCCTCCAACTGTGTCGACTTATTTCACTGTATAGGCGCTATTGACTCCGCAACCTTGCCAGAGGAAGAGCCGAACTTCTCCATGGGTAACTTCCTTCCCTTAACACGATTTCGCCTCATTATTTCTGTTGTTTTTAAAGGATAGTAGTCTCTTTCACAGAAACGAGCATGGCGGCACGCCTGGATGACTCTGTCATCCCGAAATACCCTGCACCAGGGTGATTAATCGGTCATGGTTATCTCTATGTCAATTTATCGTTTTAAATGTTGATTGGTATTACCTACGCGTTCATTCTTATGTTGTATGGCCACGTCTGAGGCCTCTTACTGTTTAACATATGAGTGTTCAGAAAATAAATGATATCCATATGATAGGTGCGATAGATAATAGAAATTCGTCTGCTAGTTTCGAACTATATGTTAAATATACACTCGTTGTTAAAACCTGTGAACTCCATATCATATTTAAACAAAACCCTAAAATGCCGCTAATAGCTGTTCCATTCGAGGGTATTATAGTGAAACGAGCATACGGCATAAGGAATGGTCATTATTGTTTAACATGGGCGGTTATTTTATCTCTCAGTACTCAGATTATTTCTTTGTTTTACTCATATATCTATGTATTGCAAGCAATATTGAAACGAGCTATTATTAGCTCTCGGCATTTATATGCAATATGGAAACGAGATATTGTTAGCTCTCGGTGTTTATATAGTTGTGTTTTGTGATAATCTACACGCATTAATGTGGTTTGACTATACGCTGGATTCCAATGGTCGTAGGGATCATATATGTATTTCATTTTAACATAACTGACTCGTATTTATATCTCCTTCTTGCCATATATAGTTCATATATATATATAGCTCATTTTTAGTCGATGTTAAAAGGACTTATTTGGGTTAGTTCTTGATCCTTATTAATATATATATATTCTCACCATAATATTCTGTTGCAATTGTTGATTGTCAATGAGTCATTCGTTTAACTCACTACGCTTACGTTTTAATTTTAATGCATATATATACATGTATTGTTATTATTTTAGTTCGTGGCTCTTTTATTCTATTTATCTTTTGATGTATACATAGATGTATTCAATATTGTTTGAATAGTGGCCCTTAATTATAACTTAAGTCTTTCGTAGCTATGATACTTGGTTCAGAAATTAAAGGTAGATTTAGAGATGCAATATATACCTTATAAATCTTATAATAATCCTATAGAGTAGAAGTTCTCTTTCTCTAGCACAATCTTCGAATTTCATAATTTAGTGTATTTACTTTCTGTTGTTTGTATTTATACCATGTAACTGCAGTTCTGCTACAATATTTTCTAGCATACATATGAGCATATAATATCACATTTGTATCTACAGGAACAAGAAAAGATTTAAGCATCTGTAGAGACTAAGTAACCTCAGATTTAAACCGACCTTGGTTTAGAGTTTCTGTGGTTTCTACTCTATGGATTTCTGGTCTACAACTAAACAGAATCTAGAAGGTGAATGCCTTAGGATGGACTCTGTTAAATGTAGTACTAAAATCAATCATACAAATTCCCTTAAATTTTATATGTAGCCAATTCATACCATAATACATCAAAATGAACAAAATTTTCAGGAACATACCACTATTGCAAATGACCAACCTCCCAACCTTAGAGTCCTCTTTGTCTCCCAGAACTCACCCCCGAGCTGAGATCACCTCCATCACAGATCAACCTCTGATCTGCTTAGGAGCAGCTTATTTAAGCTCATATTTCCCCAAAGCATGTTTCTAATTATGCGTCCAGAATAGCAGGATGCTTTCTTTCCTGTTTAGCCTAGGCTTCCCATTTTGGGACTCTTTAAAGTTGTTTTAAGCTTTTCCTCAGCTTTTCCAACTTTTCTCACCTCTTCCCAACTACTTTCCTCTTCATTGGGGAAATTTAGATTCCTCCTCAAATCTAAATTAATTTCTTTCAAGGATTTTTGAAAGATTTTGGGGATTTGTTGCCTTATCCATCCTCATGGATTTGGCAAGTGATCTCTCATTCTCATCTTGGTCAAAATGCACAATCATTTTATTTATTTCCTCAAATAAAATATGCAAATACATTCACACCATACTTATCCCTTGGGGTCCACCCCCTTAGGATTAAAGTTCAAATGTCTAACTTTAAAATTTCAACACACAAATTGGGGGTGTTACAAAAGATCTCTCCTTTTTTCATATTCTCAAAGCAAATAATAAACAAGCTGATATCTTAGCTAACAAAGCTTGCAGTAGACCTGTCGGTCAGCTATTCTACCTAGATGGCACATCATTTTCTCCTTGGCCATGATATCTATCTCTACCTCAATATCCAACTGCATGATTCTCTTCAAGATCCTATCAGCGCAAGAAAGATCTCCCCATACCATCTGTGATGCCTTACCCATGACCTTATCCCCTCGTGAAGCTCGCCCAATGTCTTCTACCTTCCGGCTAATCCCTCGTGCCTCTCTTATTTATATGCCCTCTCTCCTCGGTATGCCTCATCAATCCTGCATATGTGATTGCACTGCACCCTGCATTCCCTTCCTCTCTCTGTCTTTGGTATGATAGCGTCCTTGTTCTTCCAGGACAAACTTGCGAGCGATTGTTTGCAGTGGTTTCCTTAGTCTCCCCTATCCCCGTTGCTTCTTCGCTACCTGATATATCTTGTGATAGTCTCGACCTCCCTTCTGTGTCTCCCCCTCTGTTGCTTAGAGAATTTAACTTATTTACTTCCTCTTCAGCACTATTTTCCTACAACCCCAGCCTCTCCGTGCACCCACTCAGCTTATTAATTCATCTACTGGACGTTGCCCGATCCACTGCCCAGACCCTTGGTGCCAACATGAGAAGAGAAAATGTCTTCCATTGTGTATACCTTCAAGCAGAAATGGCATTGATTCGTGGTTAGTTGAAGATCATGGAAGAAAAACATCAAGTGGATATTGCCTTCCTCCAACAACAGGCACAATCCTGTCAGCAGCAGCTATTGAACGCCTCAAATCACTGTGCTCACATGGAAGAATCCCTCCAAATCCTGAAATACATGCTAGACAAATGTTCTGCTCCAAGTTCCAGCTCAAGCAATGTAGAAACTACCAATCCAGATGATAATCAAGACAACACCGATGCTTCAATTGACCGACCAATCAACATTGATTAATCCTTATTCCTCCTCTTTCTCTTTTGTTCATGTCTTTTAAATTTGCACTCATTCTTTCGCAGTTTGTTAGAATATATCATGAATCTATAATGCAGTATAGTACTAATAGTTTCCACAATGGAGGCTCGTTATTTTGTCATTTTACTCCTCCATGAGTGTCCTCTCCATCATTAAAATGTAACAGGGACTTCTCCCTATCTTTTTTTTTTCAAATATAATATAGCAACACACTCAATGAAAAAAAAAAAAACAACAACTTAGCTAAATAAATTAACCTTTCATTCTAAAATAAATGATTCTCGTGAACGAAAACCATTTATTTGTATTACAATTTTCATATATAAATTTGAAATTTATTTTAATTTTTCAAATATTATCATTATTTATGATATATATCTATCATTATTTTTTATAATATGTTTCTTCACATTTTGAATCGATAAAGTTGTTGGGTTCTGAAGTAACATGCCAATATAGTAACTACATCGTGCATAAATTCTAGCAAAATAACGGGGATATATGGGAGCTGAGGGTAATGCCGAGTAGAGAAATTGGCAGTGTACGTTGAATAATTGATTTTGGATACATTTTCTATGGATAGACGATAGCTACACCATGCAGGAAACAAGCTGCAGAGGGAAGGCAAGGCCTTGCCTTAGAAAGGGTTATGCTTGCTTGTGAGTGCTCGAACCTCCTTTACAGCGTGGATTTTATGAAAAAATATATTTTTACTAATGCAGCTCCATGATTGAACTTCCTGTGATGCAACTAATGCAGCTATCTTTACCCCTGTTGTCTCTGCGGAGTAAACCAGCTACAACTTGACTGTCCGTTAAGTAGATTTTGTTTAACGCATTTCATTATCTTACTGCCCTTAAATAAATTTTTAATATTTTTGTCAGCTCCATAAAGAAATAAAAGTTTAATAAATTTTTATTATTTATTTTCTTCTATAAATAATTGCATTATTCTATGTAAAGTGAAATCAATGGTTACATTTATTTAGATGCAACCGGAGAATAAACTTATTATAGATAATTATAAATTAAAATTGGATTATTATTATTTTTAATAAATAAATTTTAATTTATATTAATAAATATATGATTATTTTGTGTTTGCAATTAATTTGGATTTAGAACCAAATTAATCAATGGTTACATTTATTTAGATGCAATGGGAGAAGAAACGTATCATAGGTAATTATAAATTAAAATTGGATGATTATTATTTTTAATAAATAAATTTTAATTTATATTAATAAATATATGATTATTTTGTATTTAGAAATTAAATTAATTCAATTGAAATATATTAAATATTTTAGTCATATTTTATTTGATTTTTTTCATTTTATTTATAAAAAAATTTATATTTAATTTTTTCATAAATTTTTATATGGAATTATAAAATTGTTGTTTTTAGTTAGATAATAATTTTTAATCTCTTTCTTTGAGATAAAATGTCAAACTATAGGTATAAGAGCATAATTTCCATGTCATTCAAAAAATTCAAATTAGCAGAATCCTTCAATTCTGCAACTTTGTCTTCCAACTATAGAATATTCATGGGCTTGATTAGCCATGGTTTTGAGAGAAGGATTTCCAATCTCTTGTTTCCAATTATAAAATGTCTAACCATGTTTAAGTAGAGAATGTTCACAATCTCTTACCTCTTATTATAAAATTCCTATGGAATTAGTCTTGGGAATCAAAAGATATGGAGAATCAAGAATCCCTGCATTTTATGATATTAAAAAAAAGAAACCAAAATAATGAAGTGTAATAATCATATTTTTGAAAAAACAAAATAATAAAGTGTAGTGATCATATATTTTTATTAATAAGCTTTCTACCATCCACAACAAACATTAAATTATAACCTATGTAGCATTTTTCATTATTTTCATTAATATTATTTTTCATTATTTTAGTTATATTAGTTAATATTATAATAACAATTTTATAACTTGAATAGATCATTTTTTTCACTCAGGGGATCACACCTGGCCTAGCCACACCAAGAATTAACATAATTGTGATTTAGCTGTAATTTCACAACACACAGTGCTATAGTAATATATCACCATTTATTCTAAAATCTACACCAAATGTATCACATAAATATCTCGCTGATTAATCTTTGACCACTCTCTTGAATTGCAAGGGGACAAGGCATCCACTCACAAAACACCACTCTGAGATACCTTCTTAATCAAGAAAAGCCTGACATAATTCACCTTCAAGAAACTAAACAAGGAGAAAGAGACATGGGGAACATTATAAATAAAATGAAGAATTAGATGGGCACCGTGGTGGAATCCAAAGGTGCCTTTGGAGGAATTCCTACAATTTGGAATCAAAATGCTTGGAAACAACTGGATGTCACCAAGACCAAGGACTGCATCAAAGTCAATCTTCAGAATACGCAAGAGAACATTGCGGTAACTGTTTACAATATATATGGAACAAATCATTACAAAGATAAAGAAGTATGTTGGAGCACCATGAAAGCATTTATAGACAGTAAGGGTAATATAAACATCATCATTGGAGGGGACCTTAACTTGATCATGCATGCCAATGAAAAAAGAGGTGGTAGTATTAATACTGATCACTCAAGAGGCCAACTAGAAACAACTATACAAAAATCATGATCTGGTAGATATCATCCCCAAAAACCGAATATTCACCTGGAGCAATCGAATAATTGGAGCTGGGAACATAATGGAAAGGCTGGACCCTTTTATTTTGGTTGTTCCTCTTGTCTCTCATTGCTCTGTTGCATCCTCCAGTATCCTCTCTTACTCTGCCTCTGATCATTACCCTACCACCCTCACCTTAGGAGATCAGTCCTCCCTTCCCTTTTAGATTCAATCCGTTGTGGAGTGATATCCCTGAAGCTAGAAAGATCATGCTTACCCCTTGGTTGCAGCACGTTGTGGGCTCCCCAATGCACATTTGGGAAACAAAGTTGAAGAAGGTGTGTATGGCACTTAAAGATTGGGCAAAACTTAACTATAGGGAACCGGAAAAAGTCAGAAATGAAATCAAAGGGAAGGTGGAAGCAGTCCAAACTGACATCGACATTCATGGAGTGAGCCAAGAGAAGCATGAGTAGGAAAAATAACTACTCTTTGAACTGTATAAAGCATACGTAGAAGAGGAAAATAAAGGCTGAATCAATAAATCTTTGGTTATGGTGACAGTAAAATATCTTTCTTATGCTTATTCCATTAAAGATAAGAAACAATAGATCATCCATTATTGATGACGAAGGAACGGTGCATATTGATCAGGAAGCTATCAAGGCAGCTGTTAACAACCATTATAAAAATATTATCACTGAAACAATTGTGTCGCAGGATTATAGTGATTTCTTGACCTACATGCCCAAACTGATCACGAATGAGATCAACACATCTTTCACCAAGGAAATAGAGGAGGATGAAATCCTCAATGCTATTTGGACACTCCATCCCGACAAGTCTCTAGGCCCGGATGGATTTTCCATAAGTTTTTTCTGGACCTTTTGGGAAGTTATTAAAAAGGACCTTATTAAAATGATCCTTTGGGTTCAAATAAAGAAGAAGATTGGTGGCTATACAAACTCAACTTTTCTCGCCCTTATACCCAAAGAGAGCCGTCCCTCCTCATTATCCAGATTTAGACCTATTTCCCTTGGCAAGTCTTCATACAAAATCATTACTAAACTCCTTTCCACCCACCTCAAACCCCATCTCTCAAACCTCATTTCTGAAAATAAAGGGGGCTTCATATCCCAAAGAAAAATCTCAGAATCTATCCTTTTGGTCCAAGAAGCCATTCACTCGAGTATGATGAGATTAGAGAAAGGATTCATCCTGAAAATTGACCTTGCCAATTCATTTTATAGAGTGAGACATTCCTTCCTCCTCTCCGTCCTTCAAAAAGTGGGATTTGAAGTAGATTTCATATCTCTCATCAACGCTTGCATCTCCAATCCTTGGATCACCCCCTTAGTCAATGGAAGGCCTGGGAAATTCTTTCAATATTCTCATGGCCTCAGAGAAGGCTGCCCTCTATCTCCCTTCCTCTTTATCCTCACGGCAGAGTCCTTCAAGAGGCCCTTGGATCGCAAGCACGGAGTTGGTCTCATCACTAGTATCAAGTTTTGCAACATAGCCAAGAATATGAATCACTCTCAATTTGCAGATGACACCCTCTTGATGGGTGGAGCCACTGCATTATTGCTTAGAGATTCAAGTTACTTCTTTATAAATCTATGCTATTTTCGGGATGGAAGATTAACTATCATAAAAGCTGTATCTATGGGTGGAATGCTACAATCAACACCATCCACAGTATTGCTCAGATCTTTGGAGTCTCCTACAAGTGGAATTAGACCCACTTTAATTATCTTGGGATGCCTATCAGTGTTGGACATTTGAAGACAAAAGTTTGGAACATCACCATTGATAAAGTGAAAAAGAGAGTTCAACAATGGGGATCTTCCTGGCTCAATTTGGTCGGGCGTACAATCCTCTTAAAATATGTCCTCTCTGCCTTGCCTCTGTATCACTTTTCCTTGCTTTCAGCAAAAAATATAAGTTGTTTTAAGAAAATTCTTATGGTAAGGTGGGAAAAATGAGAAGAAGAAATTCAATTTGGTCAAATGGAGGCAGGTTACTCAGAATCATGAAAATGGTGGACTTGGTATTTGCATTCCCAAGCTTTTGAATAATGCCTTTGGGGGGGAAATAGTGTGGCGCCTTATCTCGGGACAACACTCTTGGTGGAAGCAAGTGCTGGACTCCAAATATCTCACCATTGTTAGACAAAATCTCCTTGATCAAGAAATCCCTAACAGGCCTTGCTCCAGAATCTGGGCTCTCTGCAAAAATCCATACCTTTCATCAATAGATACATCTCCAAATTCCCTTAAGGAGGAAGTAGCATAAACATCTGGGAGGATAAAATTATGGGACAGTCTCCCCTCACTAATAGCCCGAGCATTCATCGTATTCAAAATTATCTCTAGACTCAAGGTATAAACACCATGGACCAAATTTCCAACTGGGATGAATATTCCAATGCCTGGAATGGATGGGAATTTCCTATCATCCCCCCTCACCTTGAGGATGATCTAGCAAACCTGAAAGGAATGCTCCATGGCGTAGCTCCACTATCAAAAGGTAACCAAGACAGTTTTTTTGTGGGATCCCTCTAGATCATCGTACACAATCAAAGTTGCTTATGGGTCCCTTCTTAAAGGTCATTTCCCCACTCCTCGGTGGCCCATATAGAAGCTTGTATGGAAATCTGAAGCCCTCCCAAAGGTAAAAATGTTCATCTAGATACTGCTCAAAGGTAAGATATTTACTTCTGATAATTTAAAAAAAAGAGGCATTCTTGGTCCTTCTAGATGCCCCCTTTGTCAAAACGAAGAAGAAACAACTTTCCATATTTTTGTGAGGTGTTCCTTTGCCAACTATATTTGGAATGACCTCACGAACTTCTCCTAGATTGACTTAGAAGCCATCAGTTCGATCTCGAAGTTGATAACCAATTGGAAAAAGGGCTATCCTTGAGGAAAAAAAGAGCAAGAAAATTTCCAAAAGAGTTTGGGACACCCTTCCCTATGTGCTTCTAGAGTATCTGGGTGGCTAGGAATAAGGTGATTTTCCAGGATAAAAAAACTTGCACAAGGAAAGATCAAAATAAGACTTGGAGTCTCTTTGTCGAGATGATCTTATCCAAAAGTAACAACCATTTCAATCTCATTGATCTGCAAGCTGAACAAAGAATCTTTCTGGGGAGAGCTCTCGAGAATTGGAGCTTCAACAAAACCTCTGTCATTCAAATCCCCCAAAAGGTGCAGTGGAAGATAAGACTCAAGGAGAAAGAGTTTATCGAGTGGATGGATGGTTGTAAAAAACCTACGCTCTTCTTTGATGGTGCCTCAAAGGCTAACCTAGGCATTGTTGGGGTTGGAGGTCTTATTATGAATGAACACGGTTGCATTTTGGCTTCCTTTGAATGGGGGCTGGGCTCTTTGTCAAACAACAGAGCTGAGGCCTACACTCTGTTCAAAGGTCTCCAAAGATACGACATATCTCTCCTTTTTTCATATTCTCAAAGAAAATAATAAACAAGTTGATATCTTAGCTACCAAATCTTGCAGTAGATCAGCCGGTCAGCTATTCTACCAAGATGACACATCATTTTCTCCTTTTCCATGATATCTATCTCTGCCTCAATATTCGACTGTATGATTCTCTGTAAGATCCTGTCATCGCAAGCAAGATCTCCCCATACCATCCGCAACGCCTTACCCATGACCTTATCCCCTCGTGTCTTCTACCTTCCGGCTAATCCCTCGTGCCTCTCTTATTTATATTCCTCTCTCCTCGCTATGCCTCATCAATCTTGCATATGCGATTTCACTGCACCCCACATTCCCCTCCTCTCTCTGTCTTTGGTATGCCATCGTCCTTGTTCTTCCAAGACTTATCCCTCCGAGCGAATGTTTGCAATGGTTTCCCTGGTCTCCCATGTCCCCGTTTCTTCTCTGCCACCTGATATATCTTGTGACAGTCCCGACCTCCCTTCTGTGCCTCCCCCTCTGCTACTCAGAGAATTTAACTTATTTACTGCCTTGTCAGCACTATTTGCCTACAATCCCAGCCTCTCTATACACCCTCTCAACTTATTAATTAATCTACTGAACGTTGCTCGATCCATTGCCCAAATCTCTGGTGCCAACATGAGGAGCGAAAATTGCTTCCATTGTGCAGACCTTCAAGTAGAAATGGCACTGATTCATGGTTAGTTGAAGATCATTGAAGAAAAACATCAAGTGGATACTGCCTTTCTCCAGCAACAGGCACAGTCCTGTCAGCAGAAGCTATTGAACTCCTCAAATCGCCGTGATCTCATTAAAGAATCCCTCAAGATCCTGAAATACATGCTAGACAAACGCTCTGCTTCAAGTTTCGGGTCAAACAATGTAAAAACTACCCATCCAGATGATAATCAAGACAACATTGATGCTTCAACTGATAGGCCAATCAGCATTGATTAATCCTTATTCTTCCTCTTTCTTTTTTGTTCATGTCTTTTAAATTTGCACTCATGCTTTCGCAGTTTGTTAAAATATATCATGAATGTGTAATGCAATATAGTACTAATAGTTGCCACAATGGAGGCTAGTTATTTTGTCATTTTACCCTTTCATGGTTGTCCTCTCCATCATTAAAATGTAACAAAGACTTCTCCCTATCTATTTTTTTTCAAATATAATATAGCAGCTGACTCAATTAAAAACCAAAAAACAAAACAACTTAAATAGATAAGTTAACCTTTCATTCTAAAATAAATGATTCTCATAAAAAAAAACCATTTATTTATATTACAATTTTCACATATATATATAAATTTAAAATTAATTTAATTTTTCAAATATTATCATTATTTATGATATATATCTATCATTACTTATAATATATTTCTTCACATTTTGAATCGATAAAGTTGTTTGGTTCTGAAGTAACATGCCAATATAGCAACTACCTCGTGCATAAATTCTGGCAAAATAACGGGGATATATGGGAGCTGAAGGCAATGCCGAGTAGGGAAATTGGCAGTGTACGTTGAATAATTGATTTTGGATACATTTTCTATAGATAAACAATAGCTACACCATGCAGGAAACAAGCTGCAGAGGGAAGGCAAGGCCTTGCCTTTATGCTTGCTTGTGAGTGCCCGAACCTCCTTTACAACGTGGCTTTTATGAAGAAATGTATTTTACCTAGATAAAAATCTTTTTACAGTTCCGTGATTGAACTTCCTGTGATGCAACTAATGCAGCTATTTTACCGCTGTTGTCTCTGCGGAGTAAACCAGCTACAACTTGACTGTCTGTTAAGTAGATTTTGTTTAACACATTTCATTATCCCCTTTCAATAAATCTTTAATATTTTTGTCAGCTCCATAATGAAATAAAAGTTTAATAAATCTGTAGTATTTATGCTCTTTTATAAATAATTGTATTATTCTATGCAAAGTGAAATCAATCGTTACATTTATTTAGATGCAATGGGAGAAGAAACTTATCATTTTTAATTATAAATTAAAATTGAGTTATTATTTTTTTCAATAAATAAATTTTAATTTATATTAATAAATAAATGATTATTTTGTCTTTGCAATTAATTTGGATTTAGAATCAAATTAATTTAATTGAAATATATAAAAGATTTCAATCATATTTTATTTGATTTTTCATTTTTAATTTATCAAAAAATTTATATTTAATTTTCATATGCATTTTTATATGGAATACTATTAAAATTGTTGTTTTTAATTGGAATAATAATTTATAATTTCTTTCTTTTAGAATAAAATGTCTAACTATAGTCATATAAGAGCTTTTAATTTCATGTCTAATTCCAAAAAATTCAAGTGTGAAATGTCTACAAACTTTGTCTTCCAAGTATAGAATATTCCTTAGTGATTAGCCATGGTTTTGAGAGAAGGATTCCAATCTCTTGTTTCCAATTATAAGATGTCTAACCATGTTTAAGTAGAGAATGTTCACAATCTCTTAGGTTGTTTCCAATTATAAAATTTCTAACCATGTTTAAGTAGAGGATGTTCACAATCTCTTACCTCTTATTATAAAATGCCTATGGAATCAGTCTTGGGAATCAAAAGATGTGGAGAATCAAGAATCCCTGCATTTTATGATATTAAAAGGAAAAAAAAAACCAAAATAATGAAGTGTAATAATCATATTTTTGAAAAAACAAAATAATAAAGTGCAGTGATCATATTTTTTATTATTTTCATTAATATTATTTTTCATTATTTTAGTTATATTAGTTAATATTATAATAACAATTTTCTAACTTGAATAGATCATTTTTTTCACTAGGAGATCACACCTGGCCTAGCCACACCAAGTATTAACATAATTGGAGTTTATTTTGAAAACATAACTTTCACAACACATGGTGCTTTAACAATAAACTATATCACCATCTATTCTAAAATCTACACCAAGTAAACTATCGTAATATTTAAATAAATTTTACATCAAATAAATAATTTAAATTTAAATTTAAATTAAATATTTATAATTTAAATTTTATAATAATAAAAAAATAAATTTCCTTATATTTTTGAAAATATAAATATAATCATTATAACTAATAAAATTGCTATACATTACTATTCCTTATTTTTCAAAATTCTTCAAAAATGCCGAGTTAAAAGTGCACTATTTTGTTAAATTAAATTTAACCTAAAAATATATATTTATTTGCAGTTAGATTATAATGGCTATCCTGAATCGGAGGATTGATTTTGAATTCACCGACAGCACCAGAGACCCTCGAATCTTAACAATAATTCTCATACACGGTGAATTGGGGTTGAATTGTGGTCGTCACCTTTCGATCATTTCGAAAAGTTGAGTTTAAATTTGCTTTTTGCTTTTACTCCAACGGCTAGAGATCTTGGAGGAAAAGAGATTCTATATATAGAACACTAAAGTTAATCCGATCAGATTCGTTTGAGACAGTTCCTCTGTTATTTGTTTCTGTCCTTTCTGGTTGATCTCTCCCAATTTGTTTATTGGGGAGTTCAGTGGAGCGGAGCACTCAATGTTGGTGATTTGGTTGTGCGTGTTTTTTTAGGTTTTTGTTATGGGGTTTGTGTTTGGATTGTAGTTTTGTGTTTGTGTTTCTTTGTTGGTGGTTTTGTTGTGTGTTTTTTAGGTTTTTGTTGTGGGGTTTGTGTTTGGATTGTAGTTCTGTGTTTGTGTTTCTATGCATGCATGCTTTCTTGCTTGTGAGTATTGTTCTGTGATTGATGGAACACTTTGAACACTGAGAGAGACCAGGACACAATGGCAGTGGAAGCAGTGCATGACGCTGAGTGAGTACTGCAATTTAATTAATGTTTTATATTTGTTTCCATCCTCTCCCAGCTGGCTTTGATAATTTGGTCAGATTGAATTATTTTCTAAATTCTCATGTTAAATTAATTACAGGAAGGAAAGAAGGAACGCGAGAGCTTCTTATTGTGTTGTTCGTTGGACAATGAAGTATCTGTGGAGAAGGTGCAGAGAATCAAGTATGATCCAAGGAATTGTAATGGATAGACAATAAGAGCCACCCTCTCATCTTACAGGTATGTACACATTTTCCTTCTCCGAAATTTTTTCTACTTTAGTTCAAATGATATGAGTATCCCATAGAAAACAAAAAAAATAGGGAATAAACGAATGGAATGTTTATAAATTCTGCATGATATAACTAGCCCGTAGCCAAAAAAGGGGAATAAAAGAATGATTGTGTATCAATTAATTCTGCATGCTAAGTTATATTGGATATAAATTTAGTTTAATGTATTATTAGTAAATTTATTATTATAAATAGAAAAAAAATCTCAAATGACACCCAGATGCATGTAAGTAAATTTATTACTATAAGTAGAAAAATAAACGACACGCAGATGAATCTCAAACGAAACCCAGATCAAATAGCAAGAAAGCGCAACAAATTCTGTATAAATGAAAATAGATTTCTGATAGATTTCTAGCGTTTCTTGATTTCTGATAGATTTCTAGAGTTTTTTGAGCATTCCAAGCGCTCATTTATTTCTGGTTCGATTATGTGCGAACCCTTTTTTGTTAGTTTTTTTTCGAACATTTTGATAGCGCGGGCAGGTTGGGGTCTCGAAACCCTCGAAGATCATTCCCATTTGTGCAGTTTAATGACCATTAATTTTCCATCAAGGTTTCTTTAAATTCTTTGACACAACACCTTAGGCAGCATCTTGTCCAAGGCGCCAGCCATTTGGGGTCTCAGCAAATGTTAAAAGAATACTGTTTAGGTTCTGGTCTTTTTCTAAACGTTCTCCTAAAATTTTTGCTGGTTTAATTATTTTGTATTTAATTTCTGTGGGATGGAACACTATTTAGGTTAAGTTTTTTTTAAAAACGCTATGGTCTAATAATTTTATATTTACTTTCCCTGCCATGGATTTTGCATTCTCAAACTTTCAAACTCTCTGTTGGTTTAATAATTTTGCATTTTATTTGCAAGGGCGAATGATAATGGATTGGATTAGGTTATTGTCTTTGTTGAAACACTCATAAAATTTCTGCTGGTTTAATAACTTTCTGGATGCCTGAAACGAACCTTGTTGAATATGTACCTGTGCACATTACTATAGTTAGGTTAGACATCACATGCTAAATGATAGAATAGTCCAGTGTTACACTCCGTTTATGGCATTTAATTTTTTAAAGTGGTCAAAAGTGGTAGGCGTATGAGACAGGGAAAGCTAGGATCCAAATTTGTTTTAGCATTCTTGGGAGGGGCTGAAAGTGGCTGGTGGGTGCTTCAGGCACTAACTCTCTTTTCAATTTTAAAACCCTGGCCTACGTTCCTGAAGAGTAGAGGCTGTGAGTTTACCAACAAGCATTAAATTTAGTTTCAGGAGTTCTACTCTTGCCATCATCCCCATGATGTAGAAGTTACGAAGGCAGCCAATAATAATTTAATAATTCGTGGTTTCGTTGGCTGTGAAAACTAATTAGAGTACAATATTTGATAAGTCAGATTAATTTTACAAGTATTCAACCATTTATGCTCAAAGGATTTTATGGTTACTGGGCATGAGCCTTGAAGATCATGATCACCATGGTTGTTGGGTGTGAGACTATTTATGTGCAGTTGTAGCACCCAATCTCCCGTCTAGGGTTCGACTATTCATGTATAGTTGTAGCACCCAATCTCCCGTGTAGCACCCAATAGATGTTAGGTTATTGACACCTATTTTTTAATGAAAATTAATCGTCTAAAACGGTCTAAATTTTACTACCTATAGTTTTCTTGAATGTGTGTCCTTCCAACCTGGAAGCAGCTCTATGACATACATTTTTAGGATTTTCCTAAATATTAAAAGATTTATGTAGTGGAAATGGGAATTTGAGACTTTTCATTTAAAAAATGTAATAAAAACTAATTGTATTATTTAAATGTATATTTATTTTAAAATTTTAAAAATAGAATAGAAAAAATTAATTGTGAAAATTTGAATTGAAAATATTAAATTGAATGTTAATTATTAAAATTTTGATTAAAAAAATTAGTTTCTATTAAAACTATATTACTAAATAAATAAAATTATAATTAATATCATTTAAAATTATATAAACCAAGTTTGATGCATTTGGTTTTTTTTATGAGTAAAAAACATTATACCCTTAAAAATAATTACACATAACTCACTATTATACCATATATGACTTATCTTTTTTATTTTTATTTTATTTATTTATTCTTTATTTAAATTATTAATATAATATATTTCTTTTTATATATCAAAAATTAAAATAATAGGATTATTATTTATAATAAAAATGTTTAGTTTATTTTATTTATTTCATTTAAATTATTAATATAATATTTTTTTATATATTATAAAAAATAAAAAATAAAAAGAAAGAAAGTGTGCATATTGGGTAATAATAACCATGTATAAATATTAAGTTTTTTAATAATATTTTTTTAAATAATTAAAATTTTAATTATTATATAAAATAATTATTTAAATATATAAAAAAAATTATTATTTTTTAAAATTTATTAAATTCAAATTATTATATAAAAATAATTATGTAAATATACAAAATTTTAATTAAAAATAAATAAAAATTTACAGATATTTTCATTCTTTTTTTGTTGGCTGTCATCTTCCAGCTCCGCCTACTTTTATTTTCAGATAAGGGTCATAGATTAAAGGAATCTCCTGATAATTTTGACACTAACCTTACATACGTCACGAGTTCGAAACTATGGGGAGAATACTAAGAAGGGTTTCTCGACAAATGCGGGTCACTCATAATTTGGGCACTAACATTACATACGT
Source organism: Pinus albicaulis (assembly GCA_034641835.2). Classification (NCBI taxonomy): domain Eukaryota; kingdom Viridiplantae; phylum Streptophyta; class Pinopsida; order Pinales; family Pinaceae; genus Pinus; species Pinus albicaulis. The sequence goes on from JAXQQM020093181.1 coordinate 40,384, forward strand.
CACTAGTTAGAAACTAGGAGGAGAATACGTCACGAGTTCGAAACTAAGAGGAGAATACCAAGAAGGATCTCTCGGAAAATGCTCAAATGCTGGTGACTGATAATTTGGGCACTAACCTTACATACGTCACAAGTTAGAAACTAGGGGGAGAATACGAAGAAGGGTCTCTCGGCAAATGCAGGCAATTTACATTACACTCTCTTGGACTTTGACCATATCAGGGAGGAAGGATCGATTCGCTGCCATAATGCGTATCATACTTTCTTTTTATTTTTATTTTTTTTTGGTTTGATTCAGATGGTATTTTGTTTCTGTCTAGTATATTATATGGGGGATTTCTTTGATGCATTTTGTATATTTCCGTGGTAATATCTTGTGGTTATGTTAATATATCGAGTGGATGGATGGTTGTAAAAAACCTACGCTCTTCTTTGATGGTGCCTCAAAGGCTAACCTAGGCATTGTTGGGGTTGGAGGTCTTATTACGAATGAACATGGTTGCATTTTGGCTTCCTTTGAATGGGGGCTGGGCTCTTTGTCAAACAACATAGCTGAGGCCTACACTCTGTTCAAAGGTCTCCAAATCATCAAGAACTTAAATCTGCAAAATTTTATGATATTCAGTGATTCCGGAATTATTGTTAATATGATGATAAATACTAAGAAAACTCCCAATATTTCTCTCAGCAGACTCATCGACAGATGCCGTATTCTGAGAAAAGATACGAAAGATCTCTCCTTTTTTCATATTCTCAGAGAAAATAATAAACAAGTTGATATCTTAGCTAACAAAGCTTGCAGTAGATCAGCCGGTCAGCTATTCTACCAAGATGACACATCATTTTCTCCTTTTCCATGATATCTATATTTACCTCAAAATTCGACTGCATGATTCTCTGTAAGATCCTGTCAGCGCAAGCAAGATCTCCGCATACCATCTGCAACGCCTTACCCGTGACCTTATCCCCTCGGGTCTTCTACCTTCCGCTAATCCCTTGTGCCTCTGTTATTTATATTCCCTCTCTCCTCACTATGCCTCATCAATCTTGCATATGCGATTGCACTTCACCTCGCATTCCCCTCCTCTCTCTGTCTTTGGTATGCCATCGTCCTTGTTCTTCCGAGACTTAGCCGTTTCTTCTCTGCTACCTGATATATCTTGTGACAGTCCCGACCTCCCTTCTGTGCCTCCCCCTCTGCTGCTCAGAGAATTTAACTTATTTACTGCCTCTTCAGCACTATTTTCCTACAATCCCAGACTCTCTATACACCCTCTCAACTTATTAATTCATCTACTGAACGTTGCTCGATCCATTGCCCAAATCTCTGGTGCCAACCTGAGGAGCGAAAATTGCTTCCATTGTGCATACCTTCAAGTAGAAATGGCACTGATTCATGGTCAGTTGAAGATCATGGAAGAAAAACATCAAGTGGATACTGCCTTTCTCCAGCAATAGGCACAGTCCTGTCAGCAGAAGCTATTGAACGCCTCAAATCGCCATGATCATGTTGAAGAATCCCTCAAGATCCTGAAATACATGCTAGACAAACGCTTTGCTTCAAGTTTCGGCTGAAACAATGTAAAAACTACCCATCCAGATGATAATCAAGACAACATTGATGCTTCAACTGATAGGCAAATCAGCATTGATTAATCCTTATTCTTCCTCTTTCTTCTTTTTTCATGTCTTTTGTAACACCCCCAATTTATTGTGTTGAATTTCTAAAGATAGACATTTGAACTTAATCCTAAGGGGAGTGGACCCCAAAGGATCAGTATGGTGTGAATGTAATTTACTATTTAAATTTATGAAATAAGTAAAATGATTGTGCATATTGACCAAGATGAGAAATTGAGATCACTTGCCAAAATCCATGAGGATGGATAAGGCAATAAATCCCCACCATCTTTCAAAAATCCTTGAAAGAAATTAATTTAGATTTGAGGAGGAATCTAAATTTCCCCAATGAGGAGGAAAGTAGTTGGGAAGAGGTAATAAAAGCTGGAAAAGCTGAGGAAAAGCATAAAACAGCTTTAAATATTCCCAAAATGGAGCCTAGGCCAACGGAAAGAAAAAAATATATAATCGTGGCCCCGCGTGCCTGTGCAGGGAAATATGAGGGCTTAAATAATACGCTCCTAGGAAGATCGAGGTTGATGTTTGTCCTGGGAAGGTGATCTACGACTAGGGGTGAATCACGGGGAGACAAGAGATTCTAAGGTTGGGAGGTTCGAGTCATTTTCAACGGTGGTATGTTTCTGAAATTTTGTTTATTCCGGTGTATTGTCCCATGAATTGGCTACATATATAAAAATAAATTAAATGGTGTGATTGATTTTAGTACTACATTTAACAGAATCCATCCTGAGACATTCACCTTCCAGATTCTGTTTAGTTGTAGACCAGAAATCCATAGAGTAGAAACCCCAGAAGCTCTAAACCAAGATTGGTTTAAATCTGAAGTTTACTTAGTCTCCACAGATAATTAAATATTCTCTTGCTTCCTGTAAATACAAATGTGATGATTGTGCTCATAGGTATGATAGAAAAATATGGTAGCAGTACTGAAGTTTACATGGTGCAAAACAAATATGAAAGAAAGTAGGATAGAAAAATCCGACATTCAAAGTTGTGACAGGAAAAGCAAAATTCTATTCTATATGATTATTATAGCAGTTATAAATGTATATCTTACTTTTCTAGATCTATCCTTAAGCCTTGAAACAAGTATAGTAGAAAAAGATTTAAAATATAATTAAAGTTCTCTAGTCAAGCACTAAAGAGTGCATATAGATATACCTCAAAAGAAAAATATAATTTAAAAGCAAGGACTTAGAAAATGTATTCTTACTAACCTAAAGAGTGAAACTGCACTATAGAGGTATTACAACTTTCATAGGAAATATAGTGTATCTTGGGTGTTGAGTTCATCTCTAACCCTCGAAATACATATTATGGCAAAGAATTTATGCTAGGTCTAAAATATAATAACGATCAATCATGGATATATGTATATGCTTCTAAATTTCCAAGTGTGCACCTAGCGCTCAACCAATAGAAAATTTTACAATTTGAATTCCAAGGAATTATAGATACATGAGTACTATATTTACATATAAGAACGACCCATATATATGTTAACAAGAAACATTAAAACAAATTTAATATTTGTATATGTGAATCGAACCACCGATATTAAAAGGGACTATGGGTGAAAAACCGATATATATTAAAATGATATTTTTATGCGACTCCTATGTGGCAAAACGAACTTCTATGTAGGCGAACTACATTAAATCATGACTGTTAGTAATTATAATAGACACAGACTTAAGTCAAACAGTAGAACACCACTGTAACCATTACATTGGGACGTAATGTTAAATCAAGTTTAATCATTATATGCAACGATGTGAGGCGAGATTAAAACGATATTACACGGCATGTCTCACCTTTCAATAATAAACAAATTATGGAACCTACGCATGGAAGACCAGGGACGACAACTCAGTTGTCATGTCGGTTATTAATCTCTCTGCAACGAAATTTGGTCAAACTGATATGCATAAATACCAAAGGCGCGGACGAGTATCTGATCTGGCAACAATGAATCGATTAGGCGAAACTAAGCATGCGTTAAGTAGTGTAAATCTGATTGATTTCTTCAGTTTTAACTCAGAGGCACAAAATAAAACCTACCAACGAAAACATGACATAAGCTCTAAACGGTTCACGGTGGAGTATGAACATTATCAGTCAGATGAAAACACAGATTAATAAATCTGAGGCATCAACCTCTGCAACTGCCAGCACGAGTTAGGGTTTACCTGCGAATATGGTTTGGGTTCCCTCCTCGTGTCGCGTTAATCTATACATTGGCTAACCAGACCAGAACGCCGGCGGTGTGGAGGATAACCAAACGGATCGCCGAACATCTTAAGATCCTGTCAGGGACTCCGGAAGCAAAAAACAGAAATCCAATAATAGGTTAACCATGGACACTGGAATAAACATTAAAACCGCCTGATAATGGATTGCTACACGATGATGCTTGCTGTGTACAGCCGCGATAACGTGGTAAGATAACCTCCTATGAGAAAAACCATAAGATTATAGCAGCACAATCTGGAACAACTATGCAAAGGAAAAAAATATATAACTTAGCGTAGTTGGAAGGGAAAACAGAGCGCAGCATGCGTACGAATCGATGGATTTATAAGCGCTAGAAAAACCAGCTGAGATGATATCTCTCTGCAAAAACAACCAGTAAAAGGGATTAGACACTGTCTATGAAAGACAGAAACTACACAAACGATGCAACGCAGGAACAACAAGAAACCTTACGCTCGAACCTGCTTGGCCAGCAGTTCAACCCTTCGCAGTGACTGAGAACTCTGCATCTGAGTAACATAAAAACATAGCCGTGAGATAGGTGAATAACTCGGCACGAAACCCTCAATTTAAAAAGAAGAAGAAGACCCCGCAACCCTAAACACACTGCCCCATAAAATTCGAGAATCTTGAGGTCGATTGGGAAAACTCTGCCACGTCCATGGGCGAGTACCAGGTGATGGTAAAGGGCGCAAAGAAGGTAGGGGGAGATATTACACTTCGCATGCGTGAAGGTAAGGAGAAACCCTAGAAACATTACACTTCCAGAGACAGAATTCGACTTAGTACTGCCATCAGTCAAAGATCGACAAGTAGTAAGCCACCTGTCAATTTCTGTTGAGTAGGGAGCAAGTTACGCCGGCAGAGGGTACCTTCCTCTCAGTGAAGCGACGCCGCCCTACCTGCAAAGTCATCCAAGAAAAAAAAAGGAAACAAAATCCGACGTTAAACTCTGTCTAACCGAGCACGGTACGACCTGAATATTATAAACATAAATTAAAATACATGGTATACACTCCTCGTATGAAATCACAGAAAACACGCATGGGATTAGAATCCAAATGATAATTAAAACGCCCTCCGGTTAATGAGTTCGGATGGGTGGACAATTCAACTACGCCGAGACGCAGGTCTGATTATCATTACATGGAATGGTTGAGGGAAAATTATAAAATGATAGCTGGATGGTCACCGCGGAAGTAAAAAATGCAACAACGGGGTACACGTCGGATTTGGTAAGTCAAACGGCGCATAATAAATTTAAGAGGCGTGGACCTGTAATCATATACCCGGTTCGAGCGCTATAAAACCTATGATGGTATACGTACGCTGTTATACAACTCTACATATGTCATTTGAATTATTTGAACTATGCATTATGGATTATGTTCAAAATCCACGTCCGAATGATTTTGTCAAATTAAGATGGACTATATCCGTCCTATAAATTCGAGCACTCTTTAAAAGGGCAGATATATATATATATATATATATATATATATATATATATATAAGTGATACACATTATACGCCGAGTCAGGTAAGTGACCATAAGGTTCGAAGAAGGGAGATGATTTATATATATATGCATTATACATATATATAGATCTAGAAGGGCGGGCTAACCACTTTTATCAAAGCATAGAAATATGGGATGTATTTATATAGGTGTAATGCATGGTGATGGTCATTCAAAACCCTTGGTTGGAGTATATATACCTACATGTAGATTTCATATACCAAGGGTATAGGTATTATATATATATGGTGGGTATTATATATATATAATGGGAGTATGTATTCGATATAAGTTAAATATAAATGGTATGTGGGATATATAAAAATTACACCTACATTATGTAGAGGAAATATCTCATGAGTAGATCGAGGGGGTCTACCACTTTATGTCCATGAGGTTAATGTAACCATGGGGAATATAAATCCCAATTCTAAACTTAACTGAGTATTTAAGTAACCAGGAAAAAAAAAAGGAACGTCAGTATATACGAAAAAAAAATAAAAAATTCATTAACTGGAGGTGTTACAAATGGTATCGGAGCCCAAGTGCAAAAACTGGGCTGTTATTATTGTGCTCACTAAATTCTGAATGTTATTGAGTAGTGTAGAGATTGTTATTTTATTTTTGGTGTTTGACTGATTAAATTTATGAGTGTGTACAGTGTGGTGCTAAAATGGCTGAAGAGGGAGGAATTTATGTGGATCTGCATGATGAGTTTGCTACTCCAGATCCCAATGCCCCGGTAATGGCTATGTTGCATAGGCTGCAACGAGAATTGGCTGAACTGAAAAGCCAGAATGACATGTTGTCATCAGCCAGTAAGGAGCAGGAAAAGCTCATCAGAGAACTAACTTCCCGGAACAGCCAGGAAGGCGAAGGTTCCGGAAAGAGAAAAATGGATGAGTCTGATGATGATGATGCTGCTAGACAGCAACATAAACAGAAAAGAGAATTGTAGGGAGAATTTCGAAAGATCAAACCTCCCTCCTATGATTGGGAAAAGGAAGAGGATGCTGAAGCTTGGTTGCTGAACATGATTAAGTATTTCCAAGTATATGAATATGAGAGCAATCTGAAGGCCAGATTAGCTGTGTATCAGCTACAAGGAAAGGCTACACTGTGGTGGGAAGAGACAAAAATGGTGCATGCCATTGATGAAAAGATAGTTACTTGGGAGGATTTTCAGACTAAGTTCAAAAGTCGTTATTTGAATGAACGTTATTATGATGATAAAGAAAAATAATTCCATGAACTTAGACTAGGACAGCTCACTATTGATGAGTTTTTCACTAAGTTTACAAATTTACTGAGATATGTCCCTTACATTAGGGAAGAAAAAGCAAAGGTTCAAAGATTTTTGAATTGCTTACCTAATGTGTACAAGGAGAAAATAGAGTTTGACAACCCAAAGACCATGGATGAAGCTGTTAGAAAATCAAGATTATGCTATCAGCAGTTTAAAGGTAAAGCTGAACAAGGGAAGAGCTGGCTGAACAAGGGTGAGTTCAAAGGGAAAAGACCAAAACCAGCATATTTAAGAAATTTTGGCAGAGATCATCAGCGGAAAAAATTCAGTAAACCAAAAGAAAGCCAAACTGCTCAGTCCCAAGTGGCTTCCAAACAAGTAGAAGGGAATAATAAAAATGAAGGGACAGTTAGAATGAAGGAGCCTTTGAAGTGTTGGGGCTGTGGAGAACCCCACATGATGAGGGATTGTCCCCATCGAAATATTCATATGATCAGCAGAGAGCGAGAGGCAACAACAGTCAATGACATAGCCAGAAATATACCAACTATCAATGCAGCATTGGAAAATCGGCAAGCAGAATATCAAGCAACCATGGTGGAAATGGAGGGTAAGATTTCTGACCTACCTATTACTGTTTTGATTGATCCAGGTGCTTCTTTGAGTTACATTAGTCCTGGAATTGTAGAAAAATGTAAAATTAAACCTGAAAAATTTCAGCAGTCATGGTTGGTACAGCTGGCTACTGGAACTAAGAGAAAAGTCACACATAAGTTGCCTAAAACAACAATACAATTAAATGGTTTTCCAACAGAAGTAAATTTGAACATATTACCGTTAGGATCCTATGATTTGCTGATAGGAATGGATTGGCTGGAAAAGAAGAAAGCTCTGATGAACTGCTGGGATAAAACCCTGCATTGTGTAGATGAAGAAGGGAAACCTTTTACACTAACAGGGAAACCAAAATCCATTTCAGTAAGACAAATATCAGCCTTACAATTGAAAAGAACAGCTAGAAAAGGATACCAAGTCTATGCAGTGCATGTAGAAGAAATAGAACAGAAAACTGAAGAAAATCTGCTGAATGAGTTACCTGTGGTGAGGGAATTTAAAGAAGTTTTCCCAGAGGAGATTCCTCATCTTCCCCCCCAAAAGAGAGATTGATTTTTCAATCAATCTGGTACCGGGAGCTACACCTGTCTCCCGAGCCCCCTATCGGATGAGTCCGCCAGAACTTATGGAGCTAAAGATGCAGCTGCAAGATTTACTGGATAAAGGTTACATCAGACCAAGTGTGTCTCTATGGGGAGCACCTGTTTTATTTGTTAAAAAGAAGGATGGAACTTTTAGGATGTGCATTGATTATCGTCAACTGAACAAGTTGACCATTAAGAATAGATATCCACTTCCTAGAATTGATGATCTGTTTGATCAAGTGAGAGGGGCCTCAGTCTTTTCCAAGATAGACCTAAGGACTGGTTATCACCAGCTTAGAATTAAAGAAGTAGACATCAGTAAAACAGCATTTCGAACCAGGTATGGGCATTACGAATTTGTAGTCCTACCTTTTGGTTTGACGAATGCCCCTGCCACATTTATGTGCTTGATGAACAGTGTGTTGAATAATTATTTGGATAAATTTGTTCTGGTGTTCATAGATGATATCTTAGTTTACTCCAAAAATGAGGATGAACATAAGGAACATCTGAGAATAGTGTTGCAGACTTTAAAAGAAAACCAGCTATATGCCAAGTTCAACAAATGTGAATTTTATAAAGATAAAATTCAATATTTGGGTCATATTATTTCTGAAAAAGGACTTGCAGTTGACCCTGAAAAGATAAAAGCAATTAAGGAATGGCCAGTTCCAACTGATGTTTCAGCAGTAAGGTCATTCATGGGGATGGCAGGTTACTATCGCAGATTTGTGGAGAGATTTTCTGCCATAGCACACCCCATCACTTCATTGCAAAGAAAGGGTGTCAAGTTTGTGTGGACTGAAAAATGTCAACATAGTTTCGAGCAGTTAAAACAAAAACTTATTTCAGCCCCTATATTAAAAATTGCTGATCCTGATAAAGAGTTTGTTGTATGTACAGATGCTTGCAGGGAAGGGCTGGGAGGAGTCCTGTTGTAGGAAAATTCAGTTATTGCATATGAATCTAGGAAACTGAAAATGCATGAACAGAATTATAGTGCATATGATTTGGAATTTGCAGCTGTTATCCATGCTTTAAAGATGTGGAGGCACTATCTTCTGGGGAAGAAATTCACATTGATGACTGATCATATTAGTCTTAAATACTTCTTTTCCCAAACTGATCTGAATGCAAGGCAAGGCAGATGGCTGTCCTTTTTAAGTGAATTTGATATGGACATAAAACATATTAAGGGGAAAGAAAATAAAGTTGTTGATGCCCTAAGTAGAAATGCTTGTCAAAATCTAAACAGTATTGGGAGTAGTGGACAGATTGAGATAGAAGAGTTGGTGAGAGAAGTAGCCAGCCAAGACCCAACCTATGAAACACTCTTGGTGAAACTACAAAAAAGGGATCAAACTGACTTTACACAAAATAAAAAAGGGCTACTATATTACAAAAACAGGTTGTATGTTCCTAATGTAGAGTCATTAAAAAGGGAAATTTTGGATGAATATCACAAACAGCCTTATGCAGGACATCCAGGATACCAAAAGCTGTTAACAGCCTTGAAAAAGAAGCTGTTCTGGCCAGGAATGAAGAGATATGTGGCAGAGTATCTAAGTAGGTGTATGGAATGTCAACTGGTCAAAGTTGAGCATCAACATCCAGCAGGTCTTCTAAACCCTTTGCCAATTGCAGAATGGAAATGGGACACAGTTTCCATGGATTTTATAACAGGACTACCTAAAACTAAATATCAACATGATTCTGTAATGGTAGTAGTAGACACTTTAACCAAAGCTTCCCACTTTATACCAGTGAAATCTACTTTCGGAACAACGCAAGTAGCAAATGTTTTCCTGAAGGAGATATTAAGGCTTCATGGAGTTCCTAAAGTAATTGTTTCAGATCGAGATGCTAAGTTTACAGCAGCATTTTGGAAAGGATTGTTTGGAGGGATGGGTACTAAGATGAATTTTAGTATTGCCTATCACCCTCAAACAGATGGACAGATAGAAAGGACAAATCAAATTTTGGAGCATATGTTGCGAATGTATGTAATGGATAGACCATCAAAGTGGGAAGAGTACCTGCATCTAGCTGAGTTTGCCTATAATAATAGCTACCAATCCTCTATTAAGATGAGTCCGTTTGAGGCACTCTATGGGAGAAGGTGCCGTACTCCCTTGAGCTGGAGTCAACCAGAAGACAAACTAGTGTTGGGACCAGATGCACTACAAGATATGGAGAGAATTGTTAAACCGATACAAAGAAATATCAAGATAGCACAAGATCGCCAGAAAAGCTATGCTGATAAGAAAAGAGTGCACCGAGAATTCAAAGTGGGGGAGAATGTGTATTTGCGCATCAAACCCAAAAAGAGCACACTTTATGCTGGAAGTTGTGCAAAACTTGCTCCTAGATATTGTGGGCCTTTTGAAGTTTTAGAAAGGGTGGGACCAGTGGCTTACAAGCTGGCCTTACCACCCCATGTTAGAGTGCATAATGTGTTTCATGTTTCATTACTAAAAATATATGTGCATGATGCTTCTCACATAGTTGATTGGAATGTTGTATAGGTGGAACCAGAAGGGGAGTTTCTGCCAGAACCGCTTCAAATATTGGAGCGGGAAGAAATTGAATTGAGAAATAGAACAGTAGTCAGAGTAAAAGTGCAGTGGAAGCACTTTACTGCTGAAGAAGCTACCTGGGAAAGGGAAGCTGAAATGATGGAGAAATATCCGTTTTTGTTTAAATAAACTCTAGTAGTTGAATAACAACACCGAGGACGGTGTTTATTTTCAGAGGGGGAATATGTAACACCCCCAATTTGTGTGTTGAATTTCTAAAGATAGACATTTGAACTTTAAATCCTAAGGGGGTGGACCCCAAGGGATAAGTATGGTGTGAATGTAATTGCATATTTTATTTGAGGAAATAAATAAGATGATTGTGCATTTTGACCAAGATGAGAATTAGAGATCACTTGCCAAAATCCATGAGGATGGATAAGGCAAAAAATCCCCAAAATCTTTCAAAAAATCCTTGAAAGAAATTAATTTAGATTTGAGGATGAATCTAAATTTCCCCAATGAAGAGGAGTAGTTGGGAAGAGGTAAGAAAAGCTGGAAAAGCTGAGGAAAAGCATAAAACAGCTTTAAAGATTCCCAAAATGGGAAGCCTAGGCTAAACAGGAAAGAAAGTATTCGGCTATTCTGGACGCAGAATTAGAAACATGCTTTGGGGAAATATGAGCTTAAATAAGCTGCTCCTAGGAAGATCAGAGGTTGATCTGTCCTAGGATGTGATCTCAGCTCGGGGGTGAATCCTGGGAGACAAAGAGGATTCTAAGGTTGGGAGGTTGGTCATTTGCAACAGTGGTATGTTTCTGAAATTTTGTTTATTCTGGTGTATTATGGTATGAATTGGCCACACATAAAACTTAAGGGAAATTGTATGATTAAATTTGGTACTACATTTAACAGACTCCATCCCAATGCATTCACCTTTCAGGTTCTGTTTGGTTGTAGACCAGAATTCCATAGAGTAGAAACCACAGAAACTCTAAACCAAGGTTGGTTTAAATCTGAAGTTACTTAGTCTCCATAGATAATTAAATATTCTCTTTCTTCCTGTAAATACAAATGTGATGATTGTGCTCATAGGTATGATAGAACAATATGGTAGTAGTACTGAAGTTTACATGGTGCAAAACAAATAGGAAAGAAAGTAGGATAGTAGAATCTGACATTCAAACTTGTGACAGGAAAAGCATAATTCTATTCTATATGATTATTATAGCAGTTATAAATGTATATCTTAGATTTCTAGATCTATCCTTAAGCCTTGAAACAAGTATAGTAGCAAAAGACTTAAAATATAATTAAAGTCCTCTAGTCAAGCACTAGAGAATGCATATAGGTATACCTCAAAAGAAAAATATAATTTAAAAGCAAGGACTTAGAAAATGTATTCTTACTAACCTAAAGAGTGAAGCTACACTATAGAGGTATTACAACGTTCATAGCAAATATAGTGTATCTTGGGTGTTGAGTTCATCTCTAACACTCGAAATACATATTATGGCAAAGGATTTATGCTAGGTCTAAAACATAATAACAATAAATCATTGTATACATGTATATGCTTCTAAATTTCCAAGTGCGCACCTAGCGCTCAACCAATAGAAAATTTTACAATTTGAATTCCAAGGAATTATAGATACATGAGTACTATATTTACATATAAGAACGACCCATATATATGTTAACAAGAAACATTAAAACAAATTTGATATTTATATATGTGAATCGAACCACCGATATTAAAAGGGACTATGGGTGAAAAACCGATATATATTAAAATGAGATTTTTATGCGACTCCTATGTGGCAAAACGAACTTCTATGTAGGCGAACTACATTAAATCATGACTGTTAGTAATTATAATAGACACAGACTTAAGTCAAACAATAGAACACCACTGTAACCATTACATTGGGACGTAATGTTAAATCAAGTTTAATCATTATATGCAACGATGTGAGGCGAGATTAAAACGATATTACACGGCATGTCTCACCTTTCAATAATAAACAAATTATGGAACCTACGCATGGAAGACCAGGGACGACAACTCAGTTGTCATGCCGGTTATTAATCTCTCTGCAACGAAATTTGGTCAAACTGATATGCATAAATACCAAAGGCGCGGACGAGTATCTGATCTGGCAACAATGAATCGATTAGGCGAAACTAAGCATGCGTTAAGTAGTGTAAATCTGATTGATTTCTTCAGTTTTAACTCAGAGGCACAAAATAAAACCTACCAACGAAAACATGACATAATCTCTAAACGGTTCATGGTGGAGTATGAACATTATCAGTCGGATGAAAACACAGATTAATAAATCTGAGGCATCAACCTCTGCAACTGCCAGCACGAGTTAGGGTTTACCTGCGAATATGGTTTGGGTTCCCTCCTCGTGTCGCGTTAATCTATACATTGGCTAACCAGACCAGAATGCCGGTGGTGTGGAGGATAACCAAACGGATCGCCGAACATCTTAAGATCCTGTCAGGGACTCCGGAAGCAAAAAAACAGAAATCCAATAATAGGTTAACCACGGACGCTGGAATAAACATTAAAACCGCCTGATAATGGATTGCTACACGATGATGCTTGCTGTGTACAGCCGCGATAACGTGGTAAGATAACCTCCTATGAGAAAAACCATAAGATTACAGCAGCAAAATCTGGAACAACTATGCAAAGGAAAAAAATATATAACTTAGCGTAGTTGGAAGGGCAAATAGAGCGCAGCATGCGTACGAATCGATGGATTTATAAGCGCTAGAAAAACCGGCTGAGATGATCTCTCTCTGCAAAAACAACCAGTAAAAGGGATTAGACACTGTCTATGAAAGACATAAACTACACAAACGATGCAACGCAGGAACAACAAGAAACCTTACGCTCGAACCTGCTTGGCCAGCAGTTCAACCCTTCGCAGTGACTGAGAACTCTGCATCTGAGTAACATAAAAACATAGCCGTGAGATAGGTGAATAACTCGGCACGAAACCATCAATTTAAAAAGAAGAAGAAGACCCCGCAACCCTAAACACACTGCCCCATAAAATTCGAGAATCTTGAGGTCGATTGGGAAAACTCTGCCACGTCCATGGGCGAGTACCAGGTGATGGTAAAGGGCGCAGAGAAGGTAGGGGGAGATATTACACTTCGCATGCGTGAAGGTAAGGAGCAACCCTAGAAACATTACACTTCCAGAGACAGAATTCGGCTTAGTACTGCCATCAGTCAAAGATCGACAAGTAGTAAGCCACCTGTCAATTTCTATTGAGTAGGGAGCAAGTTACGCCGGCAGAGGGTACCTTCCTCTCAGTGAAGCGACGCTGCCCTACCTACAAAGTCATCCAAGAAAAAAAAAGGAAACAAACTCCGACTTTAAACTCTGTCGAACCGAGCACGATATGACCTGAATATTATAAACAGAAATTAAAAATACATGGTATACACTCCTCGTATGAAATCACAGAAAACACGCATGGGATTAGAATCCAAATGATAATTAAAACGCCCTCCGGTTAATGAGTTCGGATGGGTGGACAATTCAACTACGCCGAGACGCAGGTCTGATTATCATTACATGGAATGGTTGAGGGAAAATTATAAAATGATAGCTGGATGGTCACCGCGGAAGTAAAAAATGCAACAACGGGGTACACGTCGGATTTGGTAAGTCAAACGGCGCATAATAAATTTAAGAGGCGTGGACCTGTAATCATATACCCGGTTCGAGCGCTATAAAACCTATGATGGTATACGTACGCTGTTATACAACTCTACATATGTCATTTGAATTATTTGAACTATGCATTATGGATTATGTTCAAAATCCACGTCCGAATGATTTTGTCAAATTAAGATGGACTATATCCGTCCTATAAATTCGAGCACTCTTTAAAAGGGCAGATATATATATATATATATATATATATATATATATATATATAAGTGATACACATTATACGCCGAGTCAGGTAAGTGACCATAAGGTTCGAAGAAGGGAGATGATTTATATATATATGCATTATACATATATATAGATCTAGAAGGGCGGGCTAACCACTTTTATCAAAGCATATAAATATGGGATGTATTTATATAGGTGTAATGCATGGTGATGCTCATTTAAAACCCTTGGTTGGAGTATATATACCTACATGTAGATTTCATATACCAAGGGTATAGGTATTATATATATATGGTGGGTATTATATATATATAATGGGAGTATGTATTCGATATAAATTAAATATAAATGGTATGTGGGATATATAAAAATTACACCTACATTATGTAGAGGAAATATCTCATGAGTAGATCGAGGGGGTCTACCACTTTATGTCCATGAGGTTAATGTAACCATGGGGAATATAAATCCCAATTCTAAAGTGTTACATCTTTTAAATTTGCACTCATGCTTTCGCAGTTTGTTAAAATATATCATGAATCTGTAATGCAATATAGTACTAATAGTTGCCACAATGGAGGCTCGTTATTTTGTCATTTTACCCTTTCATGGTGGTCCTCTCCATCATTAAAATGTAACAAGGACTTCTCCCTATCTATTTTTTTTCAAATATAATATAGCAACTGACTCAATTAAAAACCAAAAAACAGAACAACTTAAATAGATAAGTTAACCTTTCATTCTAAAATAAATGATTCTCATAAAAAAAACCATTTATTTATATTACAATTTTCACATATATATAAATTTAAAATTAATTTAATTTTTCAAATATTATCATTATTTATGATATATATCTATCATTATTTATAATATATTTCTTCACATTTTGAATCGATAAAGTTGTTTGGTTCTGAAGTAACATGCCAATATAGCAACTACCTCGTGCATAAATTCTGGCAAAATAACGGGGATCTGTGGGAGCTGAAGGCAATGCCGAGTAGGGCAATTGGCAGTGTACGTTGAATAATTGATTTTGGATAAATTTTCTATAGATAAACAATAGCTACACCATGCAGGAAACAAGCTGCAGAGGGAAGGCAAGGCCTTGCCTTTGTGCTTGCTTGTGAGTGCCCGAACCTCCTTTACAGCGTGGCTTTTATGAAGAAATGTATTTTTACCTAAATAAAAATCTTTTTACAGTTCAGTGATTGTCTCTGCGGAGTAAACGAGCTACAACTTGACTGTCCGTTAAGTAGATTTTGTTTAACACATTTCATTATCTGACTGCCACTTTCAATAAATCTTTAATATTTTTGTCAGCTCCATAATGAAATAAAAGTTTAATAAATCTGTAGTATTTATGCTCTTTTATAAATAATTGTATTATTCTATGCAAAGTGAAATCAATCGTTACATTTATTTAGATGCAATGGGAGAAGAAACTTATCATTTTTAATTATAAATTAAAATTGCATTATTATTTTTTTCAATCAATAAATTTTAATTTATATTAATAAATAAATGATTATTTTGTCTTTCCAATTAATTTGGATTTAGAATCAAATTAATTTAATTGAAATATATAAAATATTTCAATCATATTTTATTTGATTTTTCATTTTTAATTGATCAAAAAAATTATATAGAATACTATTAAAATTGTTGTTTTTAATTGGAATAATAATTTTTAATTTCTTTCTTTTAGAATAAAATGTCTAACTATAGAGTATAAGAGCTTTTAATTTCATGTCTAATTCCAAAAAAATTCAAGTGTAGAATATCTACAAACTTTGTCTTCCAACTATAGAATATTCATGGGCTTGATTAGCCACGGTTTTGAGAGAAGGCTTTCCAATCTCTTGTTTCCAATTATAAGATGTCTAACCATGTTTATGTAGAGAATGTTCACAATCTCTTATGTTGTTTCCAATTATAAAATGTCTAACCATATTTAAGTAGAGGATGTTCACAATCTCTTACCTCTTATTATAAAATGCCTATGGAATCAGTCTTGGGAATCAAAATATGTGGAGAATAAAGAATCCCTTCATTTTATGATATTAAAAAAAAAAAACCAAAATAATGAAGTGTAATAATCATATTTTTGAAAAAACTAAATAATAAAGTGCAGTGATCATATTTTTTTATTAATAAGCTTTCTACCATCCACAACAAACATTAAATTATAACCTATGTAACATTCTTCATTATTTTCATTAATATTATTTTTCATTATTTTAATTATATTAGTTAATATTATAATAACAATTATCTAATTTGAATAGATCATTTTTTTCACTAGGAGATCACACCTGGCCTAGCCACACCAAGTATTAACATAATTGGAGTTTATTTTGAAAACATAACTTTCACAACACATGGTGCTTTAACAATAAACTATATCACCATCTATTCTAAAATCTACACCAAGTAAACTATCTTAATATTTAAATAAATTTTATATAAAATAAATAATTTAAATTTAAATTTAAATTAAATATTTATAATTTAAATTTTATAATAATAAAAAAATAAAATTTATTTATATTTTTGAAAATATAAATATAATCATTATAAATAATAAAATTGCTATACATTACTATTCCTTATTTTTCAAAATTCTTCAAAAATGCCGAGTTAAAAGGTGCACTATTTAAATTGAAATGTAAACGTTAGATGTAAAAACTAGATTTTTTAAATATCTAAGTTAAATTAAATTTAACCTAAAAATATATATTTATTTGCAGTTAGATTATAACGGCTATCCTGAATCGGAGGATTGATTTTGAATTCACCGACAGCACCAGAGACCCTCGAATCTTAACAATAATTCTCATACACGGTGAATTGGGGTTGAATTGTGGTCGTCACCTTTCGATCATTTCGAAAAGTTGAGTTTAAATTTGCTTTTTTCTTTTACTCCAACGGCTAGAGATCGTGGAGGAAAAGAGATTCTATATATAGAACACTAAAGTTAATCCGATCAGATTCGTTTGAGACAGTTCCTCTGTTATTTATTCTGGTTGATCTCTCCCAATTTGTTTATTGGGGAGTTCAGTGGAGCGGAGCACTCAATGTTGGTGGTTTTGTTGTGTGTTTTTTTAGGTTTTTGTTATGGGGTTTGTGTTTGGATTGTAGTTTTGTGTTTGTGTTTCTTTGTTGGTGGTTTTGTTGTGTGTTTTTTAGGTTTTTGTTGTGGGGTTTGTGTTTGGATTGTAGTTCTGTGTTTGTGTTTCTATGCATGCATGCTTTCTTGCTTGTGAGTATTGTTCTGTGATTGATGGATTCATGAGTCCGTGTTTTGTGTCATCTTTATGTATGTGAACACTGAGAGAGACCAGGAAACAATGGCAGTGGAAGCATTGCATGACGCTGAGTGAGTACTGCAATTTAATTAATGTTTTATATTTGTTTCCATCCTCTCCCAGCTGGCTCTGATAATTTGGTCAGATTGAATTATTTTCTAAATTCTCATGTTAAATTCATTACAGGAAGGAAAGAACGAACGCAAGAGCTTCTTATTGTGTTGTTCGTTGGACAATGAAGTATCTGTGTAGAAGGTGCAGAGAAGTATCTGTGTAGAAGGTGAAGTATCTATTTGATCTAAGGAATTGTAATGGATAGACAATAAGAGCCACCCTCTCATCTTACAGGTATGTACACATTTTCCTTCTCCGAAATTTTTTCTACTTTAGTTCAAATGATATGAGTATCCCATAGAAAACAAAAAAAAATAGGGAATAAACGAATGGAATGTGTATAAATTCTGCATGATATAACTAGCCCGTAGCCAAAAAAAGGGGAATAAAAGAATGATTGTCTATAAATTAATTCTGCATGCTAAGTTATATTGGATATAAATTTAGTTTAATGTATTATTAGTAAATTTATTATTATAAATAGAAAAATGAATCTCAAATGACACCCAGATGCATCTAAGTAAATTTATTACTATAAGTAGAAAAATAAACGACACGCAGATGAATCTCAAACGAAACCCAGATCAAATAGCAAGAAAGCGCAACAAATTCTGTATAAATGAAAATAGATTTCTGATAGATTTCTAGCGTTTCTTGATTTCTGATAGATTTCTAGAGTTTTTTGAGCATCCAAGCGCTCATTTATTTCTGGTTCGATTATGTTCGAACCTTTTGATAGCGCGGGCAGGTTGGGTTCTCGAAACCCTCGAAGATCATTCCCATTTGTGCAGTTTAATGACCATTAATTTTCCATCAAGGTCTCTTTAAATTCTTTGACACAACACCTTAGGCAGCATCTTGTCACTATGCATCTCGCAGATATTTGTCCAAGGCGCCAGCGATTTGGGGTCTCAGCAAATGTTAAAAGAATACTGTTTAGGTTCTGGTCTTTTTCTAAACGTTCTCCTAAAATTTTTGCTGGTTTAATTATTTTGTATTTAATTTCTGTGGGATGGAACACTATTTAGGTTAAGTTTTTTTTAAAAACGCTATGGTCTAATAATTTTATATTTACTTTCCCTGCCATGGATTTTACATTCTCAAACTTTCAAACTCTCTGTTGGTTTAATAATTTTGCATTTTATTTGCAAGCGCGAATGATAATGGATTGGATTAGGTTATTGTCTTTGTTGAAACACTCATAAAATTTCTGCTGGTTTAATAACTTTCTGGATGCCTGAAACGAACCTTGTTGAATTTGTACCTGTGCACATTACTATAGTTAGGTTAGACATCACATGCTAAATGATAGAATGGTCCAGTGTTACACTCCGTTTATGGCATTTAATTTTTTAAAGTGATCAAAAGTGGTAGGCGTATGAGACAGGGAAAGCTAGGATCCAAATTTGTTTTAGCATTCTTGGGAGGGGCTGAAAGTGGCTGGTGGGTGCTTCAGGCACTAACTCTCTTTTCAATTTTAAAACCCTCGTAGCGATTCTGGAACTAACCCTGGCCTACGTTCCTGAATAGTAAGAGCGTAGGGGATTTTCAATGACATTAAATTTAGTTTCAGGGTTCTAACTATTGCCATCTCATCCCCATGATGTAGAGGGGATTGGCAGAGACGGCCATCTGATTTTAATAATTCCCGTGGTTCGTTGGCTGTGAAAACTAGTTGAGAGTACAATATTTGATAAGTGGATTCAATTTGCAATCATTCAACCATGCATGCTCGGGATTCCCATGGTTGCTGGGCATGAGCCTCGAAGATCATGATCACCATGGTTGTTGGGTGTGAGACTATTTATGTGCAGTTGTAGCACCCAATCTCCCGTCTAGGGTTCGACTATTCATGTATAGTTGTAGCACCCAATCTCCCGTGTAGCACCCAATAGATGTTAGGTTATTGACACCTATTTTTTAATGAAAATTAATCGTCTAAAACTGTCTAAATTTTACTACCTATAGTTTTCTTGAATGTCTGTCCTTCCAATCTGGAAGTGGCTCTATGACATACATTTTTAGGATTTTCCTAAATATTAAAAGATTTATGTAGTGGAAATGGGAATTTGAGACTTTTCATTTAAAAAATGTAATAAAAACTAATTGTATTATTTAAATGTATATTTATTTTAAAATTTTAAAAATAGGATAGAAAAAATTAATTGTGAAAATTTGAATTGAAAATATTAAATTGAATGTTAATTATTAAAATTTTGATTAAAAAAATTAGGTTCTATTAAAACTATATTACTAAATAAATAAAATTATAATTAATATCATTTAAAATTGTATAAACGTTTGATGCATTTGGTTTTTTTATGAGTAAAAAACATTATACCCTTAAAAATAATTACACATAACTCACTATTATACCATATATACCATATATGACTTATCTTTTTTATTTTTATTTTATTTATTTATTCTTTATTTAAATTATTAATATAATATATTTCTTTTTATATATCAAAAATTAAAATAATATGATTATTATTTATAATAAAAATGTTTACTTTATTTTATTTATTTCATTTAAATTATTAATATAATATTTTTTTATATATTATAAAAAACAAAAAATAAAAAGAAAGAAAGAAGAAGAAGAAAGAAGTTATTGTTTTACTTAGTTTGGATTTTGAAAGTGTGCATATTGAGTAATAATAACGATGTATAAATATTAAGTTTTTTAATAATTTTTTTTTAAATAATTAAAATTTTAATTATTATATAAAATAATTATTTAAATATATAAAAAAATTATTATTTTTTAAAATTTATTAAATTCAAATTATTATATAAAAATAATTATGTAAATATACAAAATTTTAATTAAAAATAAATAAAAATTTACAGATATTTTCATTATTTTTTTGTTGGCTGTCATCTTGTCTTCCAGCTCCGCCTAGTTTTTTTTCGGATAAGGGTCATAGATTAAAGGAATCTCCTGATAATTTTGACACTAACCTTACATACGTCACGAGTTCGAAACTATGGGGAGAATACTAAGAAGGGTTTCTCGACAAATGCGGGTCACTCATAATTTGGGCACTAACATTACATATGTCACTAGTTAGAAACTAGGAGGAGAATACGTCACGAGTTCGAAACTAAGAGGAGAATACCAAGAAGGATCTCTCGGAAAATGCTCAAATGCTGGTGACTGATAATTTGGGCACTAACCTTACATACGTCACGAGTTAGAAACTAGGGGGAGAATACGAAGAAGGGTCTCTCGGCAAATGCAGGAAATTTACATTACACTCTCTTAGACTCCGACCATATCAGGGAGGAAGGATCGATTCGCTGCCATAATGCGTATCATACTTTCTTTTTATTTTTATTTTTTTTTGGTTTGATTCAGATGGTATTTTGTTTCTGTCTAGTATATTATATGGAGGATTTCTTTGATGCATTTTGTATATTTCCGGGGTAATATCTTGTGGTTATGTTGATATATGTATTTTTTTCACCCTTAGTTTCTGAGTTTATTTTTGACAAAATATTTGGAATTATGGCAACATTTTTTTTTGGAAAATGTACTGGTATATTATATATAAACCAGCGGTCTTCTGAAAAAACCAAAAAAACACAGAAAATCTGAACCCTATGATTTTTACATTAACCCTTTCTGCAATTTCAACTCCTTATTAACAGCGCTAGGGATTTTCGTTGGCGTTAAATCGCATTCGGTTATTGTAAGTTTGGTCTTGTTGCTGTCCTGCATTGCAAAACAGTGCATTGAAGTGGTTAGCAGGGACCACGCAAAATGTGTAATATCTCCTTACAGTGGCACCTCTAATTTTCTTCTACAATGGCTTCGGCCTCCGTGCCCTTCGTCATGTAATACTTCAACGTCTTGATCTTATGTCAAATCCATATAGAAATATGAATACTTCTTTTCTGTAGAGTAGAGTTTTATTTAATTTAAAGCATGAGAGCTCAATTTAAAGATTTAAAGAGATAAAGAAATAGCTAGAATACTAAAGCATTTTTTACAATTATAAATTACAATTTCATTAATTGTAGTCCCTAATTTGCATTTTATAGCAAATATTTAAAACACGGATATCGTCTCTGTAAATTATTCTCTCATTAAAGGAATTCAATACTGTGTTTTAAAGAAATATTTAGAAAATAGCGATTGTTGAAAACTCGGTCAGAAGGTTTGATGAAAAGCTTCCAATGGCTGCCTCTTCTATGCATCTTGGAAAGCTTCTGGAAGTGAATGACTGGTAATTTCCGTGATGAGTTGGTTAGAAGATATTGCATAGAAAATAAAGAAATAAAGCGTTGTAATGTTCAAGTGGTGGCATGGGTAGGTCTCATAGCTGCGTGAAATCCTGAGGTTGAGATTTTCAAGCGGTTATCCCTTGCTGGTTAGATTCCGCCTAAAATTTGGAAACTGGTAGTTCCAAAGGTTTCAAAGATAGCATAAGGATAGAACATAATACCAATTCCTTATCAACCAGGCTACGCGAAGTCAGCTATTGCAGCGTTTTTGATCTCATTCGTATTCTGATGGAGTATGGCATAGGACAAAAATTCTTTCCGAGATGTGGAGACTTCCCAAGTTCCCAACCTCTAGGTGGCGGAGAAGGGTTCAGGGAGGGTGTTACCAAGGAGGCTGCAGCCCGCCCTATATTTCGGGAGGGCCAATCATTTCAAGCAACTACACAAAGGAATAAGAGCCATCTATGGGAATGTTGCTATCTGGATCCGAATCATTTTCTTGGTTAATGCCTTTAAGATTCAATCTTGGTTGGATTCTGTGCATTGTTACACTTATAACGTCTCAACCTTTGGCTAATGCATATGCAGGTTTCCGTTTCGAATCCATCCAAGATCATTCCCATTTGTGCAGTTAAATTACCATTAAATTTCTATCAGGGTTTCTGATCTCATTCATATTCCAGAGCAGGGATAGGAAAAAACTTCTTTCCGAGATGTGGAGACTTCCCAAGCTCAAAGCAAAGGAGAAGGAGGTCAGGGAGGGTATTACGGAGGAGGTTAGAACAACCCACCCTGTATTTTGAGAGGGCCAATCATTTTGAGCTACTGCACAGGAATAAGAACCATCCATGGAATGTTGCTCTCTGAATCCGTCTCATTTTCCTGGTTAATGCCTTTCAAATTTATTTCTATGCAATGTTACACTTATAACCTTTCAACCTTTGGGTAATGCATCTGCAGGTTGGGGTTTCCAATATGATTCCCATTTGTGCAGTTTAATGACCATTAAATTTCCATGGGGGTTTCCTTAAATTCTTTGACACATCATTATCTCTTTTTCAGTTTGACACGTAGGCAACATCTTGTCTCTCTATATTTAGCCTATAGGGGATATTTTTCCAAGGGGCCAGCGATATAGAGTCTCAGCAGTGGAGGTTGTCGAAGAACCACCGGATGAGTAGCTGCTTCTCTTTGGTTTGGTTTTCTTACTTCGCAGCCCACTTAATTGGGCATGTTTTTGCTTATGTTACTGTGTTGGACCTCTGTTTTATTTTTGAATTCTGTAAACATTGTAATCGTCAAAGATATCAAACGATGGTTCCCCTGCGCGGGCAATGCAATGACCTGAAAAACGTTCAAGACTGGTTTCCCCGTATGAGGGCAGTCTTCTTTTTTGATTTTTTGATGACAAATTTGCCATAAGTCTAGGCAATGTTTTTGACTTCGGTCATGCTGTAATTTTATTCCCACTGTTAATAGATTAACTTTACTTAGAAAAAAAAAATGTTGCCCTGTTTCTATTTTAAACCTGTTTTTTGAAATACAGAGCCATGTTTATATGATTGGTTATAGTCAAAGCGATGCGGGGTGGTTTATTATATTAATATTTCACGGTCGAATTATGTTCATAAAAATTGGAATGCCCACAATTCATAACAGATATTGGAGATTTATTGTCCTGTTTTAAAGTTTCATTTCTTTTTTAAATTGAGCTCGCCGTCGGTATACCGACGCTTTGTAAGCACCGGTCTTCTGACGTCTTGAACGATTTCCATTTTTTTCAGTCTTGTGACGTCTGTCGATATTGCGACAGTTCTTCCTAGGGTCGGTATTGCGACGCTTTTGTAATGCGTCGGTATTGTGATGCTTTTGGAATGCGTCGGTATTGCGACACTTTTGCAATGCGTCGGTCTTGCGACACTTTTTTAAGGCGTCGGAATTGCGACAACTTAAAAACATCGGAAGAGCGACAATATAACAATGTCGGAAGAGCAACGTTCAAAACGTCGGACCACATTTCATCGGAATTGCGACAGTTTACAAACGTCGGAAAAGCGACGATATCAAAACGTCGGAAGAGCGACGTTCAAAATGCCAGACCACATTTCGTCAGAATTGTGACAGTTTACAAATGTCGGAAGAGCGACGGTTTGGGAAATGTCAGAAGAGCGACGCTTGTTTTTAAGCGACGAAAAAAGTGTCGGTAGTGCGACACTTTGTCAAGGCATCGAAATTGCGATGTAATTGCAAACCACGTTTTTCCTGTCCTCGAACTGTCGCTATTGCGACGACTATGTGTCAGAATAGCGACGAAGTGGCCGTCAGAAATTGGGCCAAATTTTCTAGTGACATTAATCAATTTTTCACAACGAACAATAAATATAACCTACTTGAAAACATGACATAAATAAACAACCAATGTACTTAATAATCCTCCTCTCATGGAGGGGTCTCTGGAGGGCTCGCGTGATGCCATTATTGCTATAGTATTGAATCAAATTTTTGCCCCTTATAAACAAATTAGAAAACAAATTGTCAATCGACAGTCATGTCATCAACCAATGGATAATAGGTACTATAGCTCCAACATTTTAAAGCCAACAACAATATTATTTATATGGTATAAAAAGTATGGTAAGCATTTTTCAATGTCCAGAATTTTGTTAGCAATCTCATATAAAAAGTTAATGTTAATACCTTTTATATCTATTTCCTGTATCCTAAAATTTTAGTTATTAACCTTAAATTTTTCAAATTCGATTTACAATCCCAATTAAAAACTCTCCTATTTTCCTTTGCAATAAGTTAAAGTACTTATTTTATTATCAAAATATAACTTACTACTATTGCAAATAAACCTGTCTTATCCTATCTATTGTATTTATCAATACCCACTAGTTTACTATCTTATCATTACATTTACCTTGACTACTTCACTAAACACCGCTTCCATAAAACCTATCATTACTCTATTCAACACTTTGGATATTTCATAGCACTTCCTCAATTGCACTCATGAAATGCCTTTATTGAAAGCCCATATGAACTCTACAAAGTCACATCTTACTCTCAAAGTTATAATATGTTTTCAAAGTTAAAAAAAAAACATTTTTTTGACTTATACTCTACCACCCTCATATTTCGACTTATGTTTCCTTTGCTGTGTATACGTAATTTCCATCCAAACCCATTGAATTCCTCTATGTTTTTTCTTGAAACTAGAGCTAGAGCTAGTTACCAGGTTGGTTGTTTCCTATGTGGAAAGGGAAAACATAGATAGCGTTTACTAGTAAAAAAAACAAAGCATTGTGAATGAAACAACGCACAGTTCAGGTATGCCACCACTCAGAATTTCTAGGAAGAAAATGTGATTGTTTGTCCTATAAATAAGCTCAAAATTCAATGTCAAATTTAAAACTTTCAATCATGTAAATAGCCTCAAAATTCAATGTCAAATTTAAGTTGGTCAGAAGAGAATGAAATAAGATAACAAAACATCCAAAATACTAAAATTCTTTATATCAGCAAGTAGAAAATTTAGCAAAGATATAAGTGAATGTGAAACACAATCATAGATTCATAAAAACCCCTAAACCCCCAATAATCAAATGTAACACCTCTAGTTTACGGAATTTTTTTTTTTTTTTGCTTCAATATATACTTGGATCCCCTTGGTATTTTCCTTTATACTAACATTCAATGCTACCCAAGTTCACATTAGACTCGTGTACATACCATGCTAAGTCTCTTATAGAATTCTTATAGCCCTAAGTACACTCATATTTCTTTTTCCACATGTGGTAATGATATATCACATATATATAAAATATCGAATCCATATATATATATAGTATCGATCATATATATATAAAACATCGAACCCATATATATATAATTTCAATCCTATATATATATATATATATATGTCGTTGAATAAAGTCAATTCAAGTTTCTTACACCTATGCATAAGTTTGATATATATATAGAACCCATATAAAAGATAGAACACCCATATATACAATACCAAATCCTTATATATATATGGCATGGGATTAAGTCCATTAAAAAGTGCATTCACTTATACATAACTTATATATACATAAACCTCACATATAGCTATTGGTACCACCTGGTACCACTATTGAAGGTGCGCCCCATACAACCACACGACATAAACTATATTTATATATATATATATATTTGTCGCCTATGTCGATGCCTTTAAACTAAAAACAATTGTCACCCTCCAACAAAGATTTGACATAGCGTAATTTCATTGCAGGCTATAATGAACCTTCAATTGAGCACATCATACCTACCATACGTTCCGTGAATGTTATGTATAGACAGAGTTATAAAAAACTTTCGGCGTTTGGATTATGAGGTTGGTGAAGACGTGTCGTCCTCAACCCGAACTGGTTATGCATGACTGGCGTACATTATTTACAGTATGGTCGCGGTGTGGCTACCTCCTTTCCATCAGATAACTATTGCGCTGATCACCACAGTACAGAATGCCGGCTGTATAGGCGGTGGCGTAAACCCTAGTTTTTGATTTGGGACCTTCCCATACACGCGTTGTGTGCTCCTCCGCATGGTATCCCATATTAGTATGATTTCAGGATTGTATGCGCCGTCTACTGCACTGTTTCGTCCATCTGGGTTTGACGCGTGAGTGAAATATAATATTTTTCTGGTTTTTGTTTGCAGGAGCACGTTTCGTTCGCGGGAGGAAGGCTAGTGCAAGTACTGGGTGCGTTGAGTTTGGCCTCTGGCTGTTGAAAATTTCTAGGTTTACCTCTGCGCCGGCATGCATAGGATACCCTTCCTCCTCTGCGCCCATTGATGGCGCTTGGTACCTTACTGTCAACGTAGATAGGTTTTCTCAATAAACCTCGGGATTTTCTGATGTACTGATATAGTGGAATTAGGGTTTTGGTGTTCTTTTAATTGAACCCCCTTCACTCGACCTAATTCCCAGATCTTTACTATCTTGGTTTCATTTTTTTTCTTTCTCTACAGTATCTAACTAGCTGTAGTATATCTGCGCAGAGGAGGCAGGAGATCGTAGCCTCTTTCTGTCCACGTTGGAGCGGTTTAATTCTTTTTATTTCTTACCACAGTGTTGCACTCCATTCGGAGTCTGATCTATGGGGTTTTGGAGTTAATAGTTATCCTTTCTGCGTTCATTATGTTTCATAAGTGCCTGAACATTTGCAGGTCTTTCAGGGGGTTAAACATCGAGATTCTTCCAAATCCCATTTCCCACACGTCCAAGTGCGGCAGTCGTTACACAACCAACTTGCACATTTCCTCGCGCGCCGTCTGGTTTCCTCTTTTTTCGGTGGTTCCCTTCAGCATGACGCAAAGGTGAAACGATACTCGCAGGTAAACCCTTAGTTCTTTCCTTCCGGTTATAGCGATTTTGCTTCAGTTAGTTTATTATGTGTTGACCCCATCCTGCTATCGTTCAAAAACACCCGAGATCTGTCAAATTTATTCTAGTTTTGTGATTATATATTTATGTCGAACGGTCTCATTCCGCGTGAATAACAAGTGTTCTGAATCTACAGCTTCTAACTATGTCCATAGTTTCCATTTCGGCTTACTGTCGTTTTTGGTTGTGATTCATACGAGGAAAGGGTGTCAAATTTTCATGTCGGCTACCCACCTCCCTGAACGAAAACTCCGCGCTTCTGTTTCATTCGCTTTGGTGAGGATAGTATACCTTCCGAGCGCAATTTATTTCATGCTGGCTTTGGAAGGATTTACATACTATTTCTGATATGTAAAATTTATTTTAAAACGCTACAGGAAGCTCAACTACAGCCATTAATCATGTCCCTGACTATTATTTTGGGAGGCGTTGTTTCATATTTTGGTTACGGTTCATCCGGCGGCCTCACAAATGCCACGGCCTCTTTTATGGTGGCCTAACAGAGGATTTCACTGATTTGACCTACTGTGCACGTCTCTATAATGACTATCGTTTGATCGTAACTCCTTTGGAACCCTGCATGATTCTTTTACCATTTGGGTTTTATTTTATTTTTTAACTCTTTCGCCCGAATCAAAATCTAATGAGTTTATGATGGCGCTCAGTATTTATTATTATCTCCTTGTTTTCTCATGATTGCATGTATGGCCAGCGCCATGAATACGATTCGGGTTTAGCTCTCGGCGTCGGCATTTTTGTGGCAACTGTGACCAGCTACAAGCATCGTGTTAGTGATTTATCGTGGACTCTGTTAATTTTGTTTAACATTAAAACAACCCTTGACGTGCCGTAGCTATAAAAGTCGGACAGTCAAAGGTTTTGTTTGATTTATGGCTAAGACAGTGGGTTTTAAATTGACTATCACGCACTTATGAATTTTAATTATATATTTACTATATTTGTCGTAGGAATCACATATATATAGGTTTCGTTGTATCCTAACGAAGTCGCATTAACATCTCCTTTTGGCACATATATATAATTCGTGTGTCTGGTTCGTGTTTATAACTCTTTTTTTTATAATTCCATACATAAGATACACATAGGTATCTCCCTTTTTGACCTATGTAATTCATGTGTAGATATAGGTATAACCCATGTGCGGTCTATGTAAAAGGGAACTATGGGTAATGGTTCTTAAAATTTATTAACATATGGATATTTTGTTAAATGCTTTTACATGGATTTAATAGTTCATTTTCTAGTACACATTTAAGCCTAAATTAAATCCATAACCATAATATTTATTTCATTGTTATGAGTGGATTTCAAACGCAATAGACTCAATACATGCTATATAGGCTAGAATACTACCATAGAATAGAAGTACTTCTTATCTGGAAAAAATGTAGGATTTCATATACTAATGTTGTAAATTTCTTTATCTTAGCTCTGCCACCATAATTTCCTAATATACTTAGGAGCATATAAAGTTACCTTATATATATATATATGAAACAAGAAATTATTAAATTATCTGTAGAGACTAAGTAAACTCCAGATTTAAACCGACCTGGGTTTAGAGCTTCTGGGGTTTCTACTCTATAGATTTTTGGTCTACAACAAACCAGAACCTGGAAGGTGAAAACCCTAGGATGAATTCTGGTAAATGTAGTGCTAAGAACAATCATACCATTAAATAGATTTTGTTTTTTTTTTTTTTATATGTAGCCAATTCATACCATCATAAAATAGAATAACAAGAATTTCAGAACATACCACAATCTGCAAATGACCAACCTCCCAACCTTAGAATCCTCTTTATCTCCCAGGATTCACCCCCGAGCTGAGATCACCTCCTAGCACCGATCAACCTCTGATCTGCCTAGGAGCAGCTTATTTAAGCTCATATTCCCCCTTCTAATTCTACGTCCAGAATAGCAGGATGCTTTCTTTCCTGTTTAGCCTACGCTTCCCATTTTGGGATTCTTTAAAGCTGCTGTAAGCTTTTCCTCAGCTTTTCCAGCTTTTTCTCACCTCTTCCCAACTACTCCTCTTCATTGGGAAAATTTATATTCCTCCTCAAAATCTAAATTAATTTCTTTCAAGGATTTTTTTTGAAAGATTTTTGGGGATTTGTTGCCTTATCCATCCTCATGGATTTGGCAAGTGATCTCTAATTCTCATCTTGGTCAAAATGCACAATCATTTTATTTATTTCCTCAAATAAAATATGCAATTACATTCACACCACACTTATCCCTTGGGGTCCACCCCCTTAGGATTTAAGTTCAAATGTCTAACTTTAACAATTCAACACACAAATTGGGGGTGTTACATCAAAAAATTGATAACTAAATATCAAGTCAATAGACAAACTCCATAGATAATGCACTCCATGTTAAGAAGGCAAGTGATAGACAAGGAAGAGCCATTGAATAGGCCAACTGAAAGATACAAAGAACTTGTTCTGGAAAGGCTGCTAGCAGAGGTCCTCCAGCAAAGAAAACCTGCTATGAGTGGCATTTTTTAGACACTTTTGTGCCATAAAAATCACCTAGGATTGGCTCTCGCCATCATCCACACCACTTGAGGGGAGGGTAGACGTTTGACCAAGGTCACAAAATTAATACAAGTGTGATTACTATCCAACTTGCTTCTGAACCACACTCCCATAGGCTAAAAGGAACTTATTTAAGAAATGTATTTCCCTTTAATCTAGATTATGAATGGAGTCTACGTTCACTTTTCTTCAGGTTTATCTCAGTTGATGGTTTTCCCTAACCAAAGAGGTAGATAGTTTTTCTAGGTCAAAATTTGTGCTCAAAAGCTACATTACAAATAACATGATGTCAAAAAGTGGCTACTAGGTGAAACACATCATAAACTAAAACCCCATCAAAATCATCATATTTGGAAAGGGTTTCCTTCATTTGTATAGGTAATGTATTGTGGGAGAAAGTCATCCCATTTTGGGAAAAATCTCCATGTTTCTCAAAGAAATTCCATCATTACTACCCCTGTTTCTCAAAAAATATTTAAAAAAATCAAGCTATCCTAAAATATTCTTTAAATCCACAATAAAAGAAAAACACAAACAAAGAATGAAACCCTAAACATAAATCCATTATTTTTTAAACTCATTATATTCAATACAACATTTTTATGTTTGCAGATGTGAAGTTTTGATAGCTGCTTCAAAAGGTTTCAGATTCAGTTGTAGAGCTGGAGTTCTATGAGTGCAGATCCACTGCCATGAGATGCCATTTTTACATGGCATCAGAGTTGTTCTGTTGAAATTTTCCATCAAAATGAATAGATAATTTAGGAACCTATAAGAAGGCACTGAGAATAAAAGATCTCAGCAGGTATGGTGCCCAAAAATCTTTAGTGGTGTAAGACTCAGTTTTGACCATTTGGATGAAATTTTGTATAAATTGCAAACAAAATTTTAAAATGGCAGGATAATTAGAGGAATGGATAACACCTGGTGAAAACATCCTTGATATGAATTAACCTTGTTGGTTCATATATGACTTTTGAGGAAATACTAAACCTCATTTACTTATACCACATCAGAATCTTGCAACATTTTAAGGGAGAAAAATGTTAAATGTGCCATACTATCTGATTCACCAAAATCACAAAGCTAATTCAGAAGCACCCTAGAAATGAGCAGAGAATGTTATATCACCGTGGCCTCACCAAGTTAATATGAGAATGGGAACAAGAGAAGTATGAAAAGACTTGGGATCAGTTTCTCAAAGATAATCAGTTTGTTGAAAATATCTATGAGTAAAAAAAAAAAATGGAGAAGGAAGCCCCAAGGGAGGAAGAGGAAAGAGTTGAGATACCTCCACCTCAATCTCAACCAACACAAGCCCCAAGAAAAGAACCCATCATGTATAGTAGAAGGGTCACAAGGGCCATGTAAAGAAAAAATCAAGATGAACAGAAAAAGGATCAAGCATTTATAATGTGGAAAAAAGAAAAAGAACTAAATTCTCTTCAACAAATACTTTGGAGATGCTTGAAGACCATCAGATATTGTATGACTATATACAAGACAACATAATCAAGATTCTTTGGTTGCTAAGTTGGTAGTCCAAGTGGAAGCTCATTCGGGAAGTAAGAGATCTCGCAAACAATGTGTTAAGAACTATTCTGTCTTAAATGAGCTGAGATTTTGAACATTAGCCAGTCGTTGGTCTCTGAGTGAAATCACCAGTTGTCGCCACCGTTGCCAGGATTTGTTACTTTAGAATTTGTTATAACAGACAATGGCTTCAACAGACGTAGATATGATTCTCGTGCCCTCTGGCGAGGGTTCCAGCTCTCAAGCCAGAGCAAGCACTTCCACCGAGAAGGCCAAACGTGTCGAAATCAAGAAGTGGAATGTTGTGGCCCTTTGGGCATGGGATATTGTGGTTCGAAATAAAGAAGTGGAATGTTGTAGCCCTTTGGGCATGGGATATTGTGGTTGAAAATTGTACAATTTGCAGAAATCACATTATGGAACTCTGTATTGAGTGTCAGGCAAATCAAGAAAGTGCAACAAGTGAAGAATGTACCGTTGCATGGGGTGTTTGCAATCATGCCTTTCATTTTTGAAAAAAAATAAATAAAAAAATAAAAAAATCATAAACCTTCCTTCGATATCTTCAAGGCAAAAGGTGGAGAGACTTACCTGGCTAGAAGAATCTACGTGCTCGTGCTCACGATGGCTCGAATGCTCCATCCAAAACGACAGTTGCAGTGTAGAATGAATAAAAACGAAAGTGCAGAATGTCGGGGGAGACAACTATTTTAGGGTTTTTTTATAAGAATAAAAATCTCAGACGAGAGTTAAAAAAACTCTAGGCTGAGAGTTTTAC
Source organism: Pinus albicaulis (assembly GCA_034641835.2). NCBI lineage: Eukaryota > Viridiplantae > Streptophyta > Pinopsida > Pinales > Pinaceae > Pinus > Pinus albicaulis. The sequence continues at coordinate 72,648 of JAXQQM020093181.1, forward strand.
AACTCTCGTCCGAGAGTTTATGTAAATACAACTCTCGAACGAGAAAATACTTAACTCTCGTCCGAGAGTATTTTAACTCTGGTCAAGCCCAATCAAACTCTCGGGTGAAACATTAAAAATCTCTTGGACGAGAGTTTTAAAAACTCTTGGTCGAGAAATTGAGTTGACTATTTTCTCGGACGAGAAATTAAAAATTTCACCCAAATTCTAGCCATCCACCAAAAAGTTTTTCCCAATTCGGGATTTCACCCATTATAAGACTCAAGGATAAACAATTTATCAAGTGGATGGATGGTTATAAAAGACTTTCACTCTTCTTTGATGGTGCCTCAAAGGCTAACCTAGGCATTGATGGGGTTGGAGGTCTTATTATGAATGAACATGGTTGCATTTTGGCTTCCTTTGAATGGGGGTTTGGCTCTTTGTCAAACAACAGAGTTGAGGCCTATGCTCTGTTCAAAGGTCTCCAAATCATCAAGAACTTAAATATGCAAATTTTCATGATATTCAGTGATTCCACAATTATGGTTAATATGATGATAAATGGTAAGAAAACTCCCAATATTGCTCTCAGTAGACTCATCGACAGATGCCATATTCTGAGCAAAGTTATTAAAAGATCTCTCCTTTTTTCATATTCTCAAAGAAAATAATAAACAAGCTGATATCTTAGCTAACAAAGCTTGCAGTAGACCTGTCGGTCAGCTATTCTACCAAGATGGCACATCATTTTCTCCTTTTCCATGATATCTATCTCTACCTCAATATCCAATTGCATGATTCTCTTCAAGATCCTATCAGCGCAAGAAATATTTCCCCATACCATCTGTGATGCCTTACCCGTGACCTTATCCCCTTGTGAAGCTCGCCCCATATCTTCTACCTTCCGGCTAATCCCTCGTGCCTCTCTTATTTATATGCCCTCTCTCCTAGGTATGCCTCATAAATCCTGCATATGTGATTGCACTGCACCCTGCATTCCCCTCCTCTCTCTGTCTTTGGTATGACAGCGTCCTTGTTCTTCCAGGACAAACCTGCGAGCGATTGTTTGCAGTGGTTTCCTTCTCTGCTACCTGATATATCTTGTGATAGTCTCGACCTCCCTTCTCTGCCTCCCCCTCTGTTTCTTAGAGAATTTAACTTATTTACTGCCTCTTCAGCACTGTTTTCCTACAACCCTGGCCTCTCCATGCACCCACTCAGCTTATTAATTCATCTACTGAACGTTGCCCGATCCACTGCCCAGACCTCTGGTGCCAACATGAGAAGAGAAAATGTTTTCCATTGTGTATACCTTCAAGCAGAAATGGCATTGATTCGTGGTTAGTTGAAGATCATGGAAGAAAAACATCAAGTGGATATTGCCTTCCTCCAACAACAGGCACAATCATGTCAGCAGCAGCTATTGAATGCCTCAAATCACTGTGCTCACATGGAAGAATCCCTCCAAATCCTGAAATACATGCTAGACAAATGTTCTGCTCCAAGTTCCAGCTCAAGCAATGTAGAAACTACCAATCCAGATGATAATCAAGACAACACCGATGCTTCAATTGACCGACCAATCAACATTGATTAATCCTTATTCCTCCTCTTTCTCTTTTGTTCATGTCTTTTAAACTTGCACTCATGCTTTCGCAGTTTGTTAGAATATATCATGAATCTATAATGCAGTATAGTACTAATAGTTACCACAACGGAGGCTCATTATTTTGTCATTTCACCCCTCCATGAGTGTCCTCTCCATCATTAAAATGTAACAGGGACTTCTCCCTATCTTTTTTTTTTTCAAATATAATATAGCAAAAAACTCAATGAAAAAAAAAAAAAAACAACAACTTAGCTAAATAAATTAACCTTTCATTCTAAAATAAATGATTCTCGTGAAAGAAAACCATTTATTTGTATTACAATTTTCATATATAAATTTGAAATTTATTTTAATTTTTCAAATATTATCATTATTTATGATATATATCTATCATTATTTTTTATAAAATATTTCTTCACATTTTGAATCGATAAAGTTGTTGGGTTCTGAAGTAACATGCCAATATAGCAACTACATCATGCATAAATTCTCGCAAAATAACGGGGATATATGGGAGCTGAGGGTAATGCCGAGTAGATAAATTGGTAGTGTACGTTGAATAATTGATTTTGGATACATTTTCTATGGATAGACGATAGCTACACCATGCAGGAAACAAGCTGCAGAGGGAAGGCAAGGTCTTGCCTTAGAAAGGGTTATGCTTGCTTGTGAGTGCCCGAACCTCCTTTACAGCATGGATTTTATGAAGAAATATATTTTTACTAATGCAGCTCCGTGATTGAACTTCCTGTGATGCAACTAATGCATCTATCTTTACCCCTGTTGTCTCTGCGGAGTAAACCAGCTACAACTTGACTGTCCGTTAAGTAGATTTTGTTTAACGCATTTCATTATCTTACTGCCCTTAAATAAATTTTTAATATTTTTGTCAGCTCCATAATGAAATAAAAATTTAATAAATTTTTAGTATTTATTTTCTTTTATAAATAATTGCATTATTCTATGCAAAGTGAAATCAATGGTTACATTTATTTAGATGCAACGGGAGAATAAACTTATTATAGATAATTATAAATTAAAATTGGATTATTATTATTTTTAATAAATAAATTTTAATTTATATTAATAAATATATGATTATTTTGTCTTTGCAATTAATTTGGATTTAGAATCAAATTAATCAATGGTTACATTTATTTAGATGCAATGGGAGAAGAAACTTATCATAGGTAATTATAAATTAAAATTGGATGATTATTATTTTTAATAAATAAATTTTAATTTATATTAATAAATATATGATTATTTTGTATTTAGAATTAAATTAATTCAATTGAAATATATTAAAGATTTTAATCATATTTTATTTGATTTTTCATTTTTAATTTATAAAAAAAATTATATTTAATTTTCATATGCATTTTTATATGGAATACTATTAAAATTGTTGTTTTTAATTGGAATAATAATTTTTAATCTCTTTCTTTTAGAATAAAATCTCTAACTATAGAGTATAAGAGCTTTTAATTTCATGTCTAATTCCAAAAAAATTCAAGTGTAGAATGTCTACAAACTTTGTCTTCCAACTATAGAATATTCATGGGCTTGATTAGCCATGGTTTTGAGAGAAGGATTTCCAATCTCTTGTTTCCAATTATAAAATGTCTAACCATGTTTAAGTGGAGAATGTTCACAATCTCTTACCTTGTTTCCAATTATAAAATGTCTAACCATGTTTAAGTAGAGAATGTTCACAATCTCTTACCTCTTATTATAAAATGCCTATGGAATTAGTCTTGGGAATCAAAAGATATGGAGAATCAAGAATCCTTGCATTTTATGATATTAAAAAAAAAAAACCAAAATAATGAAGTGTAATAATCATATTTTTGAAAAAACAAAATAATAAAGTGTAGTGATCATATTTTTTTATTAATAAGCTTTCTACCATCCACAACAAACATTAAATTATAACCTATGTAACATTTTTCATTATTTTCATTAATATTATTTTTCATTATTTTAGTTATATTAGTTAATATTATAATAACAATTTTCTAACTTGAATAGATCATTTTTTTCACTCAGGGGATCACACCTGGCCTAGCCACAACAAGTATTAACATAATTGGAGTTTATTTTGAAAACATAACTTTCACAACACATGGTGCTTTAACAATAAACTATATCACCATTTATTCTAAAATCTACACCAAGTAAACTATCATAATATCTCAACCTGAATTCCTGAAATGATGAAAGCCCTCTCTTGGAATTGTAGGGGACTAGGGCATCCCTCTAAAAACACCGCTCTGAGATACCTTCTTAATCAAGAAAAGCCTGACATAATTCACCTTCAAGAAACTAAACAAGGAGAAAGAGACATGGGGAACATTATAAATAAAATGAAGAATTAGATGGGCACCGTGGTGGAATCCAAAGGTGCCTTTGGAGGAATTCCTACAATTTGGAATCAAAATGCTTAGAAACAACTGGATGTCACCAAGACCAAGGACTGGATCAAAGTCAATCTCCAGAATATGCAAGAGAACATTGCGGTAACTGTTTACAATATATATGGACCAAATCATTACAAAGATAAAGAAGTATGTTGGAGCACCATGAAAGAATTTATAGACAGTAAGGGTAATATAAACATCATCATTGGAGGGGACCTTAACTTGATCATGCATGCCAATGAAAAAAGAGGTGGTAGTTTTAATACTGATCACTCAAGAGGCCAAATAGAAAGAATTATACAAAAATCATGATCTGGTAGATATCATCCCCAAAAACCGAATATTCACGTGGAGCAATCGAATAATTGGAGCTAGGAACATAATGGAAAGGCTGGACCCTTTTATTGTGTTTGTTCCTCTTGTCTCTCATTGCTCTGTTGCATCCTCTAGTATCCTCTCTTACTCTGCCTCTGATCATTGCCCTACCACCCTCACCTTAGGAGATCAGTCCTCCCTTCCCTTTTAGATTCAATCCGTTGTGGAGTGATATCCCTAAAGCTAGAAAGATCATGCGTACCCCTTGGTTGCAGCACGTTGTGGGCTCCCCAATGCACATTTGGGAAAAAAAGTTGAAGAAGGTGCGTATGGCACTTAAATATTGGGCAAAACTTAACTATAGGGAATTGGAAAAAGTCAGAAATGAAATCAAAGGGAAGGTGGAAGCAGTCCAAACTGACATCGACATTCATGGAGTGAGCCAAGAGAAGCATGAGTAGGAAAAATAACTATACTGGAACTTGTATTAAGAATACAGGAAAGAAGAGGAAAAATGAAGGCTCAAATCAATAAATCTTTGGTTGCAGGCCGGTGATTAAAAAACCTCTTTCTTCTATAAACAAGCTACGATAAGAAATTCAAGAAACAATAGCTCATCCATTATTTATGACGAAGGAACGGTGCATATTGATCAGGAAGCTATCAAGACAACTGTTAACAACCATTATAAAAATATTATCACTGAAACAATTGTGTCGCAGGATTATAGTGATTTCTTGACCTACATGCCCAAACTGATCATGAATGAGATCAACACATCCTTCACCAAGGAAATAGAGGATGAAATCCTCAATGCTATTTGGACACTCCATCCCGACAAGTCTCTAGGCCCAGATTGATTTTCCATAAGTTTTTTCTGGACCTTTTGGGAAGTTATTAAAAAGGACCTTATTAAAATGATCCTTTGGGTTCAAATAAAGAAGAAGATTGGTGGCTATACAAAATCAACCGTTCTCGCCCTTATACCCAAAGAGAGCCGTCCCTCCTCATTCTCCAAATTTAGACCTATTTCCCTTGGCAAGTCTTCGTAAAAAATCATTACTAAACTCCTTTCCACCCACCTCAAACCCCATCTCCCAAACCTCATTTCTGAAAATAAAGGGGGCTTCATATCCCAAAGAAAAATCTTAGAATCTATCCTTTTGGTCCAAGAAGCCATTCACTCGAGTATGATGAGATTAGAGAAAGGATTCATCCTGAAAATTGACCTTGCCAATTCATTTTATAGAGTGAGACATTCCTTCCTCCTCTCCATCCTTCAGAAAGTGGGATTTGAAGTAGATTTCATATCTCTCATCAACGCTTGCATCTCCAATCCTTGGATCACCCCCTTAGTCAATGGAAGGCCTGGGAAATTCTTTCAATATTCTCATGGCCTTAGAGAAGGCTGCCCTCTATCTCCCTTCCACTTTATCCTCACGACAGAGTCCTTCAAGAGGGCTTTGGATCGCAAGCACGGAGTTGGTATCATCACTGGTATCAAGTTTTGCAACATAGCCAAGAATATGAATCACTCTCAATTTGCGGATGACACCCTCTTGATGGGTGGAGCCAACTGCATTATTGCTCAGAGATTCAAGTCACTTCTTTATAAATCTATGCTATTTTCAGGATGGAAGATTAACTATCATAAAAGCTGTATCTATGGGTGGAATGCTACAATCAACACCATCCACAGTATTTCTCATATCTTTGGAGTCTCCTACAAGTGGAATTAGACCCACTTTAATTATCTTGGGATGCCTATCAGTGTTGGACATTTGAAGACAGAAGTTTGGAACATCACCATTGATAAAGTGAAAAAGAGAGTTCAACAATGGGGATCTTCCTAGCTCAATTTGGTCGGGCGCACAATCCTCTTAAAATATGTCCTCTCTGCCTTGCCTCTATATCACTTTTCCTTGCTTTATGCTCCCTCCAACATTCAGCAAAAAATAGAAGTTGTTTTAAGACAATTCTTATGGAAAGGTGGGAAAAATGAGAAGAAGAAATTCAATTTGGTCAAATGGAGGCAGGTTACTCAGAATCATGAAAATGGTGGACTTGGTATTCGCATTCGCAAGATTTTGAATAATGCATTTTGGGGGGAAATAGTGTGGCGCCTTATCTCGGGACAACACTCTTGGTGGAAGCAAGTGCTGGACTCCAAATATCTCACCATTGTTAGACAAAATCTCCTTGATCAAGCAATCCCTAACAGGCCTTGCTCTAGAATCTGGGCTCTGTGCAAAAATCCATACCTTTCATCAATAGATACATCTCCAAAGTCCCTTAAGGAGGAAGTAGCATAAACATCTGGGAGGATAAAATTATGGGACAGTCTCCCCTCACTAATAGCCCGAGCATTCATCGTATTCAAAATTATCTCTAGACTCAAGGTATAAACACCATGGACCAAATTTCCAACTGGGATGAATATTCCAATGCCTGGAATGGATGGGAATTTCCTATCATCCCCCCTCACCTTGAGGATGATCTGGCAAACCTGAAAGGAATGCTCCATGGCGTAGCTCCACTATCAAAAGGTAACCAAGACAGTTTTTTTGTGGGATCCCTCTGGATCATCGTACACAATCAAAGTTTCTTATGGGTCCCTTCTTAAAGGTCAGTTCCCCACTCCTCGGTGGCCCATATAGAAGCTTGTATGGAAATCTGAAGCCCTCCCAAAGGTAAAAATGTTCATCTGGATACTGCTCAAAGGTAAGATATTTGCTTCTGATAATTTAAAAAAAAAAGAGGCATTCTTGGTCCTTCTAGATGCCCCCTTTGTCAAAACGAAGAAGAAACAACTTTCCATATTTTTGTGAGGTGTTCCTTTGCCAACTATAGTTGGAATGACCTCACGAACTTCTCTTAGATTGACTTAGAAGCCATCAGTTCGATCTCGAAGTTGATAAAAAATTTGAAAAAGGGCTATCCTTGGGGAAAAAAAGAGCAAGAAAATTGCCAAAAGAGTTTGGGACACCCTTCCCTATGTGCTTCTTTGGAGTATCTGGCTGGCTAGGAATAAGGTGATTTTCCAGGATAAAAAAACTTGCACATGGAAAGCTCAAAATAAGACTTGGAGTCTCTTTGTTGAGATGATCTTATCAAAAAGTAACAACCATTTAAATCTCATTGATCTGCAAGCTGAACAAAGAATCTTTCTGGGGAGAGCTCTCGACAATCGGAGCTTCAAAAAAACCTCTGTCATTCAAATCCCCCAAAAGGTGCAGTGGAAGATAAGACTCAAGGAGAAAGAGTTTATCGAGTGGATGGATGGTTGTAAAAAACCTACGCTCTTCTTTGATGGTGCCTCAAAGGCTAACCTAGGCATTGTTGGGGTTGGAGGTCTTATTACGAATGAACACGGTTGCATTTTGGCTTCATTTGAATGGGGGCTGGGCTCTTTGTCAAACAATAGAGCTGAGGCCTACACTCTGTTCAAAGGTCTCCAAATCATCAAGAACTTAAATCTGCAAAATGTTATGATATTCACTGATTCCGTAATTATTGTTAATATGATGATAAATACTAAGAAAACTCCCAATATTGCTCTCAGCAGACTCATCGACAGATGCCGTATTCTGAGCAAAGATACGAAAGATCTCTCCTTTTTTCATATTCTCAGAGCAAATAATAAACAAGTTGATATCTTAGCTAACAAAGCTTGTAGTAGATTAGCCGGTCAGCTATTCTACCAAGATGACACATCATTTTCTCTTTTTCCATGATATCTATCTCTGCCTCAATATTCGACTGTATGATTCTCTGTAAGATCCTGTCAGTGCAAGCAAGATCTCCCCATACCATCTGCAACACCTTACCCATGACCTTATCCCCTTGTGTCTTCTACCTTCCGGCTAATCCCTCGTGCCTCTCTTATTTATATTCCCTCTCTCCTCGCTATGCCTCATCAATCTTGCATATGCGATTGCACTGCACCCCGCATTCCCCTCCTCTCTCTGTCTTTGGTATGCCATCGTCCTTGTTCTTCCGAGACTTATCCCTCCAAGCGAATTTTTGCAGTGGTTTCCCTGGTCTCCCATGTCCCCGTTTCTTCTCTGCCACCTGATATATCTTGTGACAGTCTCGACCTCCCTTCTGTGCCTCCCCCTCTGCTACTCAGAGAATTTAACTTATTTACTGCCTCGTCAACACTATTTGCCTACAATCCCAGCCTCTCTATACACCCTCTCAACTTATTAATTCATCTACTGAACGTTGCTCGATCCATTGCCCAAATCTCTGGTGCCAACATGAGGAGCGAAAATTGATTCCATTGTGCAGACCTTCAAGTAGAAATGGCACTGATTCATGGTCAATTGAAGATCATGGAAGAAAAACATCAAGTGGATACTGCCTTTCTCCAGCAACAGGCACAGTCCTGTCAGCAGAAGCTATTGAACGCCTCAAATCACCGTGATCTCGTTGAAGTGTCACGTTCCCCGATCCAAGTTCTTACCCATATAACATAAACTCAGATATACTCTGCTTTTTGCACCAGATAACATTCAAAATTTTCTATTTAATCAATTTCAATTTCATACTGTTATCAGGTATTTAATTTCTTTTTAGTAATTATAGGCAGCCATGGGAATATAAGAATTTCCATGAAAATTTTTGGGCTTGACCTCCACTCTTTTCAGTCCAGCTAGTTGACTTATATATCTATATATATATTAGTTTGTGTTTCTCAGGTCAGTTTTTCAGAGTTTTGACCAACTCTGGTTGATCAATAGGCCCTTCCTCAACTTTCCAGTTTGCAAGCCTTATAGAATTTTCAGCATTATAAAGTTTCAGCATCAAGGTATACATGTATGCATCCACGTATACATCTATCTATACTCAGTTAACCTTCGCTGCTTCAACTACTTTCCCAGCAGTTTGTGTGGAAGGTAAATAGATGCTCTTTTCTTAGTATTTTTAAGTATGATTACAATCTTCCCTCACACACACTTTTATCACACAAATAGATTTCAATAGGATTATCCCCTTATTTTATTGTTACAACGTATTCAACATATTTGAAACTCTGGTGCATATTAAACTCTTCCATTGGAAAACTAGGATATAGATCATCTTGCTTCAATCAAATGGAAGTAATGAATACCGAAGTTGATAGTTTAGACTCCCTAATTTCAGATCCTCGTACTTAGTTATGATTTAGCTTCTGGTTTCATATATTTAAACTTATATGTAATAGAACAATTTAAATTCTCAATTCTACAATTCTTTCCATTGTAGTACAACTGTTATACTGAAACCCATACTTCTATCACAGACTTAGTTGTTTCCTACTTGCTGGTATTGGTTACAGTTTCATTAACAGGTTCTGTTTATACTACACATCAACTAAGTTTTTCATTCCAAAGACAGCAAGCTACAACTTGAATTTTTCTATTAGATGAAACATTCAGATTGATTTATCATCTCTAACCTTTATTACTGCAATGTACAAATTCCTGGAACTAAACCCTTGGTTTTTATTTAACTTTCTCCCTGCTATTTACATACTGAATTTTCAGCTACTAACCTAGCTTGTAATTACATGAGGTACTGAACAAACATTCAATCTAAAATTTAAATAAGAAGTTCTAAAAGAACAGTGCATATAACCTTGATATACTTAACACAGATATAATTAATACAGTCATAAAATAATCTCCAAAATTATGCATGCATACCGCTACTATGACCAGTCCTCCCAACCTTAGAGTTCGTTTATCTCCAGAACTCACCCCCGAGCTGAGATCCTCCAAGAACAGACTAACCTCAATCTGTTCTGGAGTAGCTTATTTAAGCTATGCTTTCCCCAAAGCCTGTTTCGAATTCTGTGTCCAGAATTTCAGGATGCTTTATTCCTATTTGCCTAGGCTTCCCTTATTTAGGGACTTTAAAGCTGCTTTCAGCTTTTCCAGCTTTTCTAGCTTTTTACCTCTTCCCAACGACTTTCCTCATCATTGGGGAATTTAGATTTTTCCTCAAAAATCTAAATTAGAAATAATTTATTTCAAGGATTTTTGAAAGATCTTGGGGAAAGTCTTTACCTTTTCCATAACCTCATGGATTAGGCATATGATCTCAATTTCTCATTTGGTCATAGTGCATACACAATATTTTATTTATTTTTCATAAATAAATAATTAACCACATCCACACAAGTATTTATCCATTGGGGTCCATTCCCCTTTGGATTTATGTTCCAATGTCAAATCTGAAAAGCATAGAACTTGGGGGTGTTACATATTCCCCCTCTGTAAACAAACACCATCCTCGGTGTTGACAACTATCTACTTAGTTTATTTTGAAAACAATTATGAATGCTTTTCCATCATCTCAGCTTCTCTGTTCCATGTAGCTTTTTCAGCAGTAAAGTGCTCCACTGCACCTTTACTCTAGCTACTGTTCGATTTCGCAATTCAATTTCTTCCCGCTCTCAGATTTGAGGCGGCTCTGGAAGGAATTCCTCTGTTGGTTCCACCTATATGACATTCCAATCAATAATGTGAGAAGCATCATGTACAACAATTATTTTTTTCCAACAAGGAGATATGAAACACATCATGAAATTTAATATGCAAGGGTAAGGCTAGTTTATAAGCCATTAGTTTCCCTCCTTTCCAACACCTTCCTCGGTGTTACACTTCAACGTTGATTTTTCAACTTTGACAAAGATTTCTTCTTCGTCCTTGATTAGTTTCCAGCAAAGTACTCTCCCGCTTCCACTCTATTTACTGATGCCTTATGCAGTTGGTTTTCTTCCTACTTCTTTGCAAGAAGTCTGTCTGGAAGATCTTTTATTCTGTTTTCTCTGTCCACAATTCATACCAATGTAAGTAATGTCAGGTACATACAATTGATAATCCACAACAACATTCTTCATTTCAATAAACTTAAGAAATTCAGTTATTAGTCAAACCGTTCAGGTTCATAATAGTTTAGTGCACTTTTAGTACACTACTTATCCTTTCTTGTTTTTCAGTGAGATTCTTTCCTCACTCAACTTGGTCCAGTTCAGCTTTTCTTGATTTTCTAGGTGATTTATCTTCACCTTTTTTCTCCTTGTTTCCAGAGTGTACAATTTCTTGTTACACACTTGGCTAGACAATTTTACAACTTTTCATTAGTACTCATAAATGAAAGAGAACAATTGTATCATATGCATGTTTATGCTTACCCTTTCTCAGTTCATAGCCGTACTTCCAGTATCTTATCATTGTTTTCTTTTGTTAGTCAATCAATTTAATTAGTAATAACTAGACTCGTTAATAATCTCTACAATTCAATGCTTACTTCACACATGAAATTTTTTCCTCTAACCTCTTTTATGAATTGTATCCACTAGTTCAAAACTTACGTGAATAAATTTGGATCTGATGGGTTTCCCCCACACCCATGTCCAAATGTATCTCATCCTCTTTTCTCTCAGTTGGTAGCTGTATGATTTCACACTATTTCCCTGTCTTGCATTTAAGACTCAGGAAAATTAAATTTAATAAAATTTACACCAACAAAATTTTATAGTGTGAGTACATATTTCTTTTATAGTGATATATGTAATTACTATGATTCCTCACATTCACAAGTATTACTACTTGATAATGTCAAAAGTAAATTTGACACAGTTTCCCCTTTTTCAAAGAATCACCCGAATTTATGCATTTACTCTTAATTGTATGTTCATGCTTTACTAATTCCAATGATGATTCACCAATTATATCTATATGTGGATTTCACTAATCATTAAAAATCAATCCATGGTTTATATAGGTTTTCAATTCTACCCTAGCTAGCCCACATGGGAAAATTTGATTTATCCCTTCATTCATTCATTCATAACTCAATGTAATGGATTTGCATTACATTATTTAATATGCAATGGTCCACAATTACTAACCAACTATTTAACTGTGTTTATAACTCGTACTTAAGCTTACCACTTCATTATTTTCCATGAACTAAAATATGCTTATCACAAAATACTATAGTCATGACTTGAATATACTTGACTTGAAAATCATCTTGGAAATTTTTCCAATGTCAATATTTTTTTTCCACATTATACTTTTAACACTTAATCTACCACAACTAGTGTTTATTACTCCTTTAACCATAATTAGAGTAATAATATTCTGGCCATATGGTAAAATATGTCCTTCCACCTTACTTGCAACTTTTAAGGTGAATTCACTTTTAATATTCCCTAGTGAATTATTTCTTCTCCCTTAATCCCGTGGTTATAAAGTTTGAGTTTTACTAACTGAAATAAATTATCATGCATGAAGATATTATATTCATACAACTCAACAAAGTTAACATTATAACAAGATCACCTATATTTATAATGTTAATTGTAGATTTAACTTATGTCACACGTGCAATTTCTTTCATTTTAATCTATCATTTCTCATGATAATGATTATTATTTTATATATATATATATATATATATATATATATATATATTTAATAGTTAATTAAGAATTTACAATATAAATTGTCATTTTTCTATTATCCACCTTTCTCTATATATTCCAATATAAACTTTCCGTCTTCTTTTGTTCCAATAACTATGATAATACCTAGTATTATATAACATATTTGGAACATATATCACCCCACAATTATTCATTTATAGCTTTTCATGCTTCTAATCAACTTATTGTTATAATGAATATTAACAAAATTCTATTTTAGTTGTTTTAACACCCCCAACTTTTAACTTCAGTTTCAATTACATATATCCATTTCTTAACCTTATCCTGAAGGTTAATTTTTCTATAGATATATATTCTTGCACACATAATTATTTATACTCAATTCCACCACATTGTATATATATTCCAATAGAGTGAAACATATAAAATTTTCTTTATAAAGCTCTTTGTTATATGAACCATTATATTTCATATCATTAAATCCTCCACTCTTTTTCATATATATATATATAGAACCACTCTATATATATATATCCACAATATATATATATAATATAAACTCCATCATATATATATATAAAGTCCACCCTATATATAATCCAAAGAATTTAATTAGTACTCCCATAATTATTTTTCTTATTTAATGTACAAGGTAGCCTTATACTCTCGTACCCACTTACATTTTCCCTTTGTGATGGACTTATAAAGTTTTAATTTGAACCAATACAAGGAAAATTGAGATGGTTTCGGCTATTGTTAAGTCAATAATTTATAATAGAATTCCTTTCTATTATTTTCAGCCAAGTAAGCGAATACATAAACTTACAGGATTTTCTATTTTTATGTTTCAAATCTGTCCATAGTGTAATGTTCCTCTTTTCCACAAAATATATATATATATATATATATTTTTTTTTTCGACATTTATTCTTCTGTAACTTTTCTCAGTTTATTTAAATGCCTTATAGATATATATATCCTTTCCATGTAAAATGTCGTTTAACCTTGCAACTAACATTATTACTAACCCCCAACTTTACTTTTTCTAAAAAGTATTGTACCACATGCAATTATACAATCTCTATAGTGCTATTTTCTCTCACTATAGCACGTTCAACTATGTATAAATATACATCGATTTATAAAGAAACATCGTCTACTCCACCTTCACTTTTAAATACATGGATATATATATTTTTGATCCATGGGGATCTTGTTGATACTATAACCAATTCGGATTTTTTTTATTTGCGAGGCTAAGGTTATTATTTATCCACGCATCGATTCTCACCATTATATAATTTGTGGGATTGATATTTAATTTCTAATAAATCGACCCCAAACTACTTGATAACTTCTTGACACGGTCATTCTTAATACGTCTTGTTATTAAAGAAATCTTAATGTATATCCTCCCTTTAACCATAGAATCAATCATAATTCCCGCATTAATTTTCTAGGGTTTGTACAGTTGTTTTTCGTCCATGACTGGGTCTTCCTTTATGAGAGAAGGACATATGTGTCGTCAGTGATTGTTCTAATTTTTTTGAACTTCGTTTAAATCTCAATTTCCGCAGCTAGCAATGCTATTGTATTTAAGAATTGGTACTATAGTTGGATTTTTTCGTATTTCTAAAATTAAGATGGCGTAAATTTTCCTCCAACAATACCTTGGTTGCTACTTCGAGGAATTTCCCGCGTCCTTCCCAATAGACAATTGGGCATCTAACGACAAGTGGACGGCTATTTTCCTTTCAGCTCTTCTTAGGGTTTATCTCTGTTAGTATAATATTCTGGTTTCTCCTCATGCCGCCACTTTCTAACTCCAGTTCGTAGTGTTGCTGAGAAATTCTTTTCGACCTGTGGTGTTCCACGAATTATGGCACAGCAGATTTCTATTCCTTGTTAATTGATTCAGGTTCGATGAGTTCTCCAGATTTGTATGTGTATCGAACCACCTCTGTACATGAGTGTAAGGTTTCTGTGGCTAATTTTTATGAAGGTAACATGAGTGCATTATTATTGGTATTAAGTTGGAGGTTTTTATAATCGTTTTCCTCATATGATGCTCAGTTTATTTTGACTATTTTTTTTTTCAATGTATTCTATGAAGACTGCTGTTTCGGTTATGGTGCTCTGCGCCACCATAGAACTCAAAGTTGTACCAGCGCCCGAGAAAACTATGTGAAATGGGTAATATGTTTATTTCTACAACGCTTTTCATCTTTGAGATTTGTATCTCATCATCTTCGCAAAATCTGGAACTCTTTTTGATAATTTCAGGTCACTCATACCTGTAAATTTTCTATTCCATAGGATATAATTTTCATGACGTTCGATGCTCCAGGTAAGAGACTTACGCTCGATTTCTCGGTGAAGAGTTATATACTCACTATACTCTATGTAATAACTCGATTTCTCTTGCCTTTTATTACAGGTGAGTTTGTCGTTTCTTAGTTCGTTTAGCTCATTCTGGAAACCCTTCTTATTCAAGCATGTTAACTCATCTTTCCTTCTTTGTTCAGGTTGGAAATTTTTGGTTTTAGAAGACACTCGAGATTTGAGATATCGCCACGGAATGGCACCACTTTATTTTTGGTTACAGTGTTATAACATTTCTCCATTTTTAAGTATTACTGTCTTATGGAATTCTTTTCGCAGACAGTACATGTGTACTGAGGATTTTTCCTTCCCCGGGTTAAATTGTTCAGAGCACATATTTAGGATGGTCGTTGTCTTTACTGTTCTACTATTTAATCTTTTTTTTTTCCATTGGTATTCCTTATCTATTCTTAAGATTTAAGAATGCTCTATTTATGAAAGATAACATCAATATATATATTAGTCAGATTACCAATATACATTCAAATTTTATATTTTATTTTTCCTCTCATTGAATATATCCTTTATCTATTTGATTTTTTTTTTTTTTTTTTTTCCAGAATCGAAATTTTTGTATAGTTTATGGTATAAATACTGTTGTGCTTTTCGATAAGTTGCATCGAGATAAATTTCCTCTATTCGTAAGTGTCGGTTGATGGAATTTTTTTTTTTTGCAAATATTCCTACTACCGTTTCGTGCCATCATTATTTGTACTGTTAATATTTGGGTATATATTAGCTATATAAGTCTTGCGTTTATTCTTTTCTTAGTGTAATTTAAATCAATTTACTAGATGACAACTCCCCTTAATTCTAAAGGAGAGATGCAACTTCCATTTGACATTATTTTTCTGTAATGGATATAATTAGAGAGCCATTATATCTTTTCTTTTCCTCGCGAGTCTTTACACAGACCTCTCGGCACAAAATAATCCATTTCTAAAATATGGTTTTCTCTTTTTTTTTTTCTAGGATCCTCAGTTGTTTATATTATTTTGGCATTTCATCAAAGTAAAATTTTGAGTTTTGTTTTTCGCCACAGTATAAACAATATTTAGTTTACTTTTCTCGATTACATTCACCTCCGAGCAAGTTATACCAGTCCACAAAGTTCTGAATGGAAATTACTTATTTCGGTCGACTTACAGTTATTCAATAGTAGTAAATTGTCTCTCTAAAGGTATAATACTGATTATCATGTACATGGACAGAAAGTGGATCTTTCTTAGTTAGTCATATTGAGACTTCCCGATCGAATACTTTCATTCTAATTTATCTTCTTGTGATGAAGCCATTTTATCTAAATAATTATTTTAGGTTACTGTTTACCATGTTATACAAATATAATTTCTGCTATATTCACAGTACAGAAATTTGATATCATGGTTATGAACGATAGGACAGTTACCATAATTTGCATGCAGACATTTTTCAGGTACATATAACTTAATACTACAGAAAACATATTAAAGTTAAAAATTTATCGTTTATGGGAATAAATCATATCTTCAGATTTAAACCAGTAATGGTTTAGAGATTCTGAATGATATTTCCCAAATAACTTATATTCCTACAACTATACAGAATTTAGAGGAATATTTATTCCGATAATTTCTGTTAAATGTAAGGAATAACAACTCTCTAAAAAAAATAACTTAATTCAACTAACATTTGCAGCATTTACCAATACTGTATAACAGCACCTATTTTAACCATTCATAAAATTCATGTGCATACCGCTTCTTCTCATCAGTCGTCATTCGCAGGTCTATACTGCGATACTTTTTCTCATTTTTTTTTCTCATTAGTAAAATTTAAATTTCATACATCAACATGCAATATTTTTGGGTGGTTACATAGTTTTCCCAGTGTTTTAACCTTACTCTAATTTTATATATGCTAGCCTGTCATTGTGTCTTTCAAGCTATACCATTCCTAGTCGCGTTCTAAGCAACCTAGATTTCCAAGGAGCATTTCGATCTGGCGTGTTTTCTCCTTCACCCAGATCCACATACTGCTTGTCCTCTTCAATCATGGTTCATAGCTATATCCCTTAGTACTGTTAGATATACAATAAACCAACATTGGTAAAATTTAAAATTCATAACAATAGCATAAACTTTTCTATGTGAGCACATAAGTTGCCCAGTGTTTCAACTATGGCTCTGATACCATTTGTCACGTCTCCCAGATCCAAGTTCTTACCCATATAACATAAACTCAGATATACTCTGCTTTATGCACCAGGTAACATTCAAAATTTTCTATTTAATCAATTTCAATTTCATACTGTTATCAGGTATTTAATTTCTTTTTAGTAGTTATAGGCAGCCATGGGAATATAAGAATTTCCATGAAAATTTTTGGGCTTGACCTCCACTCTTCTCAGTCCAGCTAGTTGACTTATATATATATATATATATATATATTAGTTTGTGTTTCTCAGGTCAGTTTTTCAGAGTTTTGACCAACTCTGGCTGATCAATAGGCCCTTCCTCAACTTTCCAGTTTGCAAGCCTTATAGAATTTTCAGCATTATAAAGTTTCAGAATCAAGGTATAGATGTATGCATCCACGTATACATCTATCTATACTCAGTTAACCTTCGTTGCTTCAACTAATTTCCCAGAAGTTTGTGTGGAAGGTAAATAGATGCTCTTTTCTTAGTATTTTTAAGTATGATTACAATCTTCCCTCACACACACTTTTATCACACAAATAGATTTCAATAGGATTCTCCCATTATTTTATTGTTACAACGTATTCAACATGTTTGAAACTCAGGTGCATATTAAACTCTTCCATTGGAAAACTAGGATATAGATCCTCTTGCTTTAATCAACTGGAGGTAGTGAATACTGAAATTGATAGTTTAGACTCCCTAGTTTTCAGATCCTCGTACTTAGTTAGGATTTAACTTCTGCTTTCATATATTTAAACTTCCATGTAATAGAACAATTTAAATTCTTAATTCTACAATTCTTTCCATTGTCATACAGCTGATATATTGAACCCCATACTGCTATCACAAAATTAGTGGTTTCATACTTTCTGTTATTGGTTATATCTTTAGTAAAAGATTTTGTTTATACAACACATCAACTAAGTTTTTCATTCCAAGGACAGCAAGCTACCACTTGAACTTTTCTATTCGATTAAACATTCAGCTTGATTTATCATCTCTAACCTTTATTACTGCAATGTACAATTTCCCGGAAATAAACCCTTGGTTTTTTATTTAACCTTCTCCCTGCTATTTACATACTGAATTTTCAGCTACTAACCTAGCTTGTAATTACATGAGGTACTGAACAAACATTCAATCTAAAATTTAAATAAGAAGTTCTAACAGAAAAATGCATAAAACCTTGATATACTTAACACAGATATAATTAATACAGTCATAAAATAAACTCCAAAATTATGCATGCATACCGTTACTATGACCAGTCCTCCCAACCTTAGAGTTCGTTTATCTCAAGAACTCACCCAGGTGAGATCCTCCAAGAAAAGACAACCTCAATACGTGCCGGAGTAGCTTATTCTGACATGCTTTCCCAAACTTGTTTCAGTGCTGCGTCCGAATTTGGAGGATGCTTTATTCTACGTTTGCCTAAGCTTCCCTTATTTAGGGACTTAAAATTTGCCTTTAAACACTAAAACACTAAACTTTTACCTTTTCCCAACTACTTTCCTCATCATTGGGGAATTTCTATTGAATCAATTACAAATTCCTACTGTTATCCGATATTTAATTTCTTTTTAGTAATTATAGGCAGCCATGGGAATATAAGAATTTCCATGAGAATTTTTGGGATTGACCTCCACTCTTCTCAGTCCATCTAGTTGACTTATATATATATATATATATATATATATATTAGTTTGTATTTCTCAGGTCATTTTTTCAGAGTTTTGTCCAACTCTAGCTGATCAATAGGCCCTTCCTCAAACTTTCCAGTTTGCAAGCCTTATAGACTTTTCAGCATTATAAAGTTTCAGCATCAAGGTATAGATGTATGCATCCACGTATACATCTATCTATACTCGGATATGTATTTTGCTTCAACTGCTTTCCGTGATTTTATTAGCAGAGGAAATTAAATAGATGCTCTTTTTTCTTAGTATTTTTAAGTATGATTACAATCTTCCCTCACACACACTTTTATCACACAAATAGATTTCAATAAGATTCTCCCCTTATTTTATTGTTACAACGTATTCAACATGTTTGAAACTCAGGTGCATATTAAACTCTTCCATTGGAAAACTAGGATATAGATCCTCTTGCTTTAATGTTGGAGATAGTGAATGTTTGAAATTGATAGTTTAGACTCCCTAGTTTTTAGATCCTCGTCCTTAGTTAGGACTCAACTATACACTTTCATATATTTAAACTTCCTGTAATGAAACAATTTAAATTCTTAATTCTGGTCTTTCCATTGTGATACGGGTGATATATTGAACACCATACGCTATCACAAACTTAGTGGTTTCCTACTAACATTATTGGTTATAGCTTTAGTAAAAGATTTTGTTTATACAACACATCAACTAAGTTTTTCATTCCAAGGACAGCAAGCTACCACTTGAACTTTTCTATTTGATTAAACATTCAGATTGATTTATCATCTCTAACCTTTATTACTGCAATGTACAATTTCACGGAAATAAACCCTTGGTTTTTATTTAACCTTCTCCCAGCTATTTACATACTGAATTTTCAGCTACTAACCTAGCTTGTAATTACATGAGGTACTGAACAAACATTCAATCTAAAATTTAAATAAGAAGTTCTAACAGAACAATGCATAAAACCTTGATATACTTAACACGGATCTAATTAATACAGTCATAATATAAATTCCAAAATTATGCATGCATACCGCTACTATGACCAGTCCTCCCAACCTTAGAGTTCGTTTATCTCTAGAACTCACCCCAGAAGTGAGATTCTCCAAGAAAAGACTAACCTCAATCCCATTGCAGGTAGCTTATTTAAGCTATGCTTTCCCCCAAAGCACATTTCCAGTGCAACGTCCGGAATTTCGGGATGCTTTATTCTTTTATTCTGTTTGCCTAGGCTTCCCTTATTTAGGGACTTTAAAGATGCTTTCGACTTTTCAGCTTTTCGACTTTTTACCTCTTCCCAACTACTTTCCTCATCATTGGGAATTTAGATTTTTCCTCAAAAATCTAAATTAGAAATAATTCTTTCAAAGTTTTGAAAGATCTTGGGGAAAGTCTTTACCTTTTCCATAACCTCATGGATTAGGCATGTGATCTCAATTTCTCATTTGGTCATAGTGCATACACAATATTTTATTTATTTTTCATAAATAAATAATTAACCACATCCACACAAGTATTTATCCATTGGGGTCCATTCCCCTTTGGATTTATGTTCCAATGTCAAATCTGAAAAGCATAGAACTTGGGGGTGTTACATGAAGAATCCCTCAAGATCTTGAAATACATGCTAGACAAACGCTCTACTTCAAGTTCTGGCTCAAACAATGTAAAAACTACCCATCCAGATGATAATCAAGACAACATTGATGCTTCAACTGATAGGCCAATCAGCATTGATTAATCCTTATTCTTCCTCTTTCTTTTTTGTTCATGTCTTTTAAATTTTCACTCATGCTTTCGCAGTTTGTTAGAATATATCATGAATCTATAATGCAGTATAGTGCTAATAGTTGCCACAATGGAGGCTCGTTATTTTGTCATTTTACCCTTTCATGGTTGTCCTCTCCATCATTAAAATGTAACAAGGACTTCTCCCTATCTATTTTTTTTCAAATATAATATAGCAACTGACTCAATTAAAAACCAAAAAACAAAACAACTTAAATAGATAAGTTAACCTTTCATTCTAAAATAAATGATTCTCATAAAAAAAAACCATTTATTTATATTACAATTTTCACATATATATAAATTTAAAATTAATTTAATTTTTCAAATATTATCATTATTTATGATATATCTATCATTATTTATAATATATTTCTTCACATTTTGAATCGATAAATTTGTTTGGTTCTGAAGTAACATGCCAATATAGCAACTACCTCATGCATAAATTCTAGCAAAATAACGGGGATATATGGGAGCTGAAGGCAATGCCGAGTAGGGCAATTGGTAGTGTACGTTGAATAATTGATTTTGGATACATTTTCTATAGATAAACAATAGCTACACCATGCAGGAAACAAGCTGCAGAGGGAAGGCAAGGCCTTGCCTTTATGCTTGCTTGTGAGTGCCCGAACCTCCTTTACAACGTGGCTTTTATGAAGAAATGTATTTTTACCTAAATAAAAATCTTTTTACAGTTCCGTGATTGAACTTCCTGTGATGCAACTAATGCAGCTATCTTACCCGTGTTGTCTCTGCGGAGTAAACCAGCTACAACTTGACTGTCCGTTAAGTAGATTGTGTTTAACACATTTCATTATCGGATTGCCCCTTTCAATAAATCTTTAATATTTTTGTCAGCTCCATAATGAAATAAGAGTTTAATAAATCTGTAGTATTTATGCTCTTTTATAAATAATTGTATTATTCTATGCAAAGTGAAATCAATCGTTACATTTATTTAGATGCAATGGGGGAAGAAACTTATCATTTTTAATTATAAATTAAAATTGCATTATTATTTTTTTCAATAAATAAATTTTAATTTATATTAATAAATAAATGATTATTTTGTCTTTGCAATTAATTTGGATTTAGAATCAAATTAATTTAATTGAAATATATAAAATATTTCAATCATATTTTATTTGATTTTTCATTTTTAATTTATCAAAAAAATTATATTTAATTTTCATATGCATTTTTATATGGAATACTATTAAAATTGTTGTTTTTAATTGGAATAATAATTTTTAATTTCTTTCTCTTAGAATAAAATGTCTAACTATAGAGTATAAGAGCTTTTAATTTCATGTCTAATTCCAAAAAAATTCAAGTGTAGAATGTCTACAAACTTTGTCTTCCAACTATAGAATATTCATGGGCTTGATTAGCCATAGTTTTGAGAGAAGGATTTCCAATCTCTTGTTTCCAATTATAAGATGTCTAACCATGTTTAAGTAGAGAATGTTCACAATCTCTTACGTTGTTTCCAATTATAGAATGTCTAACCATGTTTAAGTAGAGGATGTTCACAATCTCTTACCTCTTATTATAAAATGCCTATGGAATCAGTCTTGGGAATCAAAAGATGTGGAGAATCAAGAATCCCTGCATTTTATGATATTAAAAAAAAAAAAAAAAAAACCAAAATAATGAAGTGTAATAATCATATTTTTGAAAAAAAATAATAATAAAGTGTTGTGATCATATTTTTTATTAATAAGCTTTCTACCATCCACAACAAACATTAAATTATAACCTATGTAACATTCTTCATTATTTTCATTAATACTATTTTTCATTATTTTAGTTATATTAGTTAATATTATAATAACAATTTTCTAACTTGAATAGATCATTTTTTTCACTAGGAGATCACACCTGGCCTAGCCACACCAAGTATTAACATAATTGGAGTTTATTTTGAAAACATAACTTTCACAACACATGGTGCTGTAACAATAAACTATATCACCATCTATTCTAAAATCTACACCAAGTAAACTATCGTAATATTTAAATAAATTTTACATCAAATAAATAATTTAAATTTAAATTTAAATTAAATATTTATAATTTAAATTTTATAATAATAAAAAAATAAAATTTATTTATATTTTTGAAAATATAAATATAATCATTATAACTAATAAAATTGCTATACATTACTATTCCTTATTTTTCAAAATTCTTCAAAAATGCCGAGTTAAAAGTGCACTATTTAAATTCAAATGTAAACGTTACATGTAAAAACTAGATTTTTAAAAATGAAAAATGTAAGTTAAATTTAAGCTATTAATTAAATATCTAAGTTAAATTAAATTTAACCTAAAAATATATATTTATTTGCAGTTAGATTATAACGGCTATCCTGAATCGGAGGATTGATTTTGAATTCACCGATAGCACCAGAGACCCTCGAATCTTAACAATAATTCTCATACACGGTGAATTGGGGTTGAATTGTGGTCGTCACCTTTCGATCATTTCGAAAAGTTGAGTTTAAATTTTCTTTTTGCTTTTACTCCAACGGCTAGAGATCGTGGAGGAAAAGAGATTCTATATATAGAACACTAAAGTTAATCCGATCAGATTCGTTTGAGACAGTTCCTCTGTTATTTATTCTGGTTGATCTCTCCCAATTTGTTTATTGGGGAGTTCAGTGGATCGGAGCACTCAATGTTGGTGGTTTTGTTGTGTGTGTTTTTTTAGGTTTTTGTTATGGGGTTTGTGTTTGGATTGTAGTTTTGTGTTTGTGTTTCTTTGTTGGTGGTTTTGTTGTATGTTTTTTAGGTTTTTGTTGTGGGGTTTGTGTTTGGACTGTAGTTCTGTGTTTGTGTTTCTATGCATGCATGCTTTCTTGCTTGTGAGTATTGTTCTGTGATTGATGGATTCATGAGTCCGTGTTTTGTGTCATCTTTATGTATGTAAACACTGAGAGAGACCAGGAAACAATGGCAGTGGAAGCAGTGCATGACGCTGAGTGAGTACTGCAATTTAATTAATGTTTTATATTTGTTTCCATCCTCTCCCAGCTGGCTCTGATATTTTGGTCAGATTGAATTATTTTCTAAATTCTCATGTTAAATTCATTACAGGAAGGAACGCAAGAGCTTCTTATTGTGTTGTTCGTTGGACAATGAAGTATCTGTGGAGAAGGTGCAGAGAATCAAGTATGATCCAAGGAATTGTAATGGATAGACAATAAGAGCCACCCTCTCATCTTACAGGTATGTACACATTTTCCTTCTCCGAAATTTTTTCTACTTTGGTTCAAATGATATGAGTATACCCTAGAAAACAAAAAAAATAGGGAATAAACGAATGGAATGTGTATAAATTCTGCATGATATAACTAGCCCGTAGCCAAGAAAAGGGGAATAAAAGAATGATTGTGTATAAATTAATTCTGCATGCTAAGTTATATTGGATATAAATTTAGTTTAATGTATTATTAGTAAATTTATTATTATAAATAGAAAAATGAATCTCAAATGACACCCAGATGCATCTAAGTAAATTTATTACTATAAGTAGAAAAATAAACGACACGCAGATGAATCTCAAACGAAACACAGATCAAATAGCAAGAAAGCGCAACAAATTCTGTATAAATGAAAATAGATTTCTGATAGATTTCTAGCGTTTCTTGATTTCTGATAGATTTCTAGAGTTTTTTGAGCATTCCAAGCGCTCATTTATTTCTGGTTCGATTATGTGCGAACCCTTTTTGGTTAGTTTTTTTTCGAACCTTTTGATAGCGCGGGCAGGTTGGGGTCTCGAAACCCTCGAAGATCATTCCCAATTGTGCAGTTTAATGACCATTAATTTTCCATCAAGGTTTCTTTAAATTCTTTGACACAACACCTTAGGCAGCGTCTTGTCACTATGCATCTCGCAGATATTTGTCCAAGGCGCCAGCGATTTGGGGTCTCAGCAAATGTTAAAAGAATACTGTTTAGGTTCTGGTCTTTTTCTAAACGATCTCCTAAAATTTTTGCTGGTTTAATTATTTTGTATTTAATTTCTGTGCGATGGAACACTATTTAGGTTAAGTTTTTTTTTTAAACGCTATGGTCTAATAATTTTATATTTACTTTCCCTGCCATGGATTTTACATTCTCAAACTTTCAAACTCTCTGTTGGTTTAATAATTTTGCATTTTATTTGCAAGGGCGAATGATAATGGATTGGATTAGGTTATTGTCTTTGTTGAAACACTCATAAAATTTCTGCTGGTTTAATAACTTTCTGGATGCCTGAAACGAACCTTGTTGAATTTGTACCTTTGCACATTAGTATAGTTAGGTTAGACATCACATGCTAAATGATAGAATAGTCCAGTGTTACACTCCGTTTATGGCATTTAATTTTTTAAAGTGGTCAAAAGTGGTAAGCGTATGAGACAGGGAAAGCTAGGATCCAAATTTGTTTTAGCATTCTTGGGAGGGGCTGAAAGTGGCTGGTGGGTGCTTCAGGCACTAACTCTCTTTTCAATTTTAAAACCCTCGTAGCGATTCTGGAACTAACCCTGGCCTACGTTCCTGAATAGTAAGAGCGTAGGGGATTTTCAATGACATTAAATTTAGTTTCAGGGTTCTAACTATTGCCATCTCATCCCCATGATGTAGAGGGGATTGGCAGAGACGGCCGTCTGATTTTAATAATTCCCGTGGTTCGTTGGCTGTGAAACCTAATTGAGAGTACAATATTTGATAAGTGGATTCAATTTGCAATCATTCAACCATGCATGCTCGGGATTACCATGGTTGCTGGGCATGAGCCTCGAAGATCATGATCACCATGGTTGTTGGGTGTGAGACTATTTATGTGCAGTTGTAGCACCCAATCTCCCGTCTAGGGTTGGACTATTCATGTATAGTTGTAGCACCCAATCTCCCGTGTAGCACCCAATAGATGTTAGGTTATTGACACCTATTTTTTAATGAAAATTAATCGTCTAAAACTGTCTAAATTTTACTACCTATAGTTTTCTTGAATGTCTGTCCTTCCAACCTGGAAGGGGCTCTATGACATACATTTTTAGGATTTTCCTAAATATTAAAAGATTTATGTAGTGGAAATGGGAATTTGAGACTTTTCATTTAAAAAATGTAATAAAAACTAATTGTATTATTTAAATGTATATTTATTTTAAAATTTTAAAAATAGGATAGAAAAAATTAATTGTGAAAATTTGAATTGAAAATATTAAATTGAATGTTAATTATTAAAATTTTGATTAAAAAAATTAGGTTCTATTAAAACTATATTACTAAATAAATAAAATTATAATTAATATCATTTAAAATTATATAAACCAAGTTTGATGCATTTGGTTTTTTTTATGAGTGAAAAACATTATACCCTTAAAAATAATTACACATAACTCACTATTATACCATATATGACTTATCTTTTTTATTTTTATTTTATTTATTTATTCTTTATTTAAATTATTAATATAATATATTTCTTTTTATATATCAAAAATTAAAATAATATGATTATTATTTATAATAAAAATGTTTAGTTTATTTTATTTATTTCATTTAAATTATTAATATAATATTTTTTTATATATTATAAAAAATAAAAAGAAAGAAAGAAGAAGAAGACAGAAGTTATTGTTTTACTTAGTTTGGATTTTGAAAGTGTGCATATTGGGTAATAATAACGACGTATAAATATTAAGTTTTTTAATAATTTTTTTTAAATAATTAAAATTTTAATTATTATATAAAATAATTATTTAAATATATAAAAAAAATTATTGTTTTTTAAAATTTATTAAATTGAAATTATTATATAAAAATAATTATGTAAATATACAAAATTTTAATTAAAAATAAATAAAATTTTACAGATATTTTCATTCTTTTTTCGTTGGCTGTCATCTTCGAGCTCCGCCTAGTTTTATTTTCAGATAAGGGTCATAGATTAAAGGAATCTCCTGATAATTTTGACACTAACCTTACATACATCACGAGTTCGAAACTATGGGGAGAATACTAAGAAGGGTTTCTCGACAAATGCGGGTCACTCATAATTTGGGCACTAACATTACATACGTCACTAGTTAGAAACTAGGAGGAGAATACGTCACGAGTTCGAAACTAAGAGGAGAATACCAAGAAGGATCTCTCGGAAAATGCTCAAATGCTGGTGACTGATAATTTGGGCACTAACCTTACATACGTCACGAGTTAGAAACTAGGGGGAGAATACGAAGAAGGGTCTCTCGGCAAATGCAGGCAATTTACATTACACTCTCTTGGACTCCGACCATATTAGGGAGGAAGGATCGATTCGCTGCTATAATGCGTATCATACTTTATTTTTATTTTTATTTTTTTTTGGTTTGATTCAGATGGTATTTTTTTTCTGTCTAGTATATTATATGGGGGATTTCTTTGATGCATTTTGTATATTTCTGGGGTAATATCTTGTGGTTATGTTGATATATGTATTTTTTTCACCCTTAGTTTCTGAGTTTATTTTTGACAAAATATTTGGAATTATGGCAGCATTTTTTTTTGGAAAATGTACTGGTATATTATATATAAACCAGTGGTCTTCTGAAAAAACCAAAAAAACACAGAAAATCTGAACCCTATGATTTTTACATTAACCCTTTCTGCAATTTCAACTCCTTATTAACAGCGTTAGGGATTTTCATTGGCGTTAAATCGCATTCGGTTATTGTAAGTTTGGTCTTGTTGTTGTCCTGCATTGCAAAACAGTGCATCGAAGTGGTTAGCAGGGACCACGCAACATGTGTAATATCTCCTTACAGTGGCACCTCTAATTTTCTTCTACAATGGCTTCGGCCTCCGTGCCCTTCGTCATGTAATACTGCAACGTCTTGATCTTATGTCAAATCCATATAGAAATATGATTACTTCTTTTCTGTAGAGTAGAGTTTTATTTAATTTAAAGCATGAGAGCTCAATTTAAAGATTTAAAGAGATAAAGAAATAGCTAGAATATTGAAGCATTTTTTACAATTATAAATTACAATTTCATTAATTGTAGTCCCTAATTTGCATTTTATAGCAAATATTTAAAACACGGATATCGTCTCTGTAAATTATTCTCTCATTAAAGGAATTCAATACTATGTTTTAAAGAAATATTTAGAAAATAGCGATTGTTGAAAACTCGGTCAGAAGGTTTGATGAAAAGCTTCCAATGGCTACCTCTTCTACGCATCTTGGAAAGCTTCTGGAAG
>JAXQQM020059114.1:0-42652 GCA_034641835.2 Pinus albicaulis
ACACATAAAACCAGAGAGACACAGATATACGTGGTTCACCCAGTTTGGGCTACATCCACCCTGAACAGCCAGTCCTTCCTTTCTATTATCCAGCAAAAATGAAGAGACAAAACCTACAGCAGATCCGCTGTAATATCCTCTGTTCTCTCTCACAGTCTCCCTCTCTGTTTCTCGCTCCGAGAATACACACATAATACACAGCCGCAATACAATACCCTCATATATACAAGGGGTTGCCTTCTAGGGCAAAAAACCCTAATCTAAACATAACTTCTACCGTCAGATCATTTGCCTAATGAACGGCCCAGATTGACTAGAAATTACTATACTTTTACAAGGCAATTTTACATTTGTTTTTAGCTTCGGGGGCGCTGCCCCCAAACCCCCGCCAGGGGGGGGCTCCGAAAAGCGCTGTCGCCCCCCCCTGGACCCCCCATGGCAACGATTAATTACGGGCGGCGTTGCTTTCCATTTTAAGGTACAGGGGTCCAATGCTGTGATACAAAGTAAACAAGATAATCAGGCTCCACACCAAACAATCTCCCACTTGGAGACTGATTGTTGCAACTCCACCGCTACTTCATTTGCTGGACAATGACTCCTCTTTAGACCTGGCTATTCCTCATCTTCATCGTCATCCTTGAAGACCAATTGAAATTGAGCACATTCTTAGTTTCTCCCTGGTTACAACTTTTGTTAGCATATCTGCAGGATTCTGGCTAGTGTGTATCTTTTCCAGCTTCAACTCTCCATCTTCCAATACTGACCATATGAAATGGTACTTGAGATGTATGTGTTTAGTCCTGGAATGAAATGCTGAGTTCTTTGCAAGATTAATAGCACTTTGGCTATCACTGTATAGTGTGCCCATATCATGCTTCTTACCCAATTCATCCATAAACCTTTGTAACCAAATCATTTCTTTACTAGCCTCTGTAGCAGCAACATACTCTGCTTTTGTTGTTGAAAGTGCAACAACACTTTGGATTTTTGAAACCCAACTGACAGTTGTTCCACCTACAATAAATACATATCCTGTAGTGCTCCTCCTGTTATCTCTGTCACCTGCCATATCTGCATCAACATATCCCTGTAGAGCAATGTTTGAACCACCAAAGCATAATGCTTGATTTGTAGTACCTCTCAAATATCTGAGAATCCATTTTACTTCCATCCATTGTTCTTTTCCTGGATTGTTCATATACCTGCTTACAACTCCCACTGCATGTGCAATATCAGGCCTTGTGCAGACCATTGCATACATTAAGCTTCCAACTGCTGATGCATATGGAACTTTAGACATATAATCCATGTCTTCTTGGGTCTTAGGGCACATCTCCTTACTAAGTTTGAAATGGCTAGCAAAAGGTGTACTAACTGGTTTTGCATTCTGCATATTAAATCTTTTCAACACCTTTTCTATGTACTCATTCTGAGACAGTGTTAATTTGCGATTTTTCCTGTCTCTAGCTATCCTCATACCAAGGATTTGTTTTGCATCTCCCAAATCCTTCATTGCAAATGAATTTGCCAATTTTCTTTTGAGCACATTTATTTCCTGCATGTTAGACCCTGCAAAAAGCATGTCATCTACATACAATAACAATATAATATAGCTGCCATCATTTTTCCTTTTCAGATAAACACAATGATCAGAGTGACATCTAGTATAACCTTGTTCAGACATAAAATTGTCAAATTTTAGATACCACTGCCTTGGAGCCTGTTTTAAGCCATACAAGCTCTTCTTTAACCTGCACACCAATTTTTCTTTCCCTTTGACCTCATATCCTTCTGGTTGTTGCATGTATATCTCTTCCTCCAAATCTCCATGGAGAAATGTTGTCTTTACATCTAATTGTTCAAGATGTAAATCTTCCGCTGCTACAAGACTTAAGATAGTTCTGATTGAATTCATCTTAACAACAGGAGAAAATATTTCATCAAAATCAATACCTTTATTCTATGCAAACCCCTTCACCACAAGTCTAGCTTTGTACCTCTGTTTTCCTCCATCTTCTTCCTTCAACCTGTAAACCCATTTATTCTGCAATGTAGTTTTACCTGCAGGCAACCTGACTAAGTCCCAAGTTTGGTTATGCATTAAGGAGTCCATCTCTTCTTCCATGGATAGCTCCCACTTCTTCCTGCTTTCAACCTGCATTGCTTCTTCATAACATTCAGGTTCACCAGAATCAGTCAACAATAAATAATATAATGAAGGAGAGTATCGTTCAGGGGGTCTACTTATCCTGGTAGATCTTCTAACACCACTTTCAGGTGTTTGAGGTGCCTGTTGTTGTTGTGGTGGTTGTTGTTGTCGTGGTTGTTGATTATTATTATTTTTAGGCACCTTTACTTTTTCAATTCTCTCATCAAGAACTGTGTATTCCTTGCTTTCTTTTTCCTGTTTCTTTTCCTGCAACTGATTCTTATACAAAACCTTTTCATTGAATATTACATCTCTGCTCCTAATGATTTTGTGATTTTCATAATCATATAAGCGATATCCAAAATCATTAACACCATATCCAATAAAGGTACATTTCTTTGATTTTGCCTCAAGCTTTATTCTAGTTTCTTTATTAATATGGACAAAGGCCTCACAGCCAAAAGGCTTTAAAAAATAGTATTTTACATTTTTACCTATCCATGCTTCCTCTGGAATACCACCATCCAATGAACTTGAAGGCCCTTTGTTTATTAGATAAACAACAGTATCTACAGCATCTGCCCAAAATTTTAAAGGCAATCCTGCATGCAATCTCATGCACCTTGCACGCTCCATGATTATTCTATTCATTCTTTCTGACACACCATTTTCTTGTGGTGTTCTTGGAAATATCTTCTCTCTGCGAATTCCCTGCTCTGAACAGTACTTATCAAACTCTTTGCTGCAATATTCACCTCCATTGTCTGATCTGAGACACTTCAACTTCTTTCCTGTCTCAATCTCAACCAAAGCTTTCCATTTCTTGAAAGTATCAAATACATCAGATTTATTCTGAATACAATAAATCCATGTTTTCTAGTTGCATCATCAATAAAAGTAACATAATAACGAGAGCCACCGAGATATGATACCTGAGCAGGTCCCCATACATCTGTATGCACAAGCTCCAATTTTTTGCTCTTCTTTTCTTTCCCAACTCTGAGAAATCTGACTCTCTTCTGTTTTCCATAAATGCAATTCTCACAGAAATCCAAATCAACATTCTTCAAACCTGGCAACAAATTTCTTGAGTGAAGAATCTTCATTCCCTTCTCACTCATGTTTCCGAGCCTATGATGCCATAATGCTGCATCTGCTCCTTTGGAAGTTAAAGCATTAACAGAGTTAGAAATACCATTGCATAAATACAATGTACCAACCTTTTCACCTTTTGCTATTACCAACGCTCCTTTGGTGACCTTCCAAGTTTTGTCTGTGAAAGTTGTCACACAACCTTCACTGCCTAACTGCCCTGTTGAAATCAGATTTTTCTTCAGATCTGGAACATGCCTTACCTCCTTTAGTAGCCATTGGTTTCCATTCTGTTGTTTTACAAGAACTTTACCCATTCCAACAATTTTACAGGGTTTATCATCACCCAAACGAACTTGTCCAAAATATCCTTGAACATAGTCATGAAAATATTTCTTATCGGGTGTGGCATGGAATGAAGCCCCTGAATCTACAACCCAAGAATCAGTAACATTTTCGAAAGAAAGAATCAAAGCATCTTGTAACACATCACCTGTCACATTTGCTTCATGATTGTTTTCTTGTTGTGTGTCTCCTTCTTTTCCCTTCCAAGATCTACAATCTTTCTTTAGGTGTCCTCTCTTTCCGCATTTCCAGCACACTATCCCCGATCTGGACTTGGATCTACCTTTCCTTGATTTACTGTGATATCCCGAGCTCTTTCCTCTTTCCATTCTTCTTCCCCTAGACTCTGCACTCAAAGCATTACACGATGTCTCACCGGAGCTTTTCCGTCGCATTTCCTCGCTAAGGATAGCACCGACATCATCATCAAACTTTAAAGTACTAGATCCAGAGACAGAGTTACTAATGGCCATTACTAAACCATTCCAACTCTCTGGCAATGAGCACAAGAATAACAGAGCTCTAACTTCGTCATCAAAGTTTACCCCTACAGAACTTAACTGACTGGTAATTGTATTAAAATCATTTAAATGGTCTGCAACAGATCCACCTTCTGACATCTTCATATTAAATAATCGTTTCATAAGAAATACCTTGTTTGAGGCCGAGGGTTTTTCATATAGTTTCGCCAACGTCTGCATCAAACCCTCTATTGTTGTTTCCTTCGAAATATTGAAGGCGACTGACGCCGCAAGGCACAACCGTACTGTTCCGAGTGCCTTTCTATCGAGAATGTTCCATTCCGCGTCTGTCATGGCCGCCGGCTTCTTTGCTTTTCCGCTCAATGGTAGGTACAGATCTTTCTGATACAGATAATCTTCCATCTGCATCTTCCACAACGGGAAGTTTTGGCCGTTAAATTTCTCGACCCTAAATTTACCATCTTCCGCCATTGCTCCCACTCGAACCAGGAACCCTTCTTTCCTGTGAGTTTATCAGCCAAATAGACCTTCGACTCTGATACCAGTTGTTAGAAAATTATATATTATGGAGCAATGCAACACATAAAATATGCGAAAAATACAAGCACACAAAACACATAAAACCAGAGAGACACAGATATACGTGGTTCACCCAGTTTGGGCTACGTCCACCCCGAACAGCCAGTCCTTCCTTTCTATTATCCAGCAAAAAAAAGAAGAGACAAAACCTACAGCAGATCCACTGTAATATCCTCTGTTCTCTCTCACAGTCTCCCTCTCTATTTCTCGCTCCGAGAATACACACATAATACACAACCGCAATACAATGCCCTCATATATACAAGGGGGTTGCCTTCTAGGGAAAAAAACCCTAATCTAAACATAACTTCTACCGTCAGATCATTTGCCTAATGAACGGCCCAGATTGACTAGAAATTACTATACTTTTACAAGGTAATTTTACATCTATTTTTAGCTTCGGGGGCGCTGCCCCCAAAACCCCCGCCAAGGGGGGGCTCCGAAAAGCGCTGCCACCCCCCCTGGACCCCCCACGGCAGCGATTAATTACGGGCAGCATTGCCGCCCCTTTTAAGGTACAAGGGTCCAATGCTATGATACAAACTAAACAAGATAATCAGGCTCCACACCCAACCAACACCTCTTTAGCTATTAGACATGCTTTAGTTGCTTCATCGAACATATATGTCGTTTGGAGCTCATCTTGTTTAGCCACAATTTCTATACATGCCTTTCCTGATTTCACATTTCGTGGAGTTGAATAGTATTGTGTTTCCTTGATCACACGTTTGTCCAACACTGAGCAGAATGTGATTCATGTTTTCAACCAATAGAACATTCTTGGCTAGAACATCTTTTCTTCCGAGAGTGACAGTACCTGATCCTATAACATTTGAAGATCCATCATTTCCAAAGGACACGGTTCCATCTTTCTTCTCTTTCAGAGATACAAATTTATTTCTATCTCCAGTCATATGCGTTGAGAAACCGCTATCAACATACCACACATCTTTGTTCTTTTGAGCCTTGAGAGCGAGAGCACAATTATCATTCTTCTTCTTCTTCCATGTTCGTTCATTCTGTGGCTTCAAAGATTCTTCTAGAGGATTTTCAAGTCTGCAGTCTTTGGCTATGTGTCCAAAGTTTCGACATTTGTAACATTCAATATTATTTCTTAAATGTTCAAATCTATTGATGTTTCGTTGAGCCCTGGGAGGTTCATATTTGACAGATCTCCTGGAATTTTATTCGTTCCTAGGGTACGTGTGACATTATACAACTTTATGACCAAATTTTCCACATGAATAACAGTAGCCATAAAAAATATGTTGGTACCTGGATGGAAATTTTCGTCGAGGAATTGTCTTCCAAGGTTGTTCTTGTGAATCTTGTCCAATGAAGTCTACATGCATGTCAGATCTCATAGGTTCATTGTATTTTGTTGTAGAAGGTCTTTCTTCTTCTTCTTTGTAACCGATGCCAGTTTTGTCATTGTAAGATCATTGATTGTTGATGAGTTCTTCCAATGCCCTTGAGCTGTTGGCATAGTTTTGGATAGTTTTTCCTTTCTTCACTTCCTCACACAGCGAGACTACTTCGGCTTCTAATTCTTCCCTTTCTTGGTTGCTTTCTTCCAACTTATTTTGAAGTGACTCTTCAATGCATTTGTGTTCTTCAACTTCAATTTTGAGACCTTGAACTTGTTCTTCAAGAGTATTGGAATGGATCTTCTCTACCTTGAGATCTTTTATAAGCTTGATTGCTTCCTTATAAAATTCTTCTATGGTCATTCCTTCTTCTTCGTTGTTTGATACCTCTTGTTTATTGTGCTTGGGTTTATTGTGCTTGGCCATAAACAATACTCTCTCATTGGCTTCTTCTTCACTGTCATTGTCTTCATCGGATGATGAGCTATCTTCTTTAGAGAGAAAGTTCCTTTTGGATCCTTACTTGTTGAATTTCTTAAAGCCTTTCTTTCCTTTTGAGTTTCCATTACTTCTGTTTGGACATTTTTCTGCAAAATTCCCAACCTCATTACAGCTGAAACATATCAATGGAAGTTTACCTTTGAATTGTCCCTTACCAATTTTTATTTTTCTCGTGAAGTAAGCATATTATTCATTTGAAAGACCTTCTTCATCATCTCCCTTTTCTTCACACTTGCAGGTGCATGTCTTTTCAATTGAAGGTTGTTTATCCTTATTGGTTTTCTTAGATGAAATGAACGTAGTTTCTAGATGCGAAGTACCCTCTTCTTCATCAAGTCTCATTTCATATGCTATGAGAACTCCATGTAATTCCTCTTTGCTGATTTTGTCCAGATTTTCACTGTATTCTAAGACCGATACCTTTGGGTTGAATCTCCCTGGTAACGTTCTAAGAATCTTCCATATAATAGTCTTCTCGTCAACTGGCTCTCCCAATCCTTCCAGAGTATTGGTTATTTCATCAACGTATTGGAAGTATGTAGCAATGTTGCAATCTTCTTTCATTCTGAGTTGCTCAAATTTTTCTCTATAGATTTGAAGCTTTGCTTCTTTGACATTTGAGTCACTTGCATATATATTCTCAAGCTTGTCCCATACATTTTTGGTAGTTTTACAACCCAACACCTTATGATAAGCAATTCAATAAGTTCACTGATAATAATATTCTTTGCTTTTGCATCGTTTACCAAATTCTTCTTACCTTTATCATTTGTGGTTGATGTAAATCCATTTTGAACAGTGTCCCATACTTCATAACCTTGCACCAAGAGATAAACCTCCATTCCCTTTCCAGAGTGCATAATTATTTTCATTGAATAGAGGTACACCATTCTTGGTATGCTCCATGACCTCCTTCCAGCTGTTAAACTGCTATTGAAGGAACCAAGCTCTGAAACCAATTGTTGGAAATAATGAGAGGGGGGGTGAATCAGTATTCCTTTCAATTAGAGCATTAATTAATCTTCAATTATTATCAGTGTTTGTAAAATGATAGTAGCAAACAAGAGGAACAAATTTTTTAAGGTGGAAACCCACTCTGGGACAAAAACCACCTAATGCTTTCCTAATAATTCTTTAATATTCAACTCCAATTGAAAATAAATCTCCAACTTCCTAGAATCTAGAAAAGCATTCTTCTCCATCTCCCATTGGATGGATGCTCCAACGCCTGAGATTATTCAGTAGTCAACTGAATGGATGCCCCAACACCTAATGAGCTACAACTCACCCTAGCACCACCCTACCACACTATAGAAGAATAAAAGAAGAATGGACTCCCGTACCAGGGAAAATGGTCCACTTTACAATGATATAGAATGATGTAGAAGAAGAAGATACACTAGACCATAACCCAAACTTTGATACAACCACCTAATGATGATCCTAGACCACCTGACACTACCTCTTCAACTCTTGGCAGATAGACATTATTACAATTTGTACAATAATGTATTTACAATGACTAAGTACAATGATTCCTTTACAATGATAGTATGCAGTGTTGCCCACTTGAAGACTTCATGTGATGACCTTCTTGCTGCTGTTCTACACCTTGTTTGTTGCTCTTGTCATGCTACCCTCTGCTGCACCTTGATTTTATTTTCTTCCCTAGAAATTCTGGTCCTTTGCAGCCCTTGACAACACATGATCTAGCTTTTTCTTTGCCTTCTAGGAGCTCGCTAGTGAATCTGGTGTATCTATGTTATTTCAGATCCCCAATATCTGATTTTTTTTACTGTAGTAGTACTCTGAGTCATCTTTCCAATGCCACGGGTCTGACCCAATTTGGATTCTTCAAGAGAGAGTTATTCCCAATCGCTCACAATGCCCTAATTATGAACTGTTTCAGGAGAGTGAACTTGTACGACGTGCCATGTGTCACTGTTTCTTCATTTGGCTCTGAAATTGATAGATCCAAAACTACAGACTGTGTGATATTTGCCACTTTTTACATAATTCCAATCCGATAGTGAGAGAGAGAGTTATGACTATTTTCCCAAGGTAACTTCTTTGAGATGAATTTCAGGAGCCTGCAAAAACACTGACTTCCACAGATAATATCTCCGAAAATGTTGTGCACCTTGATCTAAGATTTTCACAGCAGCTTCCTCAGGATTTTGGCTTTGCCTCATAAAAATTTCATCTTCGCCTCATAAAAATTTCAGCTTCTGAACCTTCATAGAAAAAAGGTTAGAGCGAAAATGCCACGATGACCTGTTTTAGATAACAAAATCCCTTGCATGAGGAGGATATGAGGATCAAAATTTATATAAATGCTTAGGTTGAGAGGGGCTTCAACAAGTGAACGTTGGAGGGATTTTAGGAGCTTAAAAAATTTTAATTATGAATTTTCAATGACCCTTTCCACAACCCCGTGGGGTTTTAGCCCAATGACTAGGGGTACAAACTTCAAACATTTATATCTCTCAAACCGTGAAGAATTACATGGCGTGCCATATATCAACGGAAACATCTCGACAAGTAGAAACCATTAAAAGCCTTATTTTCCTAGAATATATTAATTTGGTATGTCAAAATTCCCATGCAATATTTGGTTAGCCCCTGGTGCTACTTAGGTTGACATCAATGACAACCACTGATCAACAATCTCCCCCTTTGAAATTGATGGCAACACAAGTACTCCCCCTTCGATCATGACACCTATTCCTACAACACTCTCTCCCCCTTTGACATCAATAGTAAAGGGTAACTGCCCCTAAAACACAACAATCATGTGGACCTGTACACACTTCCACTCCCCCTGACACACAACCATCATGTGGACCTGTACACACTTCCAATTCCCCTTTATATTCTGAAAAAGGAAAATCTAATAAGAACATGGGAGAATCCCAAGCTTCTGGTGAAGATATTCCAATTCTTCACGAGTAATCTCACGATCATCAGCACTTCCTACCCACTCTGCATCTGTAAAGGAATGAATATTGAGATTGTTACCCTTGGGATACGACAAGCCATATTCTGTTGTTCCCTTTAGATATCGAAGAATTCTTTTGATGGCAATAATATGTGATTCTTTTGGTGCTGCTTGGAATCTTGCTACTTGTCCAACTGTTGGCATAACATCTGGCCGGGAGGCTGTTACATATAGAAGAATACCAATCATAGATCTGTACAACCTTTGATCCACGTCCTTAGATGATTCGTCTATTCTCAATTTGCAACATGTTACCATTTGAGTAAGGATGGGTTTGCAATCTTCCATTTTAAATTTCTTGAACATTTCCTTGATGTACTTGGCTTGACATATAAATATTCCTTTCTCTTGCTGGGATATTTGAAGCCCTAAGAAGTATGTGAGCTCACCAAGTAAAGACATCTCGAAATCACTTTGCACCTTTGTAGCAAACTTCTTACTAAGTTGATCATCATTGCTACCAAATATTATATCATCCTCTTTAGCTATTAGACATGCTTTAGTTGCTTCATCCAGAACATATATGTCGTTTGGAGCTCATCTTGCTGTAGCCACAATTTCACCATACATGCCTTTCCTGATTTCACATTTTGTGGAGTTGAATAGTATTGTGTGTCCTTGATCACACATTTGTACAACACTAAGTAGATTGTGATTCATGTTTTCAACCAATAAAACATTCTTGGCTAGAGCATCTTTTCTTCTGAGAGTGGCAGTACCTGATCCTATAACATTTGAAGATCCATCATTTCCAAAGGACACGGTTCCATCCTTCTCTTTCAGAGATACAAATTTATTTCTATCTCCAGTCATATGTGTTGAGCAATCACTATCAACATACCACACATCTTTGTTGCTTTGAGCCTTGAAAGCGAGAGCACAATTATCATTCTTCTTCTTCTTCTATGTTTGTTCATTCTGTGGCTTTGAAGATTCTCCTGGAGGATTTTCATGTTTGCAGTCTTTGGCTATGTGTCCAAAGTTTCGAAATTTGTAACATTCAATATTATTTATTAAATGTTCAAATCTATTGATGTTTCGTTGAGCCCTGGGAGGTTCATATTTGACAGATCTCCTGCAATTGTATTCGTTCCTAGGGTACGTGCAACATTCTACAGCTTTATGACCAAATTTTCCACATGAATAACAGTAGCCATAAAAAATATGTTGGTACCTAGATGGAAATTTTCACCGAGGAATTGTCTTCCAAGGTTGTTCTTGTGAATCTTATCCAATGAAGTCTACATGCATGTCAGATCTCATAGGTTCATTGTATTTTGTTGTAGAAGGTCCTGCTTCTTCTTCTTTGTAACCGATGCCAGTTTTGTCATTGTAAGATCATTGATTGTTGATGAGTTCTTTCAATGCCCTTGAGTAGTTGGCATAGTTTTGGATAGCTTTTCCTTTCTTCACTTCCTCACGCAGCGAGACTACTTCGTCTTCTAATTCTTCCCTTTCTTAGTTTCTTTCTTCCAACTTCTTTTGAAGTAACTCTTCAATGCATTTGTGTTCTTCAAGTTCAATTTTGAGACCTTGAAGTTGTTCTTCAAGAGTATTGGAACGGGTCTTCTCTGCCTTGAGATCTTTTATAAGCTTGATTTATTCCTTATAAAATTATTTTATGGTCAATCCATCTTCTTCGTTGTTTGATACCTCTTGTTTATTTTTCTTGGCCATAAAAAATACTCTCTCATTGGCTTTGCTTCTTCTTCACTGTCATTGTCTTCATCGGATGATGAACTATCTTCTTTAGAGAGAAAGTTCCTTTTGGATCCTTTCTTGCTGAATTTCTTAAAGCATTTCTGAATTTCTTAAAGCCTTTCTTTCCTTTTGAGTTTCCATCACTTCTGTTTGGACATTTTGCTGCAAAATTCCCAACCTCATCACATCTGAAACATATCAATGGAAGTTTACCTTTGAATTTTCCCTTACCAATTTTTAGTTTTCTGGTGAATATGCATATTCTTCATCTGAAATACCTTCTTCATCATCTCCCTTTTCTTCACACTTGTAGGTGCATGTCTTTTCAATTGAAGGTATTTTATCCTTATTGGTTTTCTTAGATGCAACGAACGCAGTTTCTAGATGTGAAGTACCATCTTCTTCATCAAGTCTCATTTAATATGCTATGAGAACTCCATGTAATTCCTCTTTGCTGAGTTTGTCCATATTTGCACTGTATTCTAAGACTGATATCTTTGGTTGAATCTTCCTGGTAACATTCTAATAATATTTCGTATAATAGTCTTCACATCAACTGGCTCTCCCAATCCTTCCAGAGTATTGGTTATTTCATCAACTTATTGGAAGTATGTAGCAATGTTGCAATCTTCTTTCATTCTAAGTTGCTCAAATTTTTCTCTATAGATTTGAAGCTTTGCTTCTTTGACATTTGTGTCACCTGCATATATATTCTCGAGCTTGTCCCATACATTTTTGGCAATTTTACAACCTAAAACCTTATGATAAGTAGATTCAATAAGTCCACTGATAATAATATTCTTTGCTTTTGCATCATTTACCAAATTCTTCTTACCTTGTTCATCCGTGGTTGATGTAAATCCATTTTGAACAGTGTCCCATACTGCGTAACCTTGCGCCAAGAGATAGACCTCCATTATTCCTTTCCAGAGCGCATAATTATTTTCATTGAACAGAGGTACACCATTCTTGGTATGCTCCATGACCTCCTTCCAGCTGTTAAACTGCTATTGAAGGAACCAAGCTCTGAAACCAATTGTTGGAAATACTGAGAGGGGGGTGAATAAGTATTCCTTTCAAT
This sequence comes from Pinus albicaulis, assembly GCA_034641835.2. Lineage (NCBI taxonomy): Eukaryota > Viridiplantae > Streptophyta > Pinopsida > Pinales > Pinaceae > Pinus > Pinus albicaulis. Next base: position 12,299 of record JAXQQM020059114.1, read on the forward strand.
TAGAGCATTATTTAATCTTCAATTATTATTAGTGTTTGTACAATGATAGCAGAAAACAAGAGTAACACATTTTTTAAGGTGGAAACCCCTCTGGGACAAAAACCACCTAATGCTTTTCTAATAATTCTTTAATATTCAACTCCAATTGAAAATAAAGCTCCAACTTCCTAGAATCTAGAAAAGCATTCTTCTCCAGCTCCCACTGGATGGACGCTCCAACGCCCGAGATTCTTCAGTAGTCAATTGAATGGATTCCCCAACAACCAATGAGCTACAACTCACCCTAGCACCACCCTACCACACTATAGAAGAATAAAAGAATAATGGATTCTCGTACCAGAGAAAATGGTCCACTTTACAATGATATAGAATGTTGTAGAAGAAGAAGATACACTAGACCATAACCCCAACTTTGACACAACCACCTAATGATGATCCTAGACCACCCGACACTACCTCTTCGACTCTTGGCAGATAGACACTAGTAAAATTTGTACAATAATGTATTTACAATGACTACCTATAATGATACCTTTACAATGATTGTATGTAGTGCTGCCCAGTTGAAGACTTCATGTGATGAACTTATTGCTGCTATTCTACACCTTGGTTGTTGATTTTTTCATGCTACGCTCTACTGCAAATTTCTTTTCTTTGCTTCCCTAGAAAGTCTGGTCCTTTGCAACCCTTGACAACACATGATCTAGCTTTTTATTTGCCTTCTAGGAGATCTATATTGAATCTGGTGTATCTATGTTATTTCAGATCCCCAATATCTGATTTTTTTTACTGTAGTAGTACTTTGAGTCATCTTTCCAATGCCATAGGTCTGACCCAATTTGGATTCTTCAAGGGAGAGTTATACCCAATCTCTCACAATGCCCTAATTATGGAATGTTTCAGCAGAGTGAACTTGTACGGCGTGCCACGTGTTACTATTTCTTCATTTTGATCTAAAATTGATAGAGAGAAATCTACAGACTGTTCACTATCTGCCACATTTTGCATAATTCCAATCCTATACTCAGAGAGAGAGTTATGACCATTTTCCCAAGGTCACTTCTTTGAGATGAATTTCAGGAGCCTGCAAAAACACTCACTTCCACAGATCATATCTCCGAAACTGTTGCGCACCTTGATCTAAAATTTTCACAACAGCTTCCCCAGGATTTTGGTTTCCCCTCAAAAAAATTTCAGCTTCTAAACCTTCATAGAAAAAAAATTGGAGCGAAAATTCCACGATGACCTATTTCAGATAACGAATTCCCTTGCATGAGGAGGATATGAGGATCACAATTTATATAAATTCTTAGGCTGAGAGGGGCTTCAACAAGTGAACGTGGGAGGGAATTCAGGAGTTAAAAAAATATTAATTATGAATTTTCAATGACCCATGCCACAACCCCATGGGGTTTTAGCACACTAACTAGGGGTACAAACTTCAAACATGAATATTTTTCAGACCATGAAGAATTACATGGCGTGCCATATATCAACAGAAACATCTCAACAAGTAGAAACAATAAAAAGCCTTATTAACCTAGAATATATTAATTTGGTAGGTCAAAATTCCTATGCAATATTTGGTTAACCCCTGGTGTGGCTTGGGTTGACATCAATGACAACCGCTGATCAACAGATTTCATATTTCAGTTTGGTTTTATAATTGTTGCTCTAGTATAATCCCGTAATTGTTGTGAATGCCTTTTTAATTCCGTAATCCATTTTAATTGTTGTTACAATAGTTTGTTTGATCATGGATTTAAGCCTATGATTCAATATAAAGTTATGTGATTTCTCTTGCATATACTGTGCGTGTTAGTCTTGAAATAACTAGTGCCCCGGGTTGATAATTTATGTGGAAAAAGGGTTTGAATATTTGTTCACATCCGAACACCAACACAATGTCGTGTTTAAGTCATCTTTTGGCAGAGCATATTGTGGACAATTAGAGAATCATGTTGGTAATTGGAGAAGGTTTTTGTTCCTAACATGCAAAAGAACAAAAACCTCTCTCCATTTTGAAAAAACGTTCATGGTTAGGGATATATCTCTCCATCTTTGAGGCCTAGTTTTGTAGAAAACTCAGAAATTGTTTCAGAGTGAGACTGCAAAAAGTGTAGCATGGGCCACACTGCAATTGTTTCTGGAGGCCTCTAAAAATAAAAAAATATGAGGTTTTGACAGGTGGAAAAGCCCAAAAACATCATAAAAAAACACCTTTCTGCCTTGTTTTTTGAGGCCACACTATGTTTTTTGATGAATTTTGGAAAAGGTGATTTTTCAGGGGCTTAACTCCATCATTTTCATTTCTTAAGAATATTTTGGATAACTAGATAGGAACATCTTTCCAACGAGATATCTTGAGCTCAATTTTTACTTTAGCAAGTAACTCAAAACTCATCTTGAAGGTCACACTGCGCTTTCTCAGGGGCATGTTGCACTTTTTCCACATTGTCTGTTATCTTCAGAATTTTGACTTTTTCTCAGTTGGTTGATGAATTCCATGGAGTTTTACTGATGTAAATTTGAAAATAAAATGTAATTATGTTTATTATAGTCACTATAGGTAGATAAATCAAGTAAAATTTTACTTTTGGGTCAAGTGAATCAGTTTCATCAAAGATAGAGATGAGTTTGTTGGCCTCCCTAGTCATTAGGATTCCAGTTGAGGAATTTTGGGAACAGCTCTACAAGTCATGGATTCGACCCCTGAGAGTGGGAGAAGTTTGTTTTGGTCTATATCTTTCATTTTCTTTGTCATTCTAATGGTTGTATGTTGTGTAATTTATCTTTTAACACTAGTGTAATCAGTCATTTTTGGTAGGAACTAATAGACAGAGTTGCAACTATTTTGGTGGGATTCTTGTGGTATGTGTTTTATAAGTGTTTCCTCTTATGTTTTCATATTTTTGAATGTATTATGCCTTCCATATTCTTTTCCATATCTTAATGTGATTGATTTCTAAGTTAGATAAGCATAATTCATTATTTGATTCTCTGTTTCGTAGGAATTATCATAGTTGTGTTTCACTTTCTTCTGATAGTCAATAATTCATGATTTCCATGCTATTTTTGAAACCCTACCAGTCTAATCGAACTCATCCAGATACCTGAAAGTGCTAAAGTGTATGCCTACCTTTCCCCATCAGATCTCTGCAATTTTGATCCTCAGTGCCCCTACCTAGTTCTTCCTTGACCTAATTCACCATCCAACACCCAAAATCAATCAATCAAAACCCTAGAGCTTACTATACCTAGCCTAAGATCTTCATTATCCAGTTAACTTGGTTGTGATCTCACAAAAAGATCCCTCTCCTGCCTAGTAGGGCTAGCTACTAGGCCAAAGCAGTCTATGGTTACCTTTGTTGGTCTCCTTCTCAGCCTTCGGAGATCCAGTCGAGTGATAACAAAGCCAATATGGGGGAGATGTTGAAGCGTAATGTAAGTATGTCAACATTTTTTAATTGTTGGGAAAAAAAAATGTCGACTTCATATGTTTTAATTAATGTTCAAATTAAAACATATATAAATGTAAAATGTAAAATTTAATGTAATGTGTGATGTTATATAATGTAAAATGTAAAATGAAAAATATAAGGCATAAAGCTACCAATTTGATCAAAAGAAATTGGTCTATTTATAATGTAAATTTAACATATTATTGTTCCTTTAACACAATATATATATATATATATATATATATATATATATATATATATATATATATATATATATATATATATATATATATATATATATATATATATATACGCTGTTTGTACAATGATAGTAGCAAACAAGAGGAACACAAATGCACATATTTTTTAAGGTGGAAACCCACTCCGGGACAAAAACCACCTAATGCTTTTCTAATAATTCTTTAATATTCAACTCCAATTGAAAATAAAGCTCCAACTTCTTAGAATCTAGAAAATCATTCTTCCCTAGCTCCCACTAGATGGACGCTCCAACACCCAATATTCTTTAGTAGTTAACTGAATGGATGCCCCAACACCCAATGAGCTACAACTCACCCTAGCACCACCCTACCACCCTATAGAAGAATAAAATAAGAATGGACTCTCGTACCAGGGAAAATGGTCCACTTTAAAATGATATAGAATGATGTAGAAGAAGAAGATACACTATACCATAACCCCAAATTTGACACAACCACCTAATGATGATCCTAGACCACTCGACACTGCCTCTTCAACTCTTGGCAGATAGACACTAGTAAAATTTGTACAATAATGTATTTACAATGACAAAGTACAATGATTGTATGCAGTGCTGCCCAATTGAAGACTTCATGTGATGAAATTCTTGCTGTTGTTCTACACCTTGGTTGCTGATCTTGTCATGCTACCCTCTGTTGCACCTTGCTTTGCTTTGCTTCCCTAGAAAGTTTGGTCCTTTGTAGCCCTTGACAACACATGATCTAGCTTTTTCTTTGCCTTCTAGGAGCTCGATATTGAATCTGATGTATCTCTGTTATTTTAGATACCCAATATCTGATTTTTGGTAATTTAGTAGTACTCTAAGTGATATTTCCAATTCCATAGGTCTGACCCAATTTGGATTCTTCAAGAGAGAGTGATACCCAATCTCTCACAATGCCCTAATTATGGACTGTTTCAGTAGAGCGAACTTGTACGGTGTTCCATGTGTCATTTTTTATTCATTTGGCTTTTAAATTAATAAATTGAAAACTACAAACTATGCACTATCTGCCACTTTTTACAGAATTACAATCCGATACTCAGAGAGAGAGTTATGATGATTTTCCCAATGTCACTTCTTTAAGATGAATTTCAGGAGCCTGCAAAAACACTGACTTCCACATATCATATCTTCAAAAATGTTGCACACCTTGATCTGAAATGTTCACAGTAGCTTCCTCAGGATTTAAGCTTCGCCTCATAAAAATTTCAGCTTCTGAACCTTCGTAGAAAAAACGTTAGAGAAAAAATTCCATGATGACCTATTTCAAATAACGAAATCCCTTGCATGAGGAGGATATGAGGATCACAATTTATATAAATTCTTAGGTTGAGAGGGGCTTCAACAAGTGAATGTGGGGGGGATTTTAGAAGCTTAAAAATTATAATTATGACTTTTCAATGACCCATGCCACAACCCCATGGGGTTTTAGCCCACTAACTGGGGGTACAAAATTCAACCATGAATATCTCTCAAACCATGAAGAATTACATGGTGTGCCATATATCAATGGAAACATCTCGACAAGTATAAAGCATAAAAATCCTATGACCTAGAATTTATTAATTTGGTCGGTAAAAATTCCCATGCAATATTTTGTTAGCCCCTGGTGCTGCTTGGGTTGACATCAATGACAACCACTGATCAATGATCTTCCCCTTTGAAATTGATGGCAACACAAGTACTCCCCCTACGATCATCACACCTCTTCCTACAACATTCTCTCCCCCTTTGACATCAATGGAAAAGGGTAACTTTCCCTGAAACACAACCATCCTGTAGACTTGTACACACTTCCACTCCCCCTAACACACAACAATCATGTGGACCTGTACACACTTCCACTTCCCCTTTATATTTTGAATAAGGAAATTCTAATGAGAACTTGGGAGAATCCCAAGCTTCTGGCGAAGATATTCCAATGCTTCACGATTACTCTCACGATCATTAACACTTCCTGCCTAATCTGCATCTGTAAAGGAATGAATAATGAGATTTTTACCCTTGGGATACCACAAGCCATATTCTGTTGTTCCCTTTAGATATAGAAGAATTCTTTTGATGGCAATAATATGTGATTCTTTTGGTGCTACTTGGAATCTTACTACTTGTCCAACTGCTTGCATAACATCTGGCCAGGAGGCTGTTACATATAGAAGAATACCAATCATAGATCTATACAACCTTTGATCCACATCCTTAGGTGAGTCGTCTATGCTCAATGTTAGCCTATTTTCATAAAGGCAATTATAAATCCAAAAATACATAAATTGAATAATGTAAAGTTAGGATAAATATATTTATTAAATTAGAATATTTAATAAATATTAGAGATACTTTGAAATAGTATTTTGTTAGTAAAAATGGGACTCTAGAATTGAGTCGTTTCCTAGGCCCTAAAATAGGAATAAAGTTAGTGGGATGGTTAGAAACTCATTTATTGTAAATGGACACTTGTTTATTTTCCAAGTGATCCATACCTAGATTAAGTTAGAACATAGAGCTTATAAATAGGATTGTTTCCTAGTTTCATTGTGTAATGTGAGTGTAATGTGTGAGTGAGAGTTTACGTTTGTAAACTTTTGCAATTTGATATGTAATCTTTTTTATGATCAATAAAGTTATGTGTCTGAGGACACTTCTGCATCTACATGTGGTATAGGAGCTGCGGTGATATTTTGGGTGTATGTGAAAAATCATGTGGAGGAGGATTTTGGGTGTATGTGAAAAATCGAGGTGAATGGAAGCTTCGCCATTGATACAAGCCACCTCTGTGGAAGGACGTGTGTTGTCTTGAATTTTAAAGAAGTAGCGAGGATAATCTAAGAAATATAAAATTTAGGCTCGGTGAATTGATCTTTACGGTGCTTTATGTGAGAAATTCTGTGAAAATTCTGGACTTCAAAAATATTTAATGGGTTTTCTTGAAAAAATGATCATGCTCCAAAAGGATTCTGCAGTTCTGCACATTTAACCTCCTTGCTGAAGCCTAACAGTTTTCCGGGTATGCATCGGGAATAACTTGGTTGAATTTGCTGAAATTTTTCAAAATTTACTGAAATTCGAAGGCTTTGTTTTGAGGCTCAGTGAGTTGACCTTATCTTCACCACTCTTTTTTTTGCGTTGGATCATTTTTTAGATAAACCCGTTTAGCAGAGAAATTACTCCATTTGCTTACTGCCCTGGTGTCGGAGATTACTTGCTGAATAATTTTCCTCATCAAACAACCAAAATTCCAACTACAATCTAAAACCTCAATTAAACAGACTAGATTATGTCTTTTTTTCCCTGCCAAGTATGTCGTTCCCGGCCGTCGGATCAACGCCTTATCCGTCTGTAACAATATGTGTGAAGGGTTCTCGTTCGTTTTGCAGAGTTTAAGCGGGTTTTTTCTACCTTTTGCAAAGTGGAATAATCGCTCATATGATATTCCACGCCCTCTGAATTCTCCAATAACATACCCTGCAACGATTTCCAATAACAAAAGACCTCTTTGGAAAAGCGATTTCCCCAAACTGCAATACGTCACTCCAACACATTAAAACCACTTTAACAATCTCTCTGCGTTCAATTTGAGATCACGGTTTCAAGAGCCGAGAGCAACAACGCACCTGCAACTTCACTCCTGCGATTTTTTTATTGTGATCCCAATTCTGGTTCCTAAAGCTCCAGCTACGGCCATCACTAAGAATCCGGTATTTTTTAATTACTGTGAAGCTTGTGTCATCCGAATTCAAGTTGTTTTTCGATTTGCTCATTATTGACTTGTTCAGTGCGACTTCATTTCTGAAGATCCGCTGCATGCAAGTTACTGGAAATATAGTACTTGTATTAATTTGTTGCGAAGCAGGAGTTGGAGGATGAAATAAAGGATGTTGGGCTGTTTATTTATCATTCAGTCTGCAGAAAGCTGGTCGAATCCTTACAATTTCAGCACAGGTCTGTTAAAATACAATGTGTTTGCATATAGTGAAGATATAGCAACTTTTGTGATGGGGAGGCTTCTAGGCTTCAAATTACACTTCTTAGAGAGCTGATGAGAATCTTTTGATATTGTTGATAAAAAATTAGGTAGGTCTTTCGGTCGATGGTGCAATTTCAGAGAACATTGTCTCCTTCGATCCACGATCGATCCATCCCAAATGGAGATGTTTTTTCTATTCTTGCTTCATCGCCTTCGCACAAATTTTCATCTCCACTGAGTTATTCCTCTTCAGCTGCACCACAGGCATCTTCTATTATCTCTTCAATCAGCGTTCTGCCTATTTCTATTGTAATGTCATCGGTTCGCGCCTTTTTAATTAAAGTTTACATTAACAGTGCTTTGAAGAGTATTTGAATATAAATTCACCTTTTGAAAGTGACTTCACCATGTTCATTCCATTTTTTTAATGGAAATTATGTGAAAATCATGATTACGTGGCTCTTTAAATATTGATTAAGGAGAGATAAGGAATGGCAAATATATTTTTGTGAGGGGAGTCATAAGGGTGAAGATTGTCATTGATTTTGTAATCAGAGTGATGCTTTTGTAATTTTTGGAGACATAAGGTGATTTAATGCATTTTGGAGAGATAAGTGTCTTATTTTGTATTTGGAGTGATAAGGGAAAGTTGTTGTAATTCAAAGTATTGCTTTACTTTGAGAGAGATTGAGTCGGTGAATATCCAATTTTGAAGACAAATTGCTTCCAAGGGTTGTGAGCTTGGCATATTCATTACTTGAAGGTGGAGATTTCTTATGTACTCAATATTTAATAAAGATATCATTTTTTGGTGTTGATGTGTCCTAGATCCGCCCGAAATTGAATAAGGGGATCTTAGGTACACCACATGTGTTTGATGGCGCATGTTTTTTATGGCTTCATGTTGTTGCTTTTTTATATGTGTCTACTTGTGACACATTAATAATTTCATACATAAATTTTAATATCAACAAGCACAACACTTATAAAAAAATCGATGCAAGATAAACACATGCATCTGCACAACTACAACATATAATCGAAGATTTTCTACATCAGCATTTTACATCAACAAGCCAATTCACTTCATCAGGTTCATGTACCTACACATAAAGTCTACATGTAATCAAATTCATTGTTTTAAGTGAATCATTAAAAATTTAGTGTTAATGAATTTTTAAGAGAACAAGTGAATCATTAAAATTATTGTAAGCTTTGTTGGGTGCATTGTCGACAGTGTTCGACACCCTTCCTTTACACAGAATCAATTGAGTGGATGAGTTTTTTTTTCAAACAAGCAACAAGTTTGCATCTGAGTGAGCGTGATTTCAAGAAATTTGCATCAAGAAAGTACAAAGATCAAAACCATCAAGCAAGCCAGAGTGAAGTTTATTGCAGCGACCATCAAAAGCAACCAAACAAGTTCAACTCTGACATCAATCAAGCAAGATGACATCGACATCAAGCGAGCGTGGCTATTCATTCAAGTGAGCGTGAATTAATCAAATAATTCAAGTGAGTGCTTAAACAAACGCGATTGTCATCAAGCGAGCGTGAATTCCAGATTTTAAGCGAGATAAAAAGTGTTCCAAGCAAGCGCAATAAGCAACAAATCAAGCGAGCGTGCCATTCAAGTCACATTTAAGCGAGCCTGACATTCAAGTGAAACAGTTCAAAGTACGACATCTCCAACAAGAGAGCTTGAGTTCAAGTGTGCAAGTTCAGATGGCGCAACATATTCAGTTGTTAAACACTCTTCACAGTTTGATCATCTCAAGTGATGAAGACATGGTGCACGTCAGCAAAGACACTCTTGCTGATCTTTCACGGCATCTACAACAAACACATGAAACTATTGAGTTTCTTCAGCTCGAGTCACAACTTCAAAGGATTGAATTGCAAGAAAAGAGTGATACTTTTAAGTCTTTGAACCATCCAGATGATAAGTCATTCATTCAGACAGCTTCAAGTGTCAAAGTTGATCCAGATCCAATTTCTTCCAAGCCCATCATCAAGCCCTAGGAAGAAATTCAAAATAACAAGAATCAACGAGGCTTAGGATATGTCCAAGATGACACCAACTTACATATTCTCGATTATTCCAAGCCCATTCAATTCGTCAGTGCAATATTTCTTGAACAGATCCCCTCAGCACATTCAGAGATAGTTGCAGACAACCAGCAATGCCCACAACCCAAATTTGCAGAAAAACAGAATTCCACACAACCTGAAGTTGAAGTCAAACCAAAATGTTCTCATTGTCAGAGAACCGATCATATGGAAGATCAGTGTTTTGATCTCCATCCTTGTCACCATTGTGGCAAGTGCAATAATTCCTCAGAAAAATGTCACAATCAACATAAATCAGCCAGATTAAAGATACATTAATAATGGATTGACCCTTGGGAATGGTCATCCACAGTTAAAAGATTGCTTCAGTTCTACAACCGCATACGATCACACATTGTGCAGCCAACAGTGAAAATATGATGGTACTCTCATGCAGTTGAATGGGGGAGTACAACAGTGTAAAACTCCTACACCTGAAGGGGGGGAGTTTAGAAATACTTTCCAGAAAAGTGTCTCTCCTTTCAGCTGAAAAAGGGGGGAAAATGTCAATGAGATTGACAATGGTTGTCAGATTGAAAGTCTCGACACAACCAACAAAAGCAGCCAGTGGGCATATTCAATAGCCAGTGGGCATCAACAAATTTTCCAGTGGGTAGTCGACAACAAAGAAGCAGTGAACAATTTTCAGCACAGCAAAAGCAACAGTGAGTTTTTTTTGACATCATCAGCCAGTGGGCCTTGAACAAACTTTGATGCTGATTTCATGCAAAGGATAGATGGATCCTTTTGCAACTTGGCACTTGATGGCATGTCAAGCAACATTCAGAGATGAATTAGACATACATCTGATTCATGTTCTCTTGAGATTGAAGATTTTTTCAGCATCAACTTGAGAACTTGGAAGATGGTTCCTCGTTCTTCTTTTGGATTTATCCTTGAAGGGGTGAATGTTAGCCGATTTTCATAAAGGCAATTATAAATCCAAAAATACATAAATTGAATAATGTAAGTTAGGATGAATATATTTATTAAATTAGAATATTTAATAAATATTAGAGATACTTTGAAATAGTATTTTGTTCGTAAAAATAAGACTCTAGAATTGAGTCGTTTCCTAGGCCCTAAAATAGGAATAAAGTTAGTGGGATGGTTAGAAACTCATTTATTGTAAATGGACACCTGTTTATTTTCCAAGTGATCCATAACTAGATTAAGTTAGAACATAGAGCTTATAAATAGGATTGTTTCCTAATTTCATTGTGTAATGTGAGTGTAATGTGTGAGTGAGAGTTTACGTTTGTAAACTCCTGCAATTTGATATGTAATCTTTTTTATGATCAATAAAGTTATGTGTTTGAGGACACTTCTGCATCTACACTCAATTTTCAACCTGTTACCATTGGAGTAAGGATGGGTTTCCAATCTTCCATTTTAAATTTCTTGAGCATTTCCTTGATGTACTTGGCTTGACATATAAATATTCCTTTCTCTTGCTAAGATATTTGAAGCCCTAAGAAGTATGTGAGCTCACGAAGTAAATACATCTCGAAATCACTTTGCACCTTTCTAGCAAACTTCCTACTTAGTCAATCATCATTGCTACCAAATATTATATCATCCTCTTTAGCTATTAGACATGCTTTAGTTGCGTCATCCAGAACATATATGTCATTTGGAGCTTGTCTTGCTGTAGCCACAATTTCACCATACACGCCTTTCCTAATTTCACATTTTGTGGATTTGAATAGTATTGTGTGTCCTTGATCACACACACTAGAAAATTTGGCGGAAATTCCGACGGCGAATTCGTCGCTATTCCGACACATAGTCGTCGCAAGAGCGACAGTTCGAGGACGGGAAAAACGTGTACCATACCGTCGTAGTTCCGACGCAATTAAAAAGTGTCGCACTATCGACACTTTTTCCGTCGCTTCCAAACAAGCGTCACTCTTCCGACGTTTCCCAATCCGTCGCACTTCCGGCCTTTGTAAACTGTCGCACTTCCGACGAAATGTGGTCTGACATTTTGAACGTCGCTCTTCCGACGTTTGTAAACTGTCACAATTACGACGAAATGTGGTTCGACGTTTTGAACGTCGCTCTTCCGACGTTTGTAAACTGTAGCAATTCCGATGCAATGTGGTCCGACATTTTTGACGTCGCTCTCCCGACGGTTGTAAACTGTCACAATTCCGACAAAATGTGGTCCGACGTTTTGGACGTCGCGCTTCCGATGTTTGTAAACTGTCGCAATTCCGACAAAATGTGGTTCGACGTTTTGAACGTCGCTCGTCTGAATTTTTTATACTGTCGCTCTTCCGACGTTTCTAATTTGTCGCAATTCCGACGCTTACAAGGCGTCGGTATAGCGACGGCAGGTTCAATTTAAAAAAAAAATGAAACTTTAAAAGAGGAAAATGTTGTTTTGAATATATTATATGAAGTAAAACAGTCCATGAAGTCATTACATTTTCACATCTGAAGATTGGAACCCAAATATCCATCCAGAAAAGTGGAAGTCCCACCCCAGAAAATGATAGAAAAATACCTCATGTCACATACAGGGACATGATATAAAACCCAGTAACGGTCCACATGGAGATTATCGACAATCTGAGAAAGCATCCAAATATGCCCGAGGCATCTATAAGAAAGTGAAATAGCAGTATGTAGAATAGTAAAGCAACAGATAGAGTACCGACGTCCATTGTTCCAAATACAAATTAAATTACCCAAAATCCTTGAATAGAGAAAAACGCTAATCATGTGAGGAGTGTGATATGTCCAAAATATAAAAAGACCATGAGACCATATCAATAAACCAGCAACATAGACCAGCATAGCTAGTTTTGAAGGTAGAGTGATAAACATTAATCATTTTTTTTTCACAAGAGAAAAAACGTTGTTTGGAATATATTATATGAAGTAAAACATTCCATGAAGTCATTACATTTTCACATCTGAAGATTGGAACCCAAATATCCATCCAGAAAAGTGGAAGTCCCACCCCAGACAAGGATAGAAAAATACCCCATGTCACATACAGGGACATGATATAAAACCCAGTAACGGTCCACATGGAGATTATCGACAATCTGAGAAAGCATCCAAATATGCCCGAGGCATCTATAAGAAATTGAAATAGCAGTATGTAGAATAGTAAAGCAACAGATAGAGTACCGACGTCCATTGTTCCAAATACAAATTAAAGTACCCAAAATCCTTGAACAGAGAAAAACGCTAATCATGTGAGGAGTGTGATATGTCCAAAATATAAAAAGACCATCATACCATATCAATAAACCAAGAACATAGACCAGCATTGCTAGTTTTGAAGGCAGAGTGATAAACATTAATCATTTTTTTTTCACAAGAGAAAAAATGCTGTTTTGAATATATTATATGAAGTAAAACAGTCCATGAAGTTATTACATTTTCACATCTGAAGGTTGGAACCCAAATATCCATCCAGAAAAGTGGAAGTCCCACCCCAGATAGTGATAGAAAAATACCCCATGTCACATACAGGGACTTGATATAAAACGCAGTAACGGTCCACATGGAGATTATCGACAATCTGAGAAAGCATCCAAATATGCCCGAGGCATCTATAAGAAAGTGAAATAGCAGTATGTAGAATAGTAAAGCAACACATAGAGTACCGACGTCCATTGTTCCAAATACAAATTAAAGTACCCAAAATCCTTGAACAGAGAAAAACGCTAATCATGTGAGGAGTGTGATATGTCCAAAATATAAAAAGACCATCACACCATATCAATAAACCAGCAACATAGACCAGCATCGCTAGTTTTGAAGGCAGAGTGATAAACATTAATCATTTTTTTTTCACAAGAGAAAAACGTTGTTTTGAATATATTATATGAAGTAAAATAGTCCATGAAGTCATTACATTTTCACATCTGAAGATTGGAACCCAAATATCCATCCAGAAAAGTGGAAGTCCCACCCCAGACAGTGATAGAAAAATACCCCATGTCACATACAAGGACATGATATAAAACCCAGTAACGGTCCACATGGAGATTATCGACAAATCTGAGAAAGCATCCAAATATGCCCGAGGCATCTATAAGAAAGTGAAATAGCAGAATGTAGAATAGTAAAACAACAGATAGAGTACCGACGTCCATTGTTCCAAATACAAATTAAAGTACCCAAAATCCTTGAACAGAGAAAAACGCTAATCATGTGAGGAGTGTGATAACCATCTACAGAAACCCAGGCTCGCTTGTAAGATCAGGCTCGCTTGATTCCAAAATTGGTAACCATCTGTTGCATCCGAGATGTAAGGTTCAGGCTCGCTTGTTTCCATTAGTAGCCCGCTACAACATCCACCCTGTTCATAGCAAAAAGGTTCCCGTAGATATATAGAGAAAGAGTATAATACGTAGACCATATAAACATGGCTCTGTATTTCAAAAAACAGGTTTAAAATAGAAACAGGGCAACATTTTTTTTTCTAAGTAAATTTAATCTATTAACAGTGGGAATAAAATTACACCGAAGTCAAAATCATTGCCTAGACTCATGGAAAATTTGTCATCAAAAAATCAAAAAATTAAGAAGACTGCCCTCATACGGGGAAACCAGTCTTGAACGTTTAATTTACAGAATTCAAAAATATTACAAAGGTCCAGCACAGTAAAATAATCTAAAAGCAGCCCAATTAAGTGGGCCGCGAAGTAAGAAAAACAAATTAACCAAACTACTCCTCCGGCTCCTCGACGATTCGGCACCATCCTTCGGAAGGTCCAGGATCGCTAGGTGCTACCTCCACATTCATGCCATGGCTCCCCTCCTGAAGGCCCGAATGCTGGCCGGATTTTTTCGAGCTTAGACCCGCTAGACGGGTGCATTCTTCCTTTGTTTGGGCCTCCTCGCGGAAAACCACAGTGACTGAAGCTGTAATTCGTGGGCGGTTGAGAGAGAAATTAAAGGAAAATTGCGCAGTGCGGGTCGTGGGAGAAGGTGAACTAGCGATGGGGAAACGAGGAGCAGGGGAATCTATACGGTGGCCAGATCCTACAACCTGACCCCGCCCACTCCTAGTATTTGGATAGCGACCTGCATAATAATCACTGGACTGGCCGGAAGACAACTCGGTTGAGGGGCTGGAGGGCGCGCGTAGGAGTTGACCTCTAGTGCTCCCCCTGCGGCAACGCATCCTTTGATGCACGTGAGGCATGGGTGTAGTCTCACTAGCAGTGGGCACAAGAGGAGACGGAGAAGAAGAATTCCAAGAAACAGAGGAAGACAGACAAGGACCAGACCGAGAGAAATGAAGATATGCAGCAAGGTCTACGCAGCAGTTCAGCTGGCCACTTCTCCTTCTCGTCACAGTGAGCAGGCAGTGTAACCCAGCAACCGGCTCGTCTGAAAAACCATAGCGAAATGCCATTTTATCGACCCGACTGCAATGCAATCGAAGGACGCCCGTCATAATTAATCTCTGATCATTAATGAGAGCCGAAGGCTGGATCATATTGGAGCATGCAGAATCGCTAACAGGAGTGGAGGTCCGATCTTGAACAGTGTTAAAACTTAATGTGATTAGATGTGAAAACCTTGGAACTTAATTGAACATCGTTAAAACTTAATGCGATTGATATGAAATCGCCACATCCATGTCCCATCGCCTTAAACGCCATCGAATGCACCCGCAGCCGGGAGCAGGGCAAGTTTTGATTGAGGACACGTGGCAGAAATTGATTGGAGCGGATCTTTGTTTGGGCCGCTCGCGCAGTGGAAATCCAGACCCGAAAAAGATTAGGGCGAATTTGATAAGAAATTCGCGTCACAACTCTCCCTCCGTACACCAGCCCAACTTCGGACCCGAAAAAGATTAGGGCGGAATTCATTTGGTTTTCGTGTCACAAAATTGGCCGACGTCAGCAGGCTATTTTGGAACGCGAATTTGGTTTGAATTATGGTTTATCGCCGTTTGAAGTCCGGCGGGCTCGACTTAAGAACAATTTTGTTTGATCCCATCTTATAAAATTTGCGTTGGTTTTCTTTGATAATACACATATTTATAATAAATCATGGGAATACCACACTAGTAAACATGTGGAAAAGTTATATAAATTATTGAGAACAATCATTTTTATGTAAAAATATCCAAATGTGCTTTTGGGAAATAAGAATTCGAGTATTTGGTTCATATTGTTTTAAAGGAAGGAGTGAAGTTGGAGCCTCAAAAGATGCAAGCTATTACAGAATGACCTATTCCTAAGAAAATCAAGGTTCTTAGAAGATTTTTTAGACTTACATGATATTATTGATCATTTGTTAAGAATTATGCATGCATTTCAAGTCCACTCACATATCTCTTGAAGAAAATATCATTTTTATGGAATGATGAGGCTACTTTGGCATTCTCTCTTTTAATGGATGCCATGTCTTCTACACCAACATCGGTTGCACCTAATTTTGGTAAAACATTCATAGTAGAGTGTGAGGCACTAGGACAAGGAATTTACGTAACATTAACACAATAAGGGATATCATTGGTTTTTAAAAGCAAGGAATTCAAAGAAAATATTTGGTGAAATCTATGTATGAAAAATAAATGGAAGCAATATTACATGCAATAAAAAATGGGGATAATATATCATTGGGAGGTACTTTAAAGTCAAGATATACCATGATAGCATAAAGTATTTTTTGAAGCTATGATTTTCATTAGAAGATTAACAAAAATGAGGAGAAAAATGCAAAGTTTTAATTTTGAGATAATCTGCAAAAAGGGTAAGGAAAATTTAGTACATGATGCTCTTTCTAAAATAGAAGAGGCCTCAAATTTATATCCAATTACATTTTATATTCCTAGGTGGCTAGAAGAAGCTTGCCATAATGGAAAAATGACAATAGTACTAAACAAAAACTAAAATTTATAAAGGATGGGATGAACTATATGGAGCATTGGGAGTGAAAGAGAGATATACTTTGGTGCAAATGTAGAATATTTTTATGCACGCAAGCATATTTGAATAAACAAATATTAAGGGAGTCCCATGTCTCTCCGATGGTAGGACGCAGGGTTCCTTAAAACATCTCAAAGGATCAAAAAATATATTTTTGGAAGGAATGAAGAAAGATATTCAAAATTTTGTAAGAGAAGGTCAGGTTTGCATAATAAATAAAAGAGAGATAGTAAAATCTCTAGGGTTTCTTCAACCATTCCACATACATATTCAAAGACTATAAGATATATCAATAGACTTTATTACAAGGTTACTGAAATATAAAGGTAAGTATTACATTTTTGTGGTCATTTATATAGACAAATTTTGTAGATTTTTTTTGTAGAGCTCAAAGTACATAAACAACAAGCCAAGTGGTAGAAGTGTCCGTGAAAGAAATTCATCGTCTTCATGGTTTTCCTAAAGTAATAGTAACAAGAAACTTTTGGAAATAATTATTTAATATGAGTGGAGAAACACTAGGTGCCATGAGTTCTACATATCAAACACAACCAAATGGTCAAACAAAAATAGTTAACAAATGTTTTTAAGGTTATCTACAATGTTACTTAAATTGTAATTCCTCTGATGAATAAAAGTAGAGAGGGAAGAGGAGAGTAGAGAGGGGATTTCTGCAATAAACCTCTGTGTGTGAACAATTGTTTCCAGTTAAATGATTTCCAAGCTTAGTTGCCATTGAATTATCTCGAACTGCTAATTGTGAATAAGAATTGTTTAACTGTGAGGCGATTGGGTACTGATAATTCCATTCTTCTGTCTTTGAATTCCCGTAAATTGTTGGATAACCTTGTGAACTCACCCCACCCGAAGGCGAGGTCTGTGTAGAGAACCGGGGTCGTGAAAACTGTTCAAATATAAAAATCCCACTTAATAAAGAGACAAAATTGTTGTGCTTTCGGAACTTGACCCGAGGATTGGACATGAGTTAACAAACAAAAGGATAGCGGAACCAGACTTGCACCCATGGTCAAGCCCTCTACCAAAACCATGAGCGGAATCACAAAAGCGGGTTGCCCATATCGCACCGCTTTTGCGGAGTAGGCGGTATTTCCTATTCGCGAGCGATTCCATAGGGAATGCGACACATGGTGAAGTGACCCCGGAAAACAACCGTTTAACCCACGCCATCGCACGTTAAAGCCCGACGTTGGAAGCCGAGCGAAATTGCCAAGAGTCGTTGATTTGGAGAAGGGCCATCGGACGGTGGTCGCACGTTGAACTTGCCCGAAGGTTAACTAAGGTGTGCGGAGGATAGCCAGGTACGATACAAGTGTTTGATTGGTTATTGATATATATAGGTGGGGCCGGAGTATAATGAAATTGTTTAATTAAACGATTGGCGGATAATTAGCATAAGTCTGGAGGGTGATTGTTGTAAGGCTGGGTGGTGAAATATAGAGCCGAAAGTTCACTACAAGTTATTTATTAAAAAAGAAACGTGGAGTATAAATACAAAGTGTTGAAAGTTAAACATTGGTTATAAGGATTGGAGATAATATAAAGTCGGGAATATAAATTAAAGTCCAATCATTGTGGATAGTATTTATTTATCAAATTCTACGAATTTGATAAATAAACCCGAAGAAAGAAGAAGTCAATTAAGACTCAGGCTGGAGGAAAAGAACGGGGTACACCAAGGGAAAATGCTGACAGATCGATTGTAGACACACTAGCTCTCCTTGGGGGTCCAATTTCAGTTTTGTTGCGTCACGCGATGATCTCTCTTCTCTGGCATTTACTTGTATTGAAGATCACTATTCTAGGAATAAGGAGTTATTTTCTCCAAAAATAACCCTAGCCAAACATTGACAATGCATCGAGGATATCTTTCTATGCTTCATAAGTACATATGTTCTACTTCTAAATCATGTCTTGGAAGTGGTTGTTTTTTTGGAAATTATTCACCAGTTTGTTTCATACCAAAGTCTTTTTCTCATTTTCAGCATCCAATACATGAAAAAGATAATGGTTTAAAACAACATAAATATTTGAAATTTTGCAAGAATTGTCTGGCACACTTTGAATATGAATTTTGAAGTCAAGTGCATGATGCTGTATAGGATCAAGTGTAATTTTGAATACCAAATGTTTCACAAGAAACTTCTCAACATGCTACCTTGCAGTAAGGATTAAATGACAATATTGCATCAACTATTTCCATAATAAAAGTGCACCTCGGCCATAAGAATAAACAACTACAAATGTTGTAGATCTAACAAGACCACACAATCAAATGTATTCCACAAGGCCAATACTGTATGAAAAATGAAAAGGAGTTTGCAACCAAAAATACATTAGGAAACTAATTCAATTAGATACACCAAACCATCAGCAAAAAGGAAAACCAGCCTACTTGGCCCCAATATTTTCAATTGGGTCCTCTAATTCAACCAATAAAAAGGCCAAAACCATAGCATTGAGATACATTTCATTACACTGTCAATAACAATAAAATTTGACTCAGCTATAACCCTTTCCTTTTATTGTTGTGAAAAGCTTTATGCATTACTCTAATGTGGCTAGTCCATAGGCCAAGTAGACCACTGGGTAACAAATATGTTTCCTTTCACCTTTGAGTTTTCAAATTATACCTACCAAATCTAAGACATTTAAGAGGGGGAACTAATACAACGTTAAAAAGAAAACCAGAGCACACATCTACAAATTACCTCCTTAGCTACTGTCACACCATCATTAAATATTTTTGGAGAACCATGCTTGCTCTCCAAGACAACATTTTTCCCTTCGCCCCAAGGGTGACTCCAACAAGATCAACAAGTTTGTTCACACCGCCTGCAAGACAAATTGACAATGCTTTTAGTAAGTGTGCAATTGAATGCCAGGCCATATGCCAAAACAACCCTCCATGAAAAATTAAAATAACACATTAAAATCGAATATAAGTGGACAAGGAAAGATCCACCGCAGTGAAGTTTCACGTGCAGGTGACCTTCCTTTAAACATAATTTTTTCTCTGACCTGCAATTTTTTTGTCACTGAGCCATCCTTGTTGAAGTACAACTCATTTTCCATAGCTCTTGTATTAACTACCTTCTCTCTGTCGCGTAATCTCAGAGTCCCTCTTCTTCTTGAGCGATTAAAGGAAATGGGTGAAAAAACTGAAAGAGAAGACAATTGTCTGCCATAATTATCAAACATTGCACCCAAATTCTTCCCCTTTCCATTGTTACCCAATGAGGTAGATGTGGCAATTGTTGTCATACTACCCAAAGCAGAGGCCATCTTCTCTTATGCTGAATGTAGAATTACAAGATCTTCATATTAGTATGAACCTTAAAAAACATGACTCCCATTGCTAAAAACCACTTTTAAGTTGTAACAGGAAAACTAAACAACTATCACAACTTTTGGCAACTTCTGGAGCATTAAGAGAGAAACAACCAAAGAGAAATACAACCAAAATCCTCATTTTAATGAGACCGGACTATATATTTTCATTAAGATAATAGAAAGAAATCATGACTATATTAAGGCCAGCACAAAACAATCTTTAACCAGTGTCTCTCGCGGCCTTCAGGTTGCCATGCTAGAGGTTGCATATTTTAAATTTAAATTCTTGACCTCTCGTGCCCATCTATGAATGCATCCAATGGGATATCTACATCAAATGCTCCTTTATATCCCCAAAAACAAATTCCCTACTACAAGAGCACCAGTATTGATGGATCACCCCACACCATCCCACCCACTAGAAACGGTGAAAAAGGAAACCCGAAAACTTCTGAAATATCTCAAGATGACTATATGGGTGGTTCTTATGAATCAACCAACCATTCAGAACATGCTCATCAATCCAAACCATGAGTATTATGTGACAATATTCAAGCAGGCACTGAATCGGATTTATGAAGCTATGTTAGAGAAACCCTAAACTCTCACTGAAAATAGGTGAAATGTGGCACCACTCAGAGATTGACATGTGCCAATTGGTACAAGTGGTAGACAATTGGAATGCTCAAACAACGAGGTGATGCGGGAATGACATGAGGGAGAAAATATCATAAAAGCCCCAAATCTGGAGAACTAAAGCTCATCACCAACCTGAGATTGACAACTTTACATGATGTAACCTATGAAATCGTAAATGGAGAAATCATAGTAACAATAAAATAACCTATGTAACAATAAATTCAGATTCATCCTGGGAGTGGTAATGGGAGAAATCATAGTGAACAACAGGAAACATGCAGAGTTGCTTACAATCAAATAGATGAAAAAAACACATACAAAAAACCTAGATAATAATCATGAACAAGCTTAATATTGAATTATGAACTGTAAAGGAACTTACAAAATGTGACATTACGAACCTGGTCAAGCGCACAAGCAAAAATATCCTGGACATGACCCTGGTTGACAAGTTGTATTGCTCATGATGCAGGAGGATTTGTACCTGCACTGCCAAGTCAATCAAAATCCATCATTATCTATACAATAAATACAAGTAATTGATGTAGTATTTTTTACTCTAAGATGCGTTCTTATGATAATGTTAGAACATATGTTGAAAATGTCAAAACATACCTGAATAAGCTCCTCTTCGTTTCAAGAACAATTTATTGGAGTCGCATGAACTTGGAACAAGCCTCCCACGATCTGAAAGAGTAGCAACTAAGTCAACAGTGACTTTTTTGTTGCTATCCTGGATCAAGGGAGGTTTACTCCAAGATTAAATCGCTCCAATAAATTATTCTCTACTAAACAGGGCCAACCACGTGAAGGTGGAAGCTCTTATAGCCCCTCCCCCCCCCCCCTCACATCACTCTCAATTCCCCAATACCCAATCTATATTTCATTTTTTACTTTCATGAGCATAAAAAAAAATATTCAATAACTAATAAAAAAACAATTCAATAAAAAGTACGCAAGGAAACATTGCAATTAATGCTTGACATAAAAATAGTATGATAAATGAGTTTTTTATATAACGCAAAAAAACGTTCCAAGTATGGTAACGTTTGTCTTATAATAATGCAATATTTTACATTGTCAAATTTTCTTTTTCTTCTTCCTATTTTTAAAGCTCCTAATTACATCATCAATATCATCGTGCTCTGCTCCTGTTTCGTGCCTTTCAACCCGCACTGCTGACCTAGTTGCGTATTCACGATGTCTGGGCTCATCCAGTGACGGGGCATCGCCTACAAAAATAGATAATATTAAATTTTAATTGTCGGTTTTTAAATATCATTGAACTAGTTCGGTAATATTAATAAAAAAAATTGCAATGAGATTATTTACCTAGTGCACCAGTTGTCGCCGCTGACCTAGTTGCGTAGTCACGATGTCTGGTCTCATCCAGTGATGGGGCATTGCCTACAAAAACAGATAATATTAAATTTTAATTGTCAATTTTTAAATATCATTAAACTAGTTCGGTAATATTAATAAAAAAAATTGCAATGAGATTATTTACCTGGTGCACCAGTTGTCGCCGCTGACCTAGTTGCGTAGTCACGATGTCTGGTCTCATCCAGTGACGGGGCATCGCCTACAAAAACAGATAATATTAAATTTTAATTGTCAGTTTTTAAATATCATTGAACTAGTTCATTAATATTAATAAAAAAAATTGCAATGAGATTATTTACCTGGTGCACCAGTTGTCGCCGCTAACCTAGTTGCGTTGTCACGATGTCTGGTCTCATCTAGTGACGGGGCATTGCCTACAAAAACAGATAATATTAAATTTTAATTGTCAGTTTTTAAATATCATTGAACTAGTTCGTTAATATTAATAAAAAAAATTGCAATGAGATTATTTACCTGGTGCACCAGTTGTCGCCGTTGGGACTGTTGCCCTGTCTTCCTCTCTGGTGGTAAGATCCTCAAGGGAAACATTCTCTGTCATTTAAATAAAAAACGTTACAAGGACAACCATCAAGGTATAATTAGAAAAAATTATAAGTGGAAATTAATTACCGTCACGGCCCTCACTGATAGCAGCATTGTCGGCCTGGTCCCCACTACAATGATCAGGTTGCACGAGAGGATCATCTACATCTGGCTCTAAAACTGGGTTATTTGCCTCGTCGGTAGTGTTGCTCCCCTGATTTAAACAAAGTTGTTAGAAATTAAATTTATGGACGAAAACAAACATATTTAAAGGTTAATGTTTTACCTTATCAGGCATTCTGGATCTTGGGACCTGCCCCAAGCTTCTGCGACGTTCAACTACGGCTTGATAGCCGAAATGGAAAGCGATATTTTTATCTTCCTCTGTAGTTTCTGTTCCGAAGTCATCACCCTAAATTACATATAATTGTGTATTTTTAATCATATTTGATAGGATTACAAAAACGTTGGAAGGCGATACAATTAATTATAAGATGTTTAGCTACTTAATTACAATTCTTGCAGCTAATTTCAAGTAGCCGCCCTGGCCTAGCTTGTGATGGCCCTTTTTCTCAATCTTAGCTTTGGTTGCCTTTGAGGTGTCAGGCAACCTAGCATCAACAAAATTGAAGTCAGATATGACGTAGCACACTTTTATTTTAGACATAGAGAAAATTAAAGCTATTGAATTAAAGTTGTAATTTACCTTGCGGGTCCAGTTGTCATTTTTCCTTCTTTATTTGCCCTTTTCTCTTTTCTGTCATGGATGAGTGCTCTCCACTCACTCTCTGGAACTGTGAGAGGACACTTGTATCTAGGGTTAAATTTCAATTGCGTCCTATAGGTGTCCCTGGTATATTTCAAATATTTGCCGGCTACCCGAGCCATCGCTATTCTGTCAAATGTGCCGACCCCAAAAGGGCTTCTAGATAATCTAGAAGTTCTTTTTTCAGGTTGGAATTCTGGGAATTCCACCTTGTGCGTATGGTTGGGCCAAAAATTACCAATGCATGGCTCTCCAAAAACCTGTAGAACTCATTGTTTCCTACACAGAAAAAAAGAAGAAGATATTATCATTAATTTAAAAATAAAAATCATGATAAATATGTTTTAGATAAAGTACATGAAATAGTTAAAATATTAAAATTTACCTGGGAGTTGTACATACTTTATAGGGACACCTTCATCGTTCACCAACAACGTGCCATTAATGGTCCCTGTGGAACTGACACGTGTAGCTCCAGGAAACGCAATAATGTAGTTGGCCATATCAGCCTCATCATTGCCAACACGTTCAGCGGTTGGCTGGGTGTCTGCTTGGGCAGGGTGTGTTTCTTGGTTGGCACCTAAAGGAGTAGAAGGTGTACGAGAGGGTTGTTGGGCAATCTCTTGCCCTTGTGTCCCACTACCACCAACACCGGGTTCAGCAAGTGCCAGAAAACGCTACATACAAAAGAACCTTTTGTTAGTTTAGTCAATGTAAAAATTAAAAATCAAACTATCACAATTCATCTCATGCAGAACAAAAAAAATATCCTTTTGACTTTTTATTATTACCTGATATCTTTCTAGCTAGCTCATAAGATGTTTTATCCTCTCTTATTTTTCAGGTGTTTGAGGCGCGTCTATCAAAGTATTAAATTCCGACCTTGCATCTCGTGCCTTTTTTTGCAACAAGAACACTGGAGATAGGGATGAAGAAAGCTCTTCCTCAAAGAGGGAATCATCAGGCGTACCATGGCTAGGTGTATGCATATTTGAACAAAATTAATATTATTTCAATTATGTAAATAACTAAAATACCTGAAGATAGAGCAATGCTGGCACTTTACATGTTCTTCTGCTAGCCTCTTTCCGCGATCATCCCGTCTCGGGGTTGTTCCTGCACTGCTCTGATCAGTCTGCCACATTGCAATAAAATTATAAATGTAAAAACTTGAAAACAATATCTAACTTGAAAACACAAAATGAAAGCTGAAATAATTTCTAATAAGACACCGGAAGACAGAGTTAGAGTTTCAAATATGCCTTGCATTGAATTCAGTCCTGGAAACATGTCATTGCACATTAAGGCACCCAAACAAGAGACGAGTTGACAATGAAGACCTTATTGAATATATTGTTGGAGCAAATTCTAGTAAACTTGTTGTGAAGACCTTGAGGACATTTTTGGAGCAACATTGTTGAAGCTGATGGTATAGCATTGTTGGAGATGATCTTGAAGGGCCTTGAAGTGAAGCTTTTGGAACAACTATTGAAAAATCCTTAGAGCATTTAAGTAAGGCACTTTCTATCTTCCATCACCTTTTTCCTTTCAATATCCTTTAAACGATTTTTTTGATATTTAATGTTTGAAATCACGTTATAATTCCTTGATTATATGTGTTTGGGGACTTTTCCTTTGAAATTACCCAAAAATACCCTGGCAATTTTATCTTCAGGATGCATGTCTGACCCTATTGTTCAATATTTTGATTGATAGTAGTAAACATAGAGAGTTAGGGGCTCTTGACTTGGTTTGGTTGGGCCATTAGATCCCTAACATCTACTAGGGAGAACCCCCCTTGAGTTGGAGGAGAGCTAGCCCGAAGTGAAAAGAGGTTGGTGAGGTGACAATGGGGCTATTGAATTACACATGGTATCACACTTTAGCTTTAGGACTTTGTCTTGAGAAGTGCGAGATTTTGCTATATCAATTCTCAAATTGTTTACAACACTATTGTTAAGAACTAATAAGAAGTGATGTTGAGGGGTTTTTGGGTATAAGAAACAAAACCATTTAAAAACTAGGGTTCTCAGTCCTTGGCATTCCTTCACCTGGGCCTAGGGGCACACTAGAATAATTTCACACTAAACCATGCAAACTTAAAAGTAACTTAACATATCCATAAAGTAATAATAATCATAATTCCTAATTCCCTATTGTACGATATGATGCAAATTATTCAAACATGAAGCAATGAAGACATGCAATGTCTGAATTTCAAGATTGATGAACCAATACAAGAAGTTAAAAACTACAACTTTGATTCAATACTCTGTGTCCTAACTCCAGGAAGGAATCTAGTTTGTAGGAATGAAGAGGTTGTTATCTTTACAATCCCATCCCAACATCAAATTCAGTGATAAGTTTCTATGAGGTTATGGGTCAAGGAAACATTCACTCCATGAATGATATATTTAAGTAGGCTTCTCCTATTCTGGGAAAACACCATACCTATAATGCATTCACTTGCATGTATAAAGGGAAAGGAAAACATATTTTCATACAATGGTGACAAAGGCATCTTGGGGAAAGGTATCTTCACTTTTTATTTATGTTGTTCACCCACACCACTCTCGTGTTTTCACTAATCCTGTTTTGTCATTTTTGGATTCAAATTAAGTTAAGGCCTTAAGTATTTTTTGACCTTTCGGTGTAGTTTTTATAAGTGGCAAGTATGGATTTTCCATTAATTCTGCACTTTTTCTCTTCATGCGCATGTTTCCCTGGAAATCAAATGCATGATTTAGTCCCATACATTTAACAAGTTGTTGGATCAACTCCATAGGAAATATCATGTTTCCTATTCAATCAAAATTTATCTCAGTTAGGGTAGGTAGGAAGGTTTCCCCTTTGTATTAATAGGGCACTTCTAGCTTGCATTTTTATTATATCTTTCAAATTTAGTGTCGTTTCAATTAGGGCATGAATTTTTGCAACTTTCAAGGTGAGAATGAACAAAGACAAATTTTTGTGATGGATGATTGTATATGACTCCATGGCTAGAGGAAAAGGCACTAATATACTTCTTCAAATATCTATAGTTCTCATTCACCTCATACGGAGATGGTCCCTGATTTTGAGCCAAATGTTGCAGCAAAAAGTTCCCCCCCTCCATAATTTGATATTCAATGGAAATTTCTTAAATTGATGATGGGGCATGATTATGAAACATTGGCACATACATATGTAATGGAATTCCAAGATCATGATATATGTTTGCATATGTTTATGGAGGTGGTGGAGCAAAAAAGAGCTCAAATAGAGCTGAAATTTTTCACATAAAAAGGACTGTGGGCTTGACTAATGGTTCCATTTAAAAAATGATATCTAGACATAGAATAAGTGTAGCATGCAAACATGCATTGAAAATCCATCTGAGTTTGCATTGTATTACTTATGATGGATTCAAATTTGGGTTTCAAAATGCCAGGTTATGGCATGATTTTGTCGAGAAACCCTTAGTTGGATTCTCATGTTGATTTAATTTATATTTTAAGTTTGTTTTGCAATCTTTGGGTGATAGTAACTCATGAACTAGGTTACCAATGTGTAACAATCATATTTCAAGAATAAAGTTGTGATTTTTTTATATTATTATTATTATCTATTATCTACGAGTATTGACACCTAATGCCTGGAATTTTTACATCTTGATAGCATGGATAATTTCGAAAATGTTTCTAGTAATGTTAACATAATAACTATCATTACGTGTCTTCACTTTTTTCACCATAATAGACCTGTGATATGGACTCATCACACAACTTCATATGCTATGTCCCAACAAGTTCAAGCTGGTTGAACCTACCTCATAGTGTGGTTATTAAGGACAAGTTGCTTGATATATAACTCGATAGCATAGACCACGTTGCAGTTCTAAAAAGAATCCTCAAGTGTCAAAAAAACTTCACAATATGTTCTACTCTAAAGCCTTTTGGGATACCTGAAATAATATATGTATCATTGATGAATTTTAAAGTATGACAAGATCCAGAGGGAAAGGAAATCAATGGAAGAGTGATCCACCAATGAGAACCTAGAATTTAGCATCAGATGAGTTAGAGTCTAGGAAATTGAAACCCTATAATTTTAATTAGTGATGAAGGACATCACATAGGTAATTATATTTTCATGTAGAATAATCTGTTAATTCAAATTTAAACTACATAATAAGAAAGGCATACCATAAATTTTTCCACGTAAGTCCAAACAACCTATAAAAATGGAAAACCTTCTTTTTCCATGGGAAATAATTTACCTTTCCTTTTTCAAGGCAATCTAAATCACAAAAAATATGAACTATACTGCGCACATTCTTGGATAATGTGAAAGTGGAAAAGGAATACCCTACACAAGTGATGCACACATGTACATTTGAACACTAATAGATTTTTGTAGTTGAAATACAATGCTTGTTTTCATTTAAATGTAGGGTTTTTAAAGCAGGGAGAAATAATGGCTGCCAAATTAATAAGCGTTTCTTTGGGAAAAATTTAAATCTTGTAT
Organism: Pinus albicaulis; assembly: GCA_034641835.2. NCBI lineage: Eukaryota > Viridiplantae > Streptophyta > Pinopsida > Pinales > Pinaceae > Pinus > Pinus albicaulis. Next base: position 40,194 of record JAXQQM020059114.1, read on the forward strand.
CGGGTGATGAAGATAATAGAGGGTATTGAATCTTGATTCTTGACATCTAGAGAGAACCCTACAGCCTAACACAATCCAATGGAATTGACCAAAAAAACCCAAATAGAGCCAACCCTACTATAGGAGGAAGGGCCTGCAGTAAGAACTTACCATTTTGCAAGAGCTCGTGGCTTAATGTTGTTCTCAGCAAGAGCCCGGATTTGGGTTTCTTCGAATGTTGTCTCCGCAAGAGCCGAGGCTTAATTTTGTTCCGCAAGAGCTGCATGGCCGCCTGAGGGCGAATGTTGTTCTGCAAGAGTTGAGGGCGAATGATGTTCTTTAAGAGTGGAGCGTGAATGCGCGCATGATATCAGATGTTAATGTAGAACACATGTACATTTGAACACTAATAGATTTTTGTAGTTGAAATGCAATGCTTGTTTTCATTTAAATGTAGGGTTTTTTGAAGTGTGAGAAATAATGGATGCCAAATTAATAAGCGTTTCTTTGGGAAAATTTAAATCTTGTATTGGGTGATGAAGATAATAGAGGGTATCAATCTGATTTTTGACATCTAGAGAGAACCCTACAGCCTAACACAATCCAATGGAATTGACCAAAAACCCAAATAGAGTCAACTCCTACCAGTAGGAGGAAGGGGCCTCAAAGAAGAACTTACCATTTTGCAAGAGCCGAGGGCGAATGCTGGTTCTCATAAGCAAGAGCTGAGGGCGAACGCTAAGGGCGAATTCTGAGGAAAAATTTTGTTCTGCAAGAGCCGAGGGCGAATGCAGAGGGCGAATGTTATTCTGCAAGGGCGGAGGGCGAATGCGCGCGTGATATCAGACGTTAATGTAGCTATTGCGATGGATACGAAACAATAAAATAATTTTTATGTAGCGTGCATATAAGTTTCGTGTTTTTATTTAGTGCGCATATAAGTGTCATTATACTGACAGTGGAAAAAACGTCGCCACTGCGACGGCTGCCTCCAAATGTCGCAATTGTGACACTTAGATGTTGTGTCGTACTTGCGAAGTTTGGAGGCAGCCGTCACAATAGCAACGCTTTGGGCCATAGTGTCGCAATTGCAACGTCTTCCTCCAAACGTCGCAATTGTGACACTTTGTCTAAGTGTCGGTATTAAGACACTTTTCTATAAACTTCGGTATAGCGATGGTTTCGGGCGGGATGGAAAAAATTTGGGGAAATTTCCGACATTTGGTCAAAAGCGTCGGAAGCAAGTGTCGGAATTTCCGCCAAATGTAGTAGTGACATTTGTCCAACACTAAGCATATTGTGATTCATTTTTTCAACCAATAGAACATTCTTGGCTAGAGCATCTTTGCTTCCAAGAGTGACAGTACCTGATCTTATAACATTTGAAGATCCATCATTTCCAAAGGACAAGGTTCCATCCTTCTTCTCTTTCAGAGACACAAATTTATTTCTATCTCTAGTCATATGCATTGAGCAACCACTATCAACATACCACACATCTTTGTTGCTTTGAGCCTTGAAAGCGAGAGCACAATTATCAGTCCTCGTCTTCTTCCATGTTCATTCGTTCTGTGGCTCCGAAGATTCTTCTAGAGGATTTTCAAGTTTGCAGCCTTTGGCTATGTGTCCAAAGTTTCGACATTTGTAACATTCAATATTATTTCTTAAATGTTCAAATATATTGATGTTTTACTAAGCCCTGGGAGGTTCATATTTGACAGATCCCTTGGAATTGTATTCATTCCCAGGGTAGGTGCAACATTCTATATCTTTATGACCAAATTTTCCACATGAATAACAGTAGCCATAAAAAATATGCTGATACCTGGATGGAAATTTTCGTCGAGGAATTGTCTTCCAAGGCTGTTCTTGTGAATCTTGTCCAATGAAGTCGACATGCATGTTAGATCTCATAGGTTCATTATATTTTGTTGTAGAAGTTCCTGCTTCTTCTTCTTTGTAACCGATGCCAGTTCTGTCATTATAAGATCATTGATTGTTGATGATTTCTTCCAATGCCCTTGAGTTGTTGGCATAGTTTTGGATAGTTTTTCCTTTCTTCACTTCCTCACGCAGCGAGACTACTTCGGCTTCTAATTCTTCCCTTTCTTGGTTGCTTTCTTCCAACTTCTTTTGAAGTGCCTCTTCAATGCATTTGTGTTCTTCAAGTTCAATTTTGAGACCTTGAACTTGTTCTTCAAGAATATTGGAACATATCTTCTCTGCCTTGAGATATTTTATAAGCTTGATTGCTTCCTTATCAAATTCTTCTATGGTCAATCCTTCTTCTTCGTTGTTTGATATCTCTTGTTTATTGTGCTTGGCCATAAACAATACTCTCTCATTGGCTTTGCTTCTTCTTCGTTGTCATTGTCTTCATTGGATGATGAGCTATCTTCTTTAGAGAGAAAGTTCCTTTTGGATCCTTGTGTTTGGGTTCCCATGTTTTGGCCAGATTGGCAAGACCAAAAGATGAGACA
>JAXQQM020080075.1:0-17642 GCA_034641835.2 Pinus albicaulis
AGGAGCGTTCGAATCTTTTTGACGAAGAATACGAGAGGAATGCGAGAAATGAAGCGAGTGAGGCGAGTAGAAGAAGAAGTGAGGCAAAAGAAGAAGGAGAAGCTAATAGTGAATGCGAGAAGATGCGAGAAATGATGGACGAGATATGGGGGCCCATTGAACAACGAAGAAGCTACGAACGGAAGTTGATATCCAAGGTAAATCGTAGTGTTTTCCTTTTGGAAAAGAGTAAGGAAGTTGGAGCTTCCCTATCAAGTTGTATCTTGATAGATGTCGGTTGTAGCTGATTGAGGTTGGAGCCTCTTGTAGGTTGGTGCTGCTGCCAGAAAATAGATGGGAGTTGGTGCTTCCACATCGAGGTGTAGCTTGATAAAATTTCAGTTGTAGCTGACTGAGGTTGGTGCCTCCTGTAGGTTGGTGCCTGCAGAAAATTAATGGGAGTTGGAGCTTCCTTGCAAGTTGTAGCTTGCAGAATTGAGGTAGGAGCCTCCTGTAGGTTGGTGCCTACAGAAAATCAGTGGTGAGAGGGAGTTGGAGCTTGCCTTTGCATCACAACAATAATAAGATGTGGTTTTCTCCTTTTATGGGTTTCCACTTATATTTGGTGTCTCTGTGCATGATGTTTATGTGTTGATCTGGTTTATATCATTTGCTTAATACTTGCTACTCTCATATTAAGTCTAATGTTACTTTATATTAATGCTTGTTGCTCACATTATAAGATTACTCACATGTTAAGTTGAACATGAAATGAAGGTGTAAACAAGTATTAATGAAAAAGTTTTAAAAGTCCATGAATGTGTATAACTGATTCACCCCCCCCCCCCTCTCAGTTTAACTAAGGATTTAACAATACCCCCTAAATATGGCATGCTTCTTTCAAGATCATGGGGTGCTAAGTTTCAAGGTACTATGGATATGGATGTGACTTATGCCACCATCCTTATCTCCAGTCAACCTAGAAGACTCTATAGGGAAACACACATGAAATACATGGTGAATAGTCAAGAAAGACCAGAAAACTCCCCTCTCTATTCTATACATACTAACGTTGACTTATTCATTCTTTATAATGATGAGATTTCTAATGAGTAAGGATTAATCAATGAAATATCAACCAGTATAGTGGCCACTCCATCCCCAAACATAGTGGCAGACATAAATGAAGTGGAAAACAAGGAGAAAACTAAAAGACAGTTTGCTAATTCAGAAAATCATAGAAAATAGATCATAGGTCTTGAGCATCAAAACAATCATGAACATAGTACCAATCAAGGGCATCAAAGAATAAGCCCTCAATACAACAAAAATCTTGATGAAAAAAATAAAGAAAAACACAGTGCAGTCCTACAGGAACAACACAGTCACAGATTAGGCAAACAAAACAGAGAGGACAACAATGAAATGAATGAAAAATCTGAAAACAATATTCTTTGGAGTATGAGTTTTGATGGGTCTTCCTCTAAAACTGGTGCAGGAGCAGGCATATGGGTACACAACACTGAAAAAAATCATGCTGAGGGTCATTCTTATAGATTAAACTTCCAATGCACAAATAACATAGCAGAGTATGAGGCTCTCCTTTTAGGCCTGCATTTATTGAAAAAATTAGGGGCCAAGAGGATAAAATTCCATGGAGATTCAGAGTTGATAATTAGGCAAGTAAAAGGGGAATACACTGCTAAACATCCCAGACTTAGAGCCTATAGAGATGATGCCATGGACTTGTTAAAAACATTTGCTGAATTCCAACTTACCTTTGTCCCAAGGAACCAAAACATTCTTGCCAATGGATTAGCCTTTGCTGATAGTACTTGTCTAAGACCTTACGAAAGCAAACAATACACCATCCAAGTAAAATATAGACCATCTGTCCCAGACAATGAAAAATATTGGCAAGTATTTGAAGGAGATAAAGAAATAGAAGACTTCCTACAGTCCAAAAATGAATTTGAAATACCAAACTCAGATTCAGAGTATGAACAAGACTGTCCTACTGAGGAAAAATCACTTTCTGAAGAAGAAAAATCTCCTGAGATTGCTGAGATAAATATGTTAGCTAATAGACCCAAAAATACAACAGAAAGTAGCACATATTTAGAAAAAGAAGACTTAGAAGTGCTACAATCTAAAAATAAAAGCTTTCCAAAAGGACTAGTCCCATTAGAAGAATTGTTTGACTGGAATGATGTTGCCAAAAAGCCAAAACTGAAACCTATTGAAGTTGAAGTGGAAGAAAGCAACATAGGCAGTGAACAGAAACCCAAAATGATCAAACTGTCTAAAACACTGCCAGCTCACATTAAACTGAAATACATTGAGCTATTTAGAGAGTTTTCTGATGTTTTTGCATGGAGCTATGAAGATTTAAAATCATATGATACAGAGATAATTCAACATAAGATACCCCTCAAAGAAAACCAGAAGCCTTTTAGAAAAAAATTACGCAGAATCAACCTTGTTCAATTATCTCTGGTAGAGAAAGAAATTAGAAAAATGTATGATGCTGGAATTATAGTCCTTGTTAGAGACTCAGAGTGGGTGTCTAATCTTGTATCAGTTATGAATAAAACAGGAGAGATAAGGCTTTGCATTGACTTTAGAAACTTAAACAAAGCCTCATTAAAGGACAACTATCCCTTGCCCAAAATGGATCATATCTGACAAAGGGTAGTTGGTTCTAGAGGAATTTATTTGCTAGATGGCTTCTCAGGTTACAATCAGATATTGGTACATCCTAATGATCAACTTAAAATAGCCTTTACTACTCCTTGGGGTACTTTCATGTATTTGAAAATTCCCTTTGGTTTAATGTATGCTAGTGCCACATTTGAGAGAGCCACAGATATAGAATTCTCAGAAGAAATAGGTTACTTCATTGTGATTTACCTGGATGACATAATTGTATATTCAAAAATAGATGAAGAACACCTAATACACTTGAGAAAAGTCTTTGAGAAATGCAGAAGATATGGGTTGTCCTTAAATCCAAAGAAAACATTGTTTGGTTTCCAAGAAGGTAAAATTCTTGGACATATCATATCTGAAGAAGGAATAAGGATAGACCCAAAGAGGATCGATGGTATATTGCAAATCAACCATCCTAGAAACATCAAGGAACTTCAATCTTTCATTGGAAAGATTAATTTCTTGAGAAGGTTCATACCCAATCTAGCTGAACTCCTTAGAAACATGACAAATATGCTTAAAAGAGAAGAAGGAGTTAAATGGACCTTAGAAGCAAAGAAATCATTTGAGCTGGTAAAACAAGCACTTACCAAAACACTAGTTCTTATCAGTCCTGATTTTACAAAATATTTCTTCATATTTTCATTTGCATCAAAACACACAGTAGCTACTGTCCTATTACAAAAAAACTTGAAGGGACAAGAGCAGCCAATTGCATTTTTCAGTAATGCATTAAGAGATGCACCTCTGAAGTACAACATAATGGAAAAACAAGCCTTTGTCTTGGTCAAAGCCTTAAAAGACTTCAGAGTTTACATTTTACATTCCCACATTATAGCATTTGTGCCTCATTCAGTTGTAAAAGACATATTGACCCAAGATCCAGATGGCAAAAGAGGAAAGTGGATTGCTGTAATTTTAGAATATGACTTAGAAATCAAGCCCACTAAGCTCATAAAAGGTCAAGGACTAGAAAAAATTATGGCTGAATCCAACTTTCAAGCTCTTGATATAAACATGTTTAATGCATTAGATGAACAAGAGGAGTTGATAGCTCCACTTATTGAAGATCATTTTATGAATTCATCTTGGTATGCTGATATTTTGTATGTTTTTCTCAATATTAATACCCCTCTTGGTTTGTCGAAGACAAAGGCAAGATTCTTAAAGTTGAAAGCTATAAATTACTGCATTTTGAATAAATGTTTATATTGGAAAATGCTAGTGGATTATTGCTTAAATGTTTGCCTGAGAATGATGCAGATAAGATCAAGCATGAGTTTCATGAAGGAGAATGTGGAGGCCACCTCTACTGGAAGTCAACTGCTAACAAAATACTTAGAGCTGGTTACTACTGGCCCACCCTCTTTCAAGATATCCACAAAATGATTATTTCCTGTCACAAATGCCAAATATTTGAAGGCAAAAGAAAGCTGCTTCCCTTACCTCTGCAACCAATCACTGTTGAAGCTCCTTTTCAGCAGTGGGGTCTAGACTTCATTGGTGAAATCCATCCTGCCTCATCTACCCAACACAAATGGATCCTCACAGCAACAGACTATTTTATCAAATGGATAGAATCCATCCCTTCTATGAATGCCACAGACTCAGTTATCATTTCATTCCTTGAAAACCATATACTGTCTAGATTTAGCTGTCCTAGAAATATCATAATTGACAATGCTACTGCATTTGGGTCTAAAAATATGGTGGAATTCTATCATAAATATCAGATTATATTGGGTAATTCTACAGCTTATTACCCTCAAGGTAATGGGTTGGCAGAATCCTCAAATAAAAGTTTGGTGAACATAATCAAGAAGTTGCTGGAAGATAACAAGAAATCATGGCACACCAAGCTAGTACATGCATTATGGGCAGACATATTGACAGTTAAAAAGTCAATTGGGATGTCTCCTTACCAACTAGTTTATGGAATAGATGCAATATTTTCAACCAGTTTAGGAGTGCCAGCCATGAAGCTGATCCAAGAAGTAAAGTCTGAAGATGATTATATGACAAGAAGAATGCATCAGACTATACATCTACAACAAACTAGGGAGGAAGTTTACATTAGAGCACAACAACTGCAAGAAAACATCAAGAAGCTGTTTGGCAAAAGAACCAAGGCAAGTGACTTTAAAATTGGTGACAAAGTATTGAAATGGGATTCAAGGAGAGAAGATAAGGGAAAACATGAAAAATTTGATAATTTATGGCAAGGCCCTTATCTTATTCAATCTGCCATTGGAAACAATGCATTCTTTCTGCAAGAACTGGATGGAGCTGAATATTTTGGAGGTCCTGTCAATGGCAGGATGCTCAAAGCTGAGTATTTCTGTTAACTGATATTTTAGTTTCAAAGCTTTTTGTTCACTATATATAACACTGCTTTTGAATTTAAAAAAGGAAAAAATACAAAAAGAATAGAAAAAGAGAAAAGAGGGCAGATATAAAAGAAGAAAGATACAGCCCCATACCAAAAAAGAAAAGAAAAATCTAAAAGTGTGCAAGCCTAAATGCCACTACTTGAAAGAGAACTGATATTTAGTTATATAGCCTAATCATGACTAGATAGATTTCAATTTATTGCTGATAGGTTAGTGAAGAAGATTTTCCAAACAATGAAATCTTGGCTTATCAGTAGAATAGATTAGGATGGAAAGAAATGGCTCTAATCAGACTAAAACTTAAGCGAAAGAGAAGAAAAAGAACTGGTTCTAACATGCTGAAAACTTGAACCAGGTAAAGAAGAAGACATCTCTAAAAAGATCAAAACTAGAGCTGAAAGAAAGAAAGATTGTAATTTTCAGATCTTAAGCCTTCACAATTTTGTTTCAATTTTCTGTAAATTTCGGTCTATGTGCAGCTTGCTTTTATGCCATAGTCTTACAACAAATCAGACAACTTAATCCTGGTTTGTCTGTATTTAAATTTCTGTTTTATAATATAGAGAATAAGATCTATCAAACAGTCTAATCTTGACAGATAATAGATAAGGTAGAGAATTGTTGAGTTCAACTGTTTAATCTGAACTCATGGAAGCTATAAGGGTAGAAATATATTAGTTTCCTGCTTTCAAATAAAAGAATAAAATGTTGATGTCAAAAGGTTTGCAAGTCCAAGTGCACCTTATGAAGAAAAAATGTTAGGAAAGGAGGCTGTGTAGGTAGTTGTTTGGGGAATGAATCATTTTTTTGATGTAATGTTGATCATCTTTTTAAGCAGAAATGATCAAAGAGGAAAGAGGAATGTCAAGGTGCAAAGGCACAAGTCTACTTTCCATAGATTTATCTCTTAGGTTCTTGACACCTCCAAGGAGCTGCCCTCCCCAAGTGGAGCCATTGTTAGCCATCCATAAATTTTGTCATATAAAATGATGGCTAAATCAAGTTCCTAAGTTTCCAAGAAACAAATTTCTGCAAATCTATGAGTTCTTGGAACTTCACTGTGCCTCATGTCCAAAAGAACCCATCTCACTATTATCTTCACTTAAAAATCCTTCAAGGCAACCTACTGGTATAAAAGACTTTTCAAAGCCTCCCTTTTCCTTCGTTTCACCCATTCCATCATTTTGCCTTGAAAATCCCCTTTCCTCCTATCAAATCCCTCTTTTTCTTCCCTTTTATACTCCATTTCATCAAAATCCCTTTAAAAACCATTTAACCCCTTTTCATTTGGTTAAAAAAATCCTTTTTACCTTACCTGAAACCTAAAAAACCCATAAAAAACCATAAAATCCTTTGTATAAGCTTTTCCGCTCCTTTTGGGCTTTTATGCCCCCTTGGCTTAAGCCCCTTTCCCTTTCTCTATCATAAGACCACGCCCTGTGACCAAGCGCTAAGCCCCCATCACATCGCACTTCGCTTCGTCCATGTCCCCATTCCCAAGTTCTCTTAAAAACGCCGATATGTGAGACCCTGATTTGATCTTGACCATAGATCTAGAACCCCTTGATCTAACGGTCCGCGCTTCTTCGCATCGCCGCCCTTCCTCCTGATCATCCTCTATTGAATCCTCTCTGCGAAAAGATCTGGACCGTTGATCCTCCAATGATCCAATGGCTAGCAGGGTCCTTCCCCTTATTCTTTCATCCACCCTTCTTTTTTCTCCTTGACGTATCTCCGCCGTTGATCCTCAAGATCTAACGGCCCTCGTTACCCCTGTTAGCCCCCCCTATAAATTTTTGGCAAGCAAACGGGGGCTAAATTGTTTTTGAGCCTTCAGGGAATGCATTTCCTCTGAAAACACAGTCTCCTTGAAGCCTCCATGTGTCTTTTATCCTTTGATAAATTCCCCTCTGCTGATTCCTATTATAAAACCTCTCTGTTTGTGAAGAAATGCCCAAATGCCCCCTTTTCCCTCTTATTTCAACCCCCACTTAGCTTCTACTTGTTTCCCCTTCTATTTCCCTTCATTACCCTTCAAATTCCCCCAAAATCCCCTTTAAATTCTACCCATATCCCTTGTTTGGGCTAGTTCGCCCTTATCCCTCTATCGTTCCCCTTTCTAACCTTTAAATCACATTGGAATGGGCCAAACCCACTTCCGAATAAGGCTTAGCCCCTTTCCTCCAGCCCCGTCCCCATGTAATCGAGTGCTGTGACCACGCACTTCCCCTTAAGGCGCCCATCGCAAATCGCAGATTGCATTTTTTGCGGGTTGTGTTCGTTAGATCCATCGAAAATATTTACGATGCGATCTGATCGCGTCGCAAATATTTGCGATGCGATCGACCGATCGCGCCATCGCACTTTCCACCCCTCGCATCTTCCCCCGATCGCATTTTCCCTCTGTCGCAAGTTCTCGCATCACAACTCTGCCTGATCGCACTTATCGCATATCGCAGTTTCATTATATGTATTCAATTGATCCATCGCAAATATTTGCGATGTGATCTGATCGCGTCGCAAATATTTGCGATGCGATCGCAGGTCGCACTCGCCGCCATCGCACTTTCCGCCAATCGCATTTTCCCCATCGCATTTCCGCTCTGTCGCAGAGCGCAAAGCGCAGTTTTCTGTTTGGTGCTGATTTCCGCCATCGCACTTTCTCCATTTGCGATTTTGCGATCAGACCCCCGGGTCCCACATCCACGGCCCCCCTCATTGCATTTTGTTCATTTTCTTTGTATTTCCTCTGTTAGTTAAACCTTTGCATTTTACGTTAAAGTTTAATGAATCGCCCTCCGCCATGACCGAGTCCCGCCATTTCGAATGCATTTCATGTGTTTGACCTTTCCCCTTTGTAGCTCGGCCAACGATTAAACCTTAGTGTTTAGCACTAAAGGCATTCTCCGCCATTGTTCCATGTGTTCGTCGTTTCCACAGTCGCCACCGCCTTTCCACCACGGGCCTTCAAAGCATTTCTCCATCACCACTGCCCGAGTTTGTAATAGTTTTATTTGACTGTTTAGTTAGCACAGAGAGGCCATTTCAGCGGCCAAACGAAATAGCAGAGATGGATTTGAGGGATTCAAGCCGGTTAATTGAAGATTAACAATTATAATCCTGCATTCAAAGGAAAAGGCGCAGTTCGAAGATCCAAGCACATTGTTAAAGTCTTATCTGTGTTAATATCAGTAGGGTACTCTTCTCCAAATGTACACCTTCCTACAAGAAATCTCCATGCCTCCTCGAGCCCTGAAATTATTAATTACACTGACTGAAGCCCATTCAAGACAGTCAGGCAGCAGTTATGGAGGTATGGAGCGGCCTTGCAGACTTTCATCCAGTTCATTTATTTCAGAATGGCAACACAGAGTTCCAGACCACCGTAAGGACTTAAAGAACATATCAGAGGTCAATCTCGACCTGACAGACGTCTCCAACCAATCTACAGAGTACAACAGAACGCCATTAAGCAGAATGGACTCAGTTTCCTCCACCATTCCGTCTTAATGAGACTCATTTAATTGTTCACCTACTTCTGTTTCTTCTTCTTCTCCTATAAGAATCCCCGAGAACATAATGTAAAGTTGTTGTTGTTGTTCAGCTGTTGGGCAATTTGCTGTTAGAGGGATTCATTCTTGACTGTTAGAACAGTCGTGGGAGGGAGTAGCAGAGTAGTTGTATGTAATAGGCTGGGAGGAGAAAGTCTGGACTGTATTAGCCATTGAGCTCAGTGTACATGACTGGTTTTGCATCAATTAATCAAAGCACTTTTCACAGGATCTTGGTCTATTACTATTGGTGATGTTTTTCCTAACTCTGTTTATTACATTTTCATACTGTTTCATGTTCTTCTGGTAGGCAACAGAAGTATAACATAGGATTCACCCTTGCTAGGTGCCCTATGTTTCCTACTCTCCCTACCTGTAATGTTTTCTGCTTTATGTGTTATCTAAGAGCGAATTCATGTGGTTTAACCAGTGCAGTGGATGTTATTGCCTGCTGGCTGATGTATGAACTTGTGGGTTTGCTGCTTGGATGTTTCTTCGTCAATCTTATCTTTGTTTTCCCTTGGAGTTGCTAAAGCAGACCTGGAGTTAAATGACCTCTGGTCCGATCTATAAGCAGCCCCTTTGTCCCCCTTCGAGAGCTGCCTTCGAGTATGTCCAAGCAGGTCTGGAGTTAAATGACCTCTGACCTGATCTATAGACAGAAATTGGGTGCCTCTCCTTCTTCCACTTTCTCTCCTTAATGTTCCATTCCACCATCTGCCTAAAAGATCCTTTAGTGTAGATGACTTTCCCTTTGAAAGCCTTGGCTAGTGGATGCAAGTAATGTCCTTTCATGACTCCATAGCCCAATGGATGGCTCTCTCTTGGCCTATCCTCTTTGCTGAAGCCTCCTGCTGTTTTGTTTCCTTTCTCCCATTACTTTCTCAGTCTATGATCTCCTGACCAACCCAGCAACCAACCAACCAAATCATTTAAACCCCCCATTTGTGCTTCATACCTAGCCTAATATCTCAATTTGAGCTTTCAAAGATATATCATTCTTGCTCTATTTGGAGAGATCCCTCTCCGGGTCTAGGAGGGCTAGATCCTAGGGCCCCAAAGTAGTTTGATGTTGTCTCATATTTTGGTATTGCAAAATCTGCCAAAACATGGGAACCCCAACATAATGGCGACTCTGCTGGGGACGAGACCAATCAGCCTTGATTTGGTAAACCACTGTGGTGGACAATAAGTTGTAAATCATCCACCTGGCGACTCCACAATTCCTGAATGATAAAAGACTCCACCGGTGATCAGCAATCCACTAATTATCTTGGTTTCACGTGACTCCACTGGGAGACCAGTCGCAGTGCAACATCATCCCTACCAAATGGAAGACTCTGAGTTGAGCCCCCTTGAAGAGTTTCGTTGTGGAATATCAGATATACTGGCTCAACTCAGAAGCGAAGACCTTGCAAAAGTTCTTCATTCCAGCTCAAGATTCAATGACCAGCTTGAGCTGAAGAAGGTTTTCCTAGAAGTGCTGGCGGAGAGATATGAGGCTGAGATTGAACTTTTGAACTCACAAGAAAAATCATACGAGTTCAGATACCCGAGAGCCTTTTTGGAAAGTCTCCCGCCCCCTAAAAGAGAAGAAATTCCGCTGCTGTTTGATGTGCAAGAAGAAGATGATCCGGCTCCCAAGAGCCACTCTGAAGACGCATCGGAAAATGCAATAATCGAAGCCGCCCAGGATGCAAATAGCCTACCAATCATGGAAGGCCTAAGTGAAGAAAGTGCACATCATATGCTAATTGATCCTGTGGCAGAATACATGGAGGCCCTGATTGGCTCAGTTCCTCAAGCATCAATCCTTTGCCAGAGCCAAATTCATCAGGAAGGGTCACTACTGATGGTGACCACAATTTTGAAGGACCACGAGCAGAGCACCCTGTGGTTATCTCTGATAGGCAGCCAGTGCTCATATCCTTTTTTATTACTGCTTGACTGGCTGCATTGGCATTATTGTATCACCTAGAACATCAGAGATTCCCAGTTAGAGTAGGGTAGGTAGGAAAAGCTCAATAAAGCTCAGTCTATGAGCATGTAGTTAGTTGTTTTCTGTCTTAGAATGTAGAGAAGAAACTTGCTAGACAGTCTAATCCTAGCAGGTAGTAGTGTAGGTAGAGAAGCTTATGAGGCCAACAGCCTAATCTGGTCTCATGGAGTAATAAGGGTAGACTTAGAATAGGTTTATTTTCTGTTTATAAAAATAAAATGATGTAAAGGGTCCGCAAGCCCAAATGCACCCAAAAGAAAAATGTTAGGACTATAGTGTGGGTAGGTAGTTGTTTGGGAGAATTTTACTACTGATATGTTGTCTTCATAGCTTGTGGCAGCTGATCAAAGAAAGAAATGGATGGTTCAAGCAGCAGGCACCTGGCCTACACCAAGAGATCATTTTCTGAATTCTTGACTCCTTCAAGAAGAAGCCATCCCCATGTGGAGCCACTGTTAGCCCCCCCTATAAATTTTTTGGCAAGCAAACGGGGGCTAAATTGTTTTTGAGCCTTCAAGGAATGCATTTCCTCTGAAAAGACAGTCTCCTTGAAGCCTCCATGTGTCTTTTATCCTTTGATTAATTCCCCTCTGCTGATTCCTATTATAAAGCCTCTCTGTTTGTGAAGAAATGCCCAAAGGCCCCCTTTTCCCTCTTATTTCAACCCCCACTTAGCTTCTACTTGTTTCCCCTTCTATTTCCCTTCATTACCCTTCAAATTCCCCTAAAATCCCCTTTAAATTCTACCCATATCCCTTGTTTGGGCTAGTTCGCCCTTATCCCTCTATCGTTCCCCTTTCTAACCTTTAAATCGCATTGGAATGGGCCAAACCCACTTTCGACTAAGGCTTAGCCCCTTTCCTCCAGCCCCGTCCCCATGTAACCGAGCGCTGCCCCTTAAGGCGCCCATCGCAAATCGCAGATCGCATTTTTTGCGGGTTGTGTTCCTTAGATCCATCGCAAATATTTGCGATGCGATCTGATCCCGTCGCAAATATTTGCGATGCGATCTGATCCCGTCGCAAATATTTGTGATGCGATCGACCGATCGCGCCGTCGCACTTTCCGCCCCTCGCATCTTCCCCCGATCGCATTTTCCCTCCGTCGCAAGTTCTCGCATCGCAACTCTGCCCAATCGCACTTATCGCATATCGCAGTTTCATTATATGTATTCGATTGATCCATCACAAATATTTGCGATGCGATTTGATCGCGTCGAAAATATTTGCGATGCGATTGCCTGTCGCACTCGCCACCATCGCACTTTCCGCCGATCGCATTTTCCCCATTGCATTTCCTTTCCGTCGTAGAGCGCAAAGCGCAGTTTTCTGTTTGGTGCTGATTTCCGCCATCGCACTTTTTCCATTTGCGATTTTGCGATCAGACCCACGGGTCCCACATCCACGGCCCCCCTCATTGCATTTTGTTCATTTCCTTTGTATTTCCTCCGTTAGTTAAACCTTTGCATTTTACGTTAAATTTTAATGAATCGCCCTCCGCCATGACCGGGTCCTGCCATTTCGAATGCATTTCATGTGTTTGACCTTTCCCCTTTGTAGCTCGGCCAACGGTTAAACCTTAGTGTTTAGCACTAAAGGCATTCTCCACCATTGTTCCATGTGTTCGCTGTTTCCACAGTCGCCACCGCCTTTCCACCACGGGCCTTCAAAGCATTTCTCCATCACCACTGCCCGAGTTTGTAATAGTTTTATTTGACTGTTCAGTTAGCACAAAGAGGCCAGTTCAACGACCAAACGAAATAGCAGAGATGGATTTGAGGGATTCAAGCCGGTTAATTGAAGATTAACAATTATAATCCTGCATTCAAAGGAAAAGGCGCAGTTCGAAGATCCAAGCACATTGTTAAAGTCTTATCTGTGTTTAATATCAGTAGGGTACTCTTCTCTAAACGTACACCTTCCTACAAGAAATCTCCATGCCTCCTCGAGCCCTGAAACGATTAATTACACTGACTGAAGCCCATTCAAGACAGTCAGGCAGCAGTTATGGAGGTATGGAGTGGTTTTGCAGACTTTCATCCAGTTCATTTATTCTAGAATGGCAACGCAGAGTTCCAGACCGCCGTAAGGACTTAAAGAACATATCAGAGGTCAATCTCGACCTGACAGACGTCTCCAACCAATCTACAGAGTACATCACAATGCCATTAAGCAGAATGGACTCGGTTTCCTCCACCATTCCGTCTTAATGAGACTCATTTAATTGTTCACCGACTTCTGTTTCTTCTTCTTCTCCTATAAGAATCCCCGAGAACATAATGTAAAGTTGTTGTTGTTTTTCAGCTGTCGGGCAATTTGCTGTTAGAGGGATTCATTCTTGACTGTTAGAACAGTCGTGGGAGGGAGTAGCAGAGTAGTTGAATGTAATAGGCTGGGAGGAGAAAGTCTGGATTGTATTAGCCATTGAGCTCAGTGTACATGACTGGTTTTGCATCAATTAATCAAAGCACTTTTCACAGGATCCTGGTCTATTACTATTGGTGATGTTTTTCCTAACTCTGTTTATCACATTTTCATACTGTTTCATGTTCTTCTGGTAGGCAACAGAAGTATAACATAGGATTCACCCTTGCTAGGTGCCCTATGTTTCCTGCTCTCCCTACCTGTAATTTTTTCTACTTTATGTGTTATCTAAGAGCGAATTCATGCGGTTTAACCAGTGCAGTGGATGTTATTGTAGAAATTTGCTGAATAATAATTAATTATCCACCGAGACTATCCTGATCACATACAATTCGAATTCATATGCAACACATAATCTCTTCCACTCAGATCATCACACATGCGGAAAATAAATCAAGCGATAACACATCAAATCATCATACACATTAACACAGTATGTATGGGGAAAGCTTATAGCTGAAAACCCCGCAGCTATTGTGTATATTATAATGGAGAAATCATGTAACAAACTCGGTACAATACTCCTCACAAGTACTCAGTACTTTCTCATGAAGTTACTCACAATCTAGCTCAGTTTTGAACAGGTTACTGGTTCAAAACTCACCGCCAATTGCCTTGCCTCTATTACGTGTTTCAATGCTATGGGATGGCCTCTTTATATAGATAAACCACCAGCCTAAACTGCGCAATCCTCATGGGCTTACTCCACCTATCTGTGTGTTGCAAATAGCAACAGTATAGTCACAACTGATAGCTAACTCCACCCTTTCATCTACCTCTTTCACTGGTCTCCACTGAACTGATCATGCACTGTAGTGAGCTGATGTGTTCTTGAGTTGAATAATGAGTTACTAATTAATGAATTAAATTATATTTAATTCACTCCACTCATAACTAATTTATTAGCTAGTTAAACTAATCTCAACTAGTTCAACTAAAATAAACAGAACACAACTCCACTAGCTGTCTCATTAACTCCACCAAACTTCTGCCACTGAAGTCCTAACTGAAGTCAACCATGCATGATGCCATCAAACCCTTGGGAATAACGTAATTCCTCTGTCAGATGCATGAGCCACTTCCAAGGCTCGAACTGAAGTGCTCCAAGAGAGTAAACTGCTGTTTAGAGTCCAAATATTATTAAGGGTAAATAATATTTGACTTCCTTATTTTAAGGATAGGCAGTCTAAAAATAGACTTCGACCTATAGGTCCAAAAAATAGAGGTCCATATATTTTTACCAACATGACCAATACTCCAAGAATAACATACTGCAACCCCTGGACCATGCTCCATATGTCTAAAAAGAGACATAGTCTAAAAATAGACTTTGCGCCAAAATTTGCCTGCGGGCCCACTTAGTGAAGGCGACTTCATTTCACTAAGCTCCATCATCTTGCTGCATTTTCAACACTCCCTCTCGGCAAGATATGGATTATCTGCAACCCCTATCCTGCCTCTGTGGAATTCGAACTTGCTCCTGGTGAGCGCCTTCGTCAGGATGTCGGCATCCTGATCCTCCGTGGGAACATATGAAAGCATCATGATTCTCCGCTGAACACAATCTATGATATGATGATACCTGATGTCGATGTGTTTGGACCTATCATGAAATACTGGATTAGCCGAGAGTTTAATGCAACTCTGGTTATCACAGTAGATCACTGTAGGCTCCAAATGCAACCTGAACAAACCTACGAGGATATTCCTCATCCAAATAGCCTCGCATGTAGCCAAACTAGCTACCATGTACTCAGCCTCTGCTGAACTGAGTGCCACGGATCTCTGCTTCCTGCTGTACCAGGAAACTGTTGTTGACCCAATGCTGAAAACTCCTCCAGAAGTGCTCTTCCGGTCCGTTGGGCTCCCTGCCCAATCTGCATCAGTGAAGCCAGAAAGCTTCGCTCCATCCTCCTGTCTATACCATAGACCATATCCTGATGTGCCTCTAATATAGCGCAATACATGCTTGCCTGCCTTCCAAAAGAGCTTGGTAGGCTTAACCATAGCTTGCGAAAGCTGGTTAACTGCATAGCATATATCGGGTCGTGTATTGACCAGATACATAAGCGACCCCACCAACTGTCGATAGACAGTGGCATCCACTACCTCCGCTGAAGTAGCATCCTCCTTCCTCCAACCACCAGGAAGAGGAGTGTCAACAGGCTTGCAGCCTTGCATGTTGAACCTCTCCAGAATCTCCAGGGCATACTTGCCCTGAGAAACAAACAGTCCTCCACTGCGCTGCCAAATCTCCAATCCCGGGAAATAATGAAGGATGCCCAGGTCCTTCATCTCAAACTCTCGTGCAAGATCCTCCTTGCATGAAAGTATCAACTGCTCGTCGCCAGTCAAAATCAGATCATCTACATACAGTACGATGATCAACAGCTTCCCCTCCACCACAATCTGGTACAGGTTAGGATCCGCCTCAGTCTTGGAGAATCCAAGCCCGGTGAAGTAGCTGTCTATCCGAGTGTACCAAGCACGCGGTGCTTGCTTCAGCCCGTACAGTGCTCTCTTGAGTCGGCACACATGCGACTCACTGCTGAAGATCTCAAAACCTTCAGGCTGCTCTATGTACACCTCCTCCTCAATAACTCCATTGAGGAACGCAGTCTTCACATCCATCCGATGAATGTGCCACCCCATCTGCGCTGAGAGAGCAAGGATCGTCCGTATGGAAGAGTACCTTGCGACAGGTGCAAAAGTCTCCTCATAGTCAATCCCCTCGATATGTGAAAAGCCACGGGCGACAAATCTCGCCTTGTACTTCTCCACACTCCCATCAGCTGCCTGCTTCACTTTGTAGATCCATCGCGAACCCACCACTGATTTCCCCACCGGTCTTGGGACAATCTCCCATGCACTGTTCCTGACGATCGAATCATATTCTTCGATCATGGCATCAACCCATGTGGGTTCCTCCACGGCTTCCTCAAAAGAGGATGGCTCCGTCACAACACATTGACTCACAAGAGCCATGTATCCAGTGTACCGATCCGGTGACTGTCTCTGTCTGCGCTGTGCTGCAGGTGGTCCTACAACCTTCTCTGCATCCCGAGCCAGTCGCTCAGCTTCTGTAGTGCGCATGCGCCCTCTGATGGTTGGCGCTGCCTGGGTGGTTTCTTCCACCTCCTGAACCTCCTCTTGTGGCTGATCCACATCCTGAAGCTCCTCCTTAGGAACTAACAGCTCCTCATCTGCATGCAAGTGTAGCTCCCTCTCAAGCGAACACTGCATGGCTTTCTCCTCCTGAAATTTTATATCCCGTCGCACAACAGTCTTGTGACTGTCTGACAAATACACCCAATAGTTGTGAGGTGTATCAGTGTACCCCACAAATATTCCAACCTCAGCAGTTGGATCCAGCTTCCTTCTCGCATCCTTCGTCACATGCATGTAGACAGGAGAACCAAAAATCCGCAAATGGGAAATATCGGGCCTCTTGCCAGAATAAGCCTCCTCTGGTGTACTCATGCCAAGAACCTTGTGAGGACAACGGTTCTGCACATACACTGCTGTATTGCATGCCTCAGCCCACAAGTGAAGGGGTAGGCCATGATCATGCAACATCGCCCGTGCAGCACCCACGATCGTTCTGTTCTTCCGCTCAGCCACCCCGTTCTGCTGTGGGTTATGGGGTGCGATGAGCTCTCTCCCAATCCCTTCTGCGCTGCAGAACTCCTTGAATTCAGCCGAGATGAATTCACCACCGTTATCACTCCTTAGAGCAATCACCTTCTTCCCCGACTCCTTCTCGACCGGTGCTTTAAACTCACAGAACTTCGTGAATGTATCGCTCTTCTTCTGCATGAAGAAGATCCAACACTTTCAAGAGAAATCATCAACAAAGATCACATAATACTTGTGCTTTGCTGTCGAAGCAACTGAGAAAGGACCACACACGTCTGTGTGAACCCAGATAATGGAACAAGTACACATAGAATGCCAGAATACTAAGCCATTTTATTAATCTCAGAACACATAGATAGGAGTACAAGATAATCAGAATGAGTGCACCTATCCTTGCCCTAGGCAAGTGGAGACCCTCTCAGAACAAATAATGGCTGCAAATAAGGACAGCGTCCTAGCTGGCGGGAGAACTGCTATGAAGAACTACTGCTGGAATGCACTGGAACTATGAGCTGGAACTAGGAAGATGGCTGATCTCAATCCTCCAGACAAACCCCAGAAAATGTGAAACTGATGCTCCACCACCACAGTCAGCCCTCACAAGTGAAAACGTACGCTAGTGACGAGCGCAAAACGCAGATAAGCAGCTGGCCACAAATCCTCCGGATAAGTGACCACTCTCGGGGCGAAAACAAGAAAACCCACAACCCTCACACAAGGCCATCGATTTTGGATCCCGGCGTCCTCTGGCCCAGCTCTGCGTCTAGCTTCCCAAGTCTGCTTGGATGCGAGTCCACCCTCTCCGGATCACCGTCCTATCTCTCCGGACTCACAACGTCCCCAAGAGCTAGATCTGCTAGATGCGGAGTCCTCCCTATCAGTCTATCTGCTATCTCTCCGGATATGTGTCCTCCAGAAGTGGATGCGCTGCTATCTCTCCGGATGCGTCCTCCAA
>JAXQQM020064081.1:0-58333 GCA_034641835.2 Pinus albicaulis
GCCTTCACTAACATCTTTATCTCTCCACAATATTTGAGCTCAATGTTGGCGAGACCAATGATTTATAGACACCCTAATCATTGTCTCTCCTGGAACATACCTTACCGGGGTTCTCAGGGTGTGTTCCACCAGGACTATTCTTATCTTGGATTCCTAATCCTCAACGATCCTGTATGACTACTATTATCTTGGATGCCCTACCTCATCCTCAAAGAGTATTGGATGCCAAACGATTACCTAATCCTCCATTTTGTCTTCCCATGTGAAGACCATAATGATGTGTCTATCTCTCCCTCTCAATTAGGGACGACATATTCCAATAAAGGAATGTACTCATTCCTATACAAGGAATGTACCTAAGCTCCCTCTTGGCTTGTGAATTTCCAAGTTTCTTCCAAGTAATAAATGTGTTTCTAGGCTACCTCTTAATCAGGGACCTATAGTAGATTCTTAGGTCGAGATAATGGGGAAACTAACTACTTGAAGTACTCCTACCTTTGATTTCATGAATTTATTATTTATTATGGAGTCCTCATAATTTGGGACTTTATAAGGCACGGACCATCCATCACTTTCATCCATGATTCAGTCATGTCATCATTACTTTCATCATAAAGTGATCCATCCCTCTTCATCTGGCCTTGCTTCATGTCATGATGCTTTCTTCATGCCATATTTTTGGAAGTATCTTTCCACGGTTCTTCCCTTTGGAATTCATGCATAAACCCATCCAAATATTTGTTCAAAATAAGAAATGAACACTTAAATCAGTCTTACCTTTGTGATGTTTCATCATGACATATTCCTATAGGTATTAGCAGCATGCATACATGTTGACACATCTCGAAAATATATCCATTGTCAAGGATCTCCATATTTTTCAAACTTCCATCAGAGTCTTCATATCTTTTCGGGAGATTTTCTAGTCAAATCTTCTTGGTCTTTTGGATGTTGATTTCCTTTACCATGATTTCATATCTTATGATCTCTTGCTTCTTTTATTCACACATTCCATTCCCAATGACTTCTAATCATAGTTCCTTAATTGTATTCAACCACCTCATACTTCACATGAGGACATATTATGTTGATTTCATCTCGTGTGAACCATGCCTTCTGGAAAAATTTCATAAGAGGAGATTCCTTTCCTTTGATTATGCTTCTCAATATAGAAGAAGTGATCCATGTTACCTGCAACCATATGACATGAAATTATAATATTAAATACAAGCATACATACCTCATTTACCTGTAGGTCATATAGGATTCTTTCAGCATCTTCCTTGATTGAAAATATCTTCAACCCTTTGATCTGTTTCATCTCTTATGTCATCATACCTCATCCCATGAACTCCACAAGTTGGAGTTCCTAATGAAACACTTTCTTCCTTTCTATATCGGTGAATCCTTCAATGAGGATTCCATCAAATAATCTCAAGTATCTTGCATATCCCTATCTTCCAAATGTTTCCTTTTTGACTCGATGTATGATGAGCCTTGTCTCGGATGACTTCTTCCTTCCAATGAGGTTCAAAAGAGCTATATCTTTCATACTTGACTAACATATATTTTGTTATGTTTTTCATTCATGATTTCTTATGGTGATGCTACGAGCTCTTGTTTCTAATTCTTTCATGATACCACAATGCATATTATTATTTATTATAGCCATATCTTATAACAACATATTTAGGAGCTATGACAAGACCTTTTGTGAGAGAAACTATCTTAATCATAGTAAAGATATCTTATACCCTCTTTCCTTGGACTTATTTTCTTCAACTTCCTCCACCTTTCTGGTGATATGTGCTTCCTTTCTTTAATGTCCATAACTTTTCCATAGCATTGAATCTTAGCTATGCTCTTCTTTCTTTTCTAGGGACCAAATTTTCTAAACTTCCCTTTCGTTCCTGCAAATGATTGAGCCCTTCAACCTTCAACACTTTCTCCCTCAACTTGTCTTCTTCTATCTAACATAGAAACCACAAGTTCTTGAATGAGGTAACTTTATTATCTCTATGGACATTATGTACCTTTTTATTTATAACTATGATGATTACCTCATCCTATATCTTTCAATTGAGATATTATGAATATATTCCTTCATCCTTTGCTATATTCAATTTTGTATATATCAGGTCTAAGTGGTATGACCTAATTTATCGCATCTTCAGATAATAGTTCTTCCAGCTTATCATATATCTCTTTGATGTATCCAATCCTTCTTCATAGGGATAAGGGGACCTCTAACTAGTTTCATAACAATCCTTTGAGCCCTTTGATCCCTTTACATGTATTCAGATAGTGTTTGACCTTCAGATACTTTTCCATTGATATGATCTATGACTTCACTATCTTCAAGGACTATGTCTATCCTCCTTTTTCCATGCAAGTAATTTCGATGACCCAACCATATTATGGATCTTCCTGCAAACACGAAGTCATTTTACCAAATTGTATTAAAAATGAAAGATATTTACTTTACACGTGAAGACAAAATCTTCAGCTTGATCACTTTGATGTTGGTTGAGGAAGATGTATTAGTGCTTCTTTTGGATGATCTTCTTCCAAAATAAAAATCCTTTCTTTCATAAAGGAGATTTCTCCTTTCATGATGATAATATCTTTAGATACAAGTTTCTTTTGTTTATGGTAATTTCTTTTTCTTTGGATGATATTCTTCAAAGATAAGAAGGGGATACTGGTTGTAATGATATGGAGCTTGACTTATAGTATTTAAGATACCTCAACTACTTGGTAGTGAATGAGTGTAGGTCATAATTGCTTCACTTGGATATTCATAATTTGGGCTGTGTAGATCTCTTCATCTTGATGAGAGTCTTTGTGGTCTTTTGATGAAGAATATAGGATTCTATACCCTTGTTGGTGTAGACTTCTAGTACCTTCATTTTATTGATGATCGCAAGACTTCCTCTTGAGGTAAACTTTCTTCTTCAATGTAGATCCTTCATTTTTTATTTTATGCCTTCCATGAAACTTGATCCTTGAGTGTCTCTTTGATTAGATACCATTCCTTTAACTTAGTACCTTAGCTCTAAAACCATATTGACAAATCTAGGGCATTAGCATTAGCTGATTTAAATTTATTATTTATTGTTTGTGAATGTTGTTTACTTCTTTAGATCGGGATCTTCTTCTTCTTATTTTATTAGTGTTCTTCTTCATCAAACAGTAAACAACGCATAAAGATAAATAGAAAAGAGACACAGCATGTAGGTTATGAGCCAGGGCCAAAACCTCTCACTCTTTGAGAGGAAAACTGATGCAGGAGCATTAGGCTCAGAAAATCCTTTGTATTTTAATAGATATAGGGGTATTGTGTTTTCAAAAGAATATTGGTTTCCTATGTAATTGTTAATGTCTTTGAGTGACATTTAGAATAGGAATTAATTAAAGATTGAGATAGATTTGTAAATGTTCCCGAATGATTGGAGAACATGAGGGAAGTAGGATAGTTGAGATTCCATAGGAAATGAGAGATTTGAAATTCAACTGTAATTCCTGAAGTAGAATTGGTTCCATGATTTTATGAGTTTGAAAGGATTTTTAGGGATAAAGGATAGATTTTAAGACTTAGAGGATTTGGAGGATTTTGTTGAGATAATGGAGGATATGAACCTAAATTGGTTCATAATATTTTGTATAAACTATAAAGCCTCAAGGCAAAAGGAGATAGTAGAGGCAGATAGTAGGATTTAGAAAATTAGAACTTGGATTGTAAGCCTATAGGAAGTAGGAAGGAAATGGCCACTGATTTGAATATCAGGTCGGGAAAGAAATCTTTGTAAATATCTGATTATAAATACAGAGAACTCACATTTTGAGTTTATTTTAGGTATATGGTGTGATTTAATTATAAATATATCAGATTATTTTCATAATATGGATATGTATATGAGTTCAAGAAGAATTTGATGGATAACCACACACAGAGAGGTGATTAGTAGTGGTCAGATTGGATTTGAGTCTGATTGAAATGCCCTAATTCAGAGGAATTCGCTTAGCAGTATTATCAAAACAGAGGAAGTTGGATGACAAATACATAAAGCAGAAATCTGATATCAGATCGACCGAGAAGAGATTGAAATTGGAAATATTACAGTGTATCCGGGCTACAATTCATGAGACTGAGTGTTTAAATGTTTTAAAGAGTATAAATACTCATTTTATTGGTTGGGTTCTGTGTGGATATGCTTATATCGAATATTGGTAATCGATCACTGAATGGATCGATGCACATTAATTATTAATGTGAACTTGCAATTCGCTATCCAACCACAATTGTGTAGAGACTGTGTAAATGAGTTGTGGCATGCCTAAGAAGAGTCAAAGGGAAAATCAAATTACTGAGAGTTCAAAGCGGAACCATGAGTAAATGGAAGACCGAACAGTGAATATGGGTTTTGAAAACCACTAATGGTTTTCACGTAGCACAAGAGTGGTAAATGGTAATTCCTTGAGCGAACGCGATAGCAGTTAATGTGTGACACGTAGCATGGATGGAAATTCAATACCGCCCATTTCGCGTGATTTTGGAACATCAAAAGGTATGCATCTTTTCTATGTGATAATCATTGGATTGTTAAGCTGGAGCACGATGAAGCGTCAGCTGTTGGATGATATGGAGCGTTGAAATAAAGTGTGGGCCATATATGATGAGCCTCGACATGTGTGCGGTTGTTGATCGGCGGAAATGGTAAGTTATAAAGTGTTATGTTAACTTTATAACATAAAGTTTGGTTTAATGAAATTCTGCAAGGATATGCGAAGTATTGTGGCATGGTTCATAAAGGTATCTTTAATTCTATTATATTTCTATTATAATAGAAGTGAACGGAGAAGGATTTCATCATAAGGGCAATAAAACTTTGGATAAGGTAAGACATGTCAAATAAAGTGTTGGGTATGCCATTGGTCCAAAGATTTGAGTTATTGACATTTTTGAGTTTTTAAGCCAAAGTTTAAGCTTTGAAGGATATTGTGGATATGCGGGGTGAAACAAAGTTGTGGGCCCGTAACTATTAATATGGTTTATTTGGGTTTTAAACCATAGAGTTGAAATCATAAGTGGATATGATAGCGCTTGGGTATTTTAACCTAAGTCAAAGTCAGAAAAATGAAATATCAAAATTGGGTATTTTTATATGCTAGATGAGAAATAAAAATAGCTTCCACTTAAGAGTATTTAAAGTCTAAAGGTTTAAAATTTAGAAAGGAGTAAAGAAAAGCTTTTGCATATGGAAAATACTCAGTTTTGAGATTGATGAGATTGTATTGAATTACAATTGTGGGTTTTGCTGCTATGGCAGCATCATTTTGGTATTAGAGCAGGCAAAGCTCTTTTGAAGATTAATTTTTTTTTTTTTGGAATGCATGTGTGATGAAGGAAATAAGGAAAGCTTAGATCCTAAATCTGATTGACAGTAGTTGTAGATTTGAATAGAGATGTAGTGAAATTATGATAATGAGGAAATTCAGATTTGTAGAATCTGAGTTTAAAATCAAATGTGCTTTGAAGATTTACCAAGTTGTGTTTTGAAAGATGTGAATATAGGTATAATGGTGATGGCAAAAAAAAAGGAAAAAGAGGTCAGATTTGAATCTGACGGACAGTATGCAGTGTAGCAGAATATTGGAAGAATTTGCAGAAGCAATTACAAGTGGGTGTTGAAACAAACCTTGAAGGTGAAGTGTTTTAATTTTTTTGAAGATTATGTTTGCAGAATGTAGATTGCAGATATTTGAGGATAATCTCAGCAAGAATATCACAGCTTTAAAGAGTAGCAATGAAGGAAGCCAGTAAAGGTTTCTAACTGAAAGGAGAATGTGGCAGAACCTTGAGGAATTCCTACAAAGTTAGGATAAAAAAAACAGTTGTGTTCTTGAAAGGATGCAGATGAGTTGAATCCTAGAAGGAGAAGAGAGGAATGCTCAAGAGGTTCCAGAGAATAGAGGACTAGTGCTTGCCAAAAGACCAAGTCTAGAGAGGGGATTGGTGAGGTAAGTGGCAGCAGGGAGGACTTGCTGTTGTAGAGGCTTTATTACAGCTCATGATGAATGAGTGAGGAACTCATGACGATAGAAATGAAGGAGAAAATGACTACTGATAGTCATAAAAGAGACAGCAGAGGTTCTGAGAGAGACCACAACAGAATGAAAGTGAAGAAAGAAGATGCCAAGACAAATGGCATACAGAGACAGTTAAGTAAGGAAGAGTATGAGAGAGATAAAGCTGAGATAGAAGTCCAACTTGAAGTGTTGGATTTGTTACAGAGGAATGAGGAAGACCAGAGGTGGGGTTTTCTTGTAAGAAGAAAGATAAAGTGGCATAAGCTACAGATGAAGAAAGAGAAAATGATAAATGCTCTACTGAAGGAAAAATTACTCAGAATAAATGAGTATTTGGAGAAAGACTTGAAGACTGAAAATTAAAGTGAGACCAAGAGGTCGCATGATTTTAAATCTGATAAATTGTGTATATTTGTAGGAAGAACATGTGGAGAAGGAAAAATTGTTGATATTTTCATAAAGGAAGAAAATGAGATAGCCAGATATTTTGTAAATGTCCATACATAGTTGGGGAAAAGTTTTAATTTCCAACATATTGGAAGCAGAGGAAATTTAACTTATGATGATGGCCAAAAGCTGGAAATTAAGAAATCAATTGAAAAGATTAAGGGCATTGAAGAGAAGACCATTGAATAATTTTTGAATTGTATAGGGGACTTGGAACAGTAGGAGGATTTGGTGATTAAATCATCAAATAGGACCGTAAGGTCTTATGGTTTTAAAAATAAAAATTTGTGTGTGAATGCAGGTATTTCAAAAGACAAATCATGCGATGAAACTGTATTGAGTGAGGCTGAAAGTTGCCAAGAAAAATATGATGATGATTATCTTTCAGATGAAGACCAAACTGAATTATTGCAACAAAAGGAGTTCATAAATTCTTTGTTTTGTGAAAATAATTGCTTCAATGGAGATATGACAGTTATGTCTGATGATGAGAAATTTGTTATTGATAATGACAATGAGAAATTGATTTTATTAAATTGAAAAATGAAAAGTGATGGACAGACATCTAAAACTATTGCAAATATGGAGGATCATAATTCTATTCTGATGAAAGATGAAGAGATAGTGTCACTAGGAAACTTGACTTATGATAAAGAAGAAGGTAGTGAATATTGTACAAATATTTTTTCAGATGAGATGACAGATTTGTGGCATAAGTTAAGTATTCTAGAGAAGAGGCTAGAAAAACAAAGGATAAGTGTTCAGGTTATAAAGTCAGAGCTGAATGGAAAAGTTCATTATTATGAACCAGAGCAAAAAGACATCCTTGAAAGGGATGATGTGGAAGAGAGACTAGCTGACAGTCTCAAGAATTATTTGAAGAAGTTGAATCAGCATACTGATGTGTTGATAAAGGAGAAAATGTCAGAGCAACAAATTGAAATGTTGCCAAAGGAAGAAGAGACATAAAGGTCTTATGATTTTGATGATTTTTTTATGATTGCAGGTATTGATGAAAAAACTAAAGAATTTTTGGTCCAGGAGAACAAATTAAAGCAAAGAAAATAAGATGACAGTGAGTGAAAAACTAAATACCAGCCCAAGGAATTGTTGAAGTCAGAAAACAAAGAAATTGTCATAAGTGACAATCAGGAAGAAGTTATCAGTTGCAGAAAACAAGAGGGTAAGGATGAAAGGGCGGAAATAAGAATAGAAATTCAGCAATCAAGAGGTAAAAGTACTCAGCAGTTAGAAGATATATTAGACAAAGAAATTGAATTGATAAGAAGGCTAATGGTGAAAGTGTCTCAGAAGAAGACAGCAGCAGGAAAGCAAAGAAGCAGCAGTAGCAAGAGAAAGACAGTAGCAGAATGTGAAAGTATAGCAAGTGGGAAGATGCAGAATAAAGTATGGAAACTGGGAAAAGTGCAGTTGAAGAATGATGAAGATGAAATGTTTGAGAAATATCAAAGAACAGTATGGATTCAAGAAGACAAAGATTAAAATCACAGATCGTGGAGATCATGATTATTTTTAACTTAGTCACGTGTGAGCATTAGGTCAGAAATCTTTGTGTTTTAATAGACATAGGGTCTTGTATTTTCAAAATAATATTGGTTTATTATGTAATTATTACTGCTTGTTTGACATTTAGAATAGGAATTAATTAAATATTGAGAAAATTCTGTAAATGTTCCCGAATGATTGGAGAACATGAGGGAAGTAGGATAGTTGAGATTCCATAGAAATGAGAGATTTGAAATTTAATTTATTTCAAAGTAGAATTGGTTCCATGATTTTATGAGTTTGAAATGATTTTTAGGGATAAAGGATAGATTTTAGGACTTAGAGGATTTGGAGGATTTTGTTGAGATAATGGAGGATCTAAACCTAAATTGGTTCATAATATTTTGTATAAACTGTAAAGCCTCAAGGCAAAAGGAGATAGTAGAGGCAGATAGTAGGATTTAGAAAAGTAGAGCTTGGATTGTAAGCCTATGGGAAGTAGGAAGGAAATGGCCACTGATTTGAATATCAGGCCGAGAAAGAAATCTTTGTAAATATCTGATTATAAATACAGAGAACTCACATTTTGAGTTTATTTTGAGTATATGGTTTGATTGAATTATAATATCAGATTATTTGCATAATATGGATATGCAGATGAGTTCAAGAAGAATTTGATGGAGAACCGCACACAGAGAGGTGATTAGCTATGGTCAGATTGGATTTGAGTCTGATTGAAATACCCTAATTCAGAGGAATTCGCTTAGCAGTATTATCAAAACATAGGAAGTTGGATGAAAAATATATAAAGCAGAAATCTGATATCAGATCGACCGAGAAGAGATTGAAATTGGAAATATTACAGTGTATCTGGGCTACAATTCACGAGACTGAGTGTTTAAATGTTTTAAAGAGTACAAATACTCATTTTATTGTTTGGGTTCTATGTGGATATGCATATATCGAATATTGGTAATCGATCACTGAATGGATCGATGCACATGAATTATTAATGTGAACCTGCAATTCGCTATCCAACCACAATTGTGTAGAGACTGTGTAAATGAATTGCGGCAGGACTGAGAAGAGTCAAAGGGAAAATCAAATTACTGAGATTTCAAAGCGGAACCATGAGTAAATGGAAGACGAAATAGTGAAGATGGGTTTTGAAAAACACTAATGGTTTTCGCGTAGCACAAGAGTGGTAAATGGTAATTCCTTGAGCGAACGCGATAGCATTTAGCGTGTGACACGTAGCATGGACGGAAATTCAATACCGCCCATTTCGTGTGAGTTTGGAACATCAAAAGGTATGCATATTTTCTATGCAATAATCGTTGGATTGTTAAGTTGGAGCGCGATGAAGCATCAACCATTGGATGATATGGAGCATTGAAATAAATTGTGGGCCATATATGATGAGGCTCGACATGTGTGCGGTTGTTGATCGGCGGAAATGGTAAGTTATAAAGTGTTATGTTAACTTTATAACATAAAGTTTGGTTTAATGAAATTCTGCAAGGATATGCGAAGTATTGTGGCATGGTTCATAAAGGTATCTTTAATTCTATTATATTTCTATTATAATAGAAGTGAACGGAGAAGGATTTCATCATAAGGGCAATAAAACTTTGGATAAGGTAAGACATGTCAAATAAAGTGTTGGGTATGCCATTGGTCCAAAGATTTGAGCTATTGACATTTTTGAGTTTTTAAGCCAAATTTTAAGCTTTGAAGGATATTGTGGATATGCGGGGTGAAATAAAGTTGTGGGCCCGTAACTATTAATATGGTTTATTTGGGTTTTAAACCATAGAGTTGAAATCATAAGTGGATATGATAGCGCTTGGGTATTTTAACCTAAGTCAAAGTCAGAGAAATGAAATATCAAAAATGGGTATTTTTATATGCTAGATGAGAAATAAAAATAGCTTCCACTTAAGAGTATTTAAAGTCTAAAGGTTTAGACTTTAGAAAGGAGTAAAGAAAAGCTTTTGCATATGGAAAATACTCAGTTTTGAGATTGATGAGATTGTATTGAAGTACAATTGTGGGTTTTGCTGCTATGGAAGCATCAAAAACCCGCACAAATTCTTCTTATAGAGATTCAAATTGAGGAATGACAAGAACAAGACCCTTGACCTAGTAGCCACTACAAGACCAAGACACTAGTTTTCTTGATTCTCTTCTCTTCCTATTCCTCTTCGATCTTCTGATCATCGAGACATTTTCACTGAGATATTCTCATTGTTTTCACATCGAGATATTTATATTGAGACCTCGTCGATGTCATGATACTAATACCTTAATTCTGTGAGGGCACTAATTCCTTTTTCCTAAGATAGCATTGATGTAGCACCAAGACCTTTTACTGTGATTTCACTGAGATTTATCACTGTGATTGTACCGAAATCTCCACAGGACAAGCACCGAACCATAATTGTAACATGACACCGTAATTCTTTTTATCATCTTCACTGTGATTCATAATAGGTATTCTGAGAAGGTTGTTGTGGTTCATGTGAACTATATATTTGTTTACCCATCCGAAAAACTCTGAGATTCGAACCTCATCTGAAAACTCAGAGATATCTGAACTATATTGTGTGTCATTTATGTGAAGTCCACATGGGTATATATATTATTTTGTCCATAAAATAAGATGACCTGAACATGTGAAGAGGTGTGTCTATTATTTGAGTCGACTTGAGTAATTCCTTGAGGTTGGCTTCAAGAAGAACTAGTGCTTGTCTTTGGAGGGCTTTATGACAATTTTATACATTATTTTCATGCCCAAGAAGGTTTATACATTCTTTGACTACAATGACAAATCCAAAAATAAAATCTCTTGCTTCATGAAACCCATGAAGCAAGTATTACAATAATTTTATTTTTTTATTTTGCAAAATGGAAGGTTATTGTTGAAAAGTGTAACTAGGTTTTTTGGTTTATTAATCATTATTAGCATTAGTTAAACGTAAAAAATCATTACCACCATTCCACAATGCATAGAATCAAGATAGTAGACACCAAATATTTTTAGGTGGAAACCCTTCCGGGAGAAAAACCATCAAACACTTATTAATATGTGTCTTCAATAAGTACATGAATAGGAAGCTCCAACTTCCATCATTCTCAGCTATAATTGAGGGAGGTTCCAACACCCTGGTGTACAAGCTACAACATGCACCAACACCCTATTCACCAGCTTTTACAGGCTCTAACCTAAAGGAAGCTTAAATTTCCTGATTCACCAAGTGGAGGGATGCTACAACACCCTGCACAAGCTCTAACCTACGCTAGCACAACCATGGGCCCTGAAGTGTTATGAGGCTCCAACCTAGAGGAGACTTCACTCTCCTATCGTGCACCACCCTACTCAGCAAGCTGCTACTTTCCCTAAAGGTTCCAACCTTCATCTTACCATAGTGGACCACATTTTACAGTTTTCATACTAGATCCACCTATGCTTGATAATCGATATAAACTAATATGCAATACAATCTATGTTCAAAGTATATCAAACCCTAGCATCAATGAAATATGCTTTTGCATCAAATGCTAGCTGAACAAGAAATTCTGCTAAGTGCATTGTCATAATCAAATTGTCCAAATGAATAATGCATCTAAAACCCTAACTCAACTACATCAACGCTTTCACTATTCATACCTAGCATCATTCAAATTTTGTTGCAATATCATATCAAATATGTTCATCAAACCTTCAACAGTGTATACTCATCCATACAACTTTGTAGCAATTCTGATGAAAGCAATACATACACCTATATTCTCTATAGTACAAGTCTTTAGATCAAGCCCTAGCATATCTGGCATACATTTCTCAACATAGAAAGACAAGTTGCACATTCTGACTCACAAGTTCTCTGTTTGCAAGTAAGTAATGCACTCTTAAACTCAACAGTATATATTATATCTCAGCCATATCATTGTTCTGACCTCTCTGCAATATGCATAGTTCAAGCCAGTTAGATATTTGAAATACAAGCCTTACTCAGCTTATTAGAGTGATCAATTAACATCAAATTTTCTCAACAATATGACATTTTATGGCACCATAAAACCCTAATAGCAACTCTCTTTGACCAATGTACTTTATAGCAGCATACACCTCTTAGCACATGACTGCAACATATATAGCATGCATGTATAACTTGCATAGCCACTCTCACACAATACTTATATGCAGACATTCAATCTGATTAATGCACAGGTGTGTGCACTGCTATTCTTAATTTCTTCCAACTGCAGCATGTTATGCACTCATAGGCACCAGTACTCAAATAAAATCAATCATATGCACTGACCAAACAAATGACACCATCAAATCAGGAATAAATTCTACCACAGAAAAACTGATTCGTGCACTGACATGCTAGTGTTACAGGTATATTCATCAAGCTCTAATCGCACTAGTCAACAAGCCTTGCAGATTGCATGAGCGCACTACCTAAGGCTACATGTTGCAATATGCTCTCTGCACACATTTCTTTGCAGGGTCCCACAACACACATTTCTTTGCATCGAAATTCATACAATCTATGTTAATTCTCAACAGAGATCTTATGTCTTTTCATTTATAACATGTTATGCTAATTGTCAACATGTATTCAACTTTTTCATTACATCATGTGGTCAACCAAAAGAATGATAGTACACATAGAATCTGATCAAGCTTGCATTAGTACCCAACACTCAACAAACCACTTCAACGCACTGATTTTTGGCATTAACATCTCATCGCACTGTATGATTTGGAGAAGCAAGGATTCATGCACAGGTAATTTATAGATCCAATATCAGTGCAAAAAAATTATATTGACCGAATAATACACGCAGAGGACTTCAATAGGCTTGCACAGGAAAACTCTACTATTCATGCTACGTTGCCATACCAAAAGAAAATAAATATTTAATGCTGGCATACTATAGCTATTTTCAGAATCACACTAAATATGATGTTTTGTAATATATAAATTACACATATTATGCGCAAACCAAACATACTCCATCAAATCATTGTTATGCCAAATCGACCCTCAACATTAATTAATGGATTAATGCTATGCTAAAGGAATTGCACTCAGAGTTTATGCGCACTTTGCCAATCCATTTGACTGAGGCAATAAATCATAAATTGCTCTTGTTATAATTAAAGCTCAGAACTTTTGTGAATATTGCTTTCCAAAATTCAGTCACAGGTGATCCGGAACTTCTGCATGGTTGATTAATATCCCCAACGAAAATCCAAAACCCAAAACCCTTCGTTCACAAGTTGAAATTGAAATAAGTAAACCCATAAACCCTTCGTTCACAGAAATCTGTTACAAGTTGTGAATATCCTCAAGTGCCAAACGAGTCTTTCATATTTGTCGTGGTTGCGCAAAACAAGGCCGCAGAGATTATCTCACCTTAGATTTGCATTCCAAAACATGCCTTTCGTATGGGAGATAAGCTTCCTTAAATAGATTTGAAGAGCCACACGAGGACAATCGATTTCCATTTTAGGAGGGAAATGAAATTTAAAAATTTTGAATTTGAGAAATGGTGCCAAAAATTTTAAATTCCTTGATAAAATATCATGTCGTGGACCATATCTTAGCTACTATTATGCTGGCCACATTATTTCTTTTTGGGGCCGATATTAACCACAGGATGGGGCACCATTTTTTATTAGACATAATTCTCAAACCAGAAGTAATCTTGCAGCAAGCTATATATCATAAGAATTGTGAGGACGAGGATAATCCAATAAAGGTGGTCAAGCAAGAAAAAAAAGATAATCTTTATTCTCAAAGAAAATCCTTAATAGGTGTGGGGCTTCTAGGGCTTTTGAGGTTTACTTGCACTTGGAGCTTCCAATTGATGCAAACTAGACGACGAGTGTTCAAGAATTGATGTTGGCATTAATGACAACATCATTCAACAATTCCAAATTCATTTGACACAACATTGGAGGGTCAATTCTATGAAAATAATGTGAGGGAATCCTCCCTTATATCTTGGATTTCTGCATATTAAGTTTCTATGTTTAGGATACTCATCGATGTTTCACATTTCGTTGTGGGGATGGATATGTTTCATATTCAATTCCAGAGAGGATTGTCACAAGATCCTAACTAGGGACTAGTCATGGGGTCTGCGGACTAATTATGAAAAATTGGTTGGTATATTTTGATCCTATCCATGCCCCCATATCTATACAAAAATTTTGCGCTATAATGATAGGTTTTTCTCTAGTGTTCTAGTGTAAGGTAGTTGTTCATACAATTGGAGAAAAATTAGGCCATTTCATGAGCTTAGATCCAAATTGGAATTTTTCCTCTAATAGGCATTATGATTGAATATTAATCAACCATATAGAGGATATTTTCAAGGAAATTGACCTAGTTTTCGATGATTTTACGTGGACCTAGAAGGTATATTACTAGAAAATCCCAATTTTTGGTTTTGGTTAACATGAAGTCAACCATATTCAAAGTCATTGTTCAAAGGTGACTAGGTTCCATTCAAATGGAAGAAAAAGGAATGGGTGAAAGTAAAAAAGGATTTTTTTTTCCCTGATAACGCACCCATGCCTTTGCCCAAAAAGAGGGATGGTTTAGAGGCTCCTTCACCATCACAAGTTGTCATATCTAAGAAGAAATCACCTACATTCGGTCATTTTTTTACTCCCTTGACTAGTTTTATTTTAATTTGTATGGAGGGGGAGGCTTCCAACCATATGTTGTAGGCTTCTCAGTCATCTTCCCTAAGCCTCCTAAAGTTCAAGGCTCGCCTATTCTCATCTCTCTAGATGTTTCCCATAGTGATGGAAATATGTGTGCATCTTTTGGTCCATCATCATATTTGATCAAAGATCATGTCCCTAAGGTTACATATGCCCTCAATTCTAGGGTAAAAACTAAAGGAGGATTGCCCATTTATGGTTAGTCTATCACTTGATGCCCCTCTTGTCAACCTTGTAGGATGGAAATATCACCTTCTTAAAGCTCAACAAAAAGCGATGTTGGAAATCAAAATGGGGAAATAATCCACCATTTCTAGGACCCTTAGAGTAGGGAAAGCCCTTCCATAGGTTTCCTCATGATCATTCTCTCCTTTATTTCTCGCGATATGGGGGACACCCATAAATAATTAACCCTCAAAAGGCTAATTCGATGCCATAATCTAGATATTATATTTTATAAGAGGCAATGAATTCAAGTAAGAAGAATATTTCCTTACTAGGAAAAAGACGACAAATTAGTCCTTTTCTTATTCGGATATAAATGACATGTCAGGCAGAATAGTTACAGGATGGATCCTGGTTTACTCTAATTTTTCATCCTTAGCTACTAAATCCACTATTTCTATAGCTATAAAACAAAAATGTACAAGTTTATTTTAAATGTAGTAAATGTATTGGTGCCTTACTCAAATAGGGAAACTTTTTGGAATTAATTCAATGAATTTGGTGCTCTAATTATTTCCTTACTCATTGTTGGAGGAAACTTGAATTTTACCTTGTCACACAAAGAGTTTAGGAAGTTAGGTTCATAATAGAATTTTTGTGCATCTTGCTTCAATATTTATTCAAAAAGAAACATCTTCTAGATCTATAGGTGGTCAATTTTTTTCCCACTTGGAGAAATATCTACACTAATGCTGATCCGGATCTTGGTGGGAGGCCCCCAAGATCTAAAAAATTGAAATGGATCCGACAAGATCTGCAAAATTATAATGCTAGAAAAAAAAGAGAGAAGAACACACAGTAAATAAAAGCACAAAGAAACTTTTTATTAAAACGAAGAATAATTGTAGAAGCTACATTGTGGTGGACAATCTGTCCTTTTACAAAGTGAGGCTTGTTATTAATAGTATTTTTTTTGAGTTACAATACCATGGGTAGATACCATAGGTGGATACCATGGGTCAATACCGTGGGTAGATACCACTTACAATATCATGGGTAAATTCCATGTGTGGATGAATACCATGGGTGAATGAATAATCATGGATAAATGTCACTTACAATGCCATGGATAGATAAATACCATGGGTGGATGAATACCATAGATGTAGGACACTTTTCATTCGAATCATTCCTCCCTCCTTAAGAAGCAATGGTCTCCATTGCGTGAAGTTCCCTCCTCAGAAGCCCTTGTTGAATATGAAGATCCATTGAAGAGAAGGGTTTTGTGTGGTTAATCCATAACCGTGATGAACGAAGATCCGAGGATAGAGATACCCTGTAACGCTTGTGACCAACTGTGATACTGAGAGTGTGTGGCCTAGAAAATGGACTTCGATGATGGATAACTTTTCTCAGATCCTTCAACGACTGTCCACCTATGGTGCATCTGCATCCAAAAACCACTCTAGAGGCGCCACTCCCTTCAAGGTACAGGTAAACTTTAACATTCCTGTATTTGAAGTCCAGATAGAAGCAGACACCGTAGATAGATGGTTGAATTTGCTGGAAGGGTATTTCTCGGTCCATGATTTCTCTAACTGAGAAAATATTATTTTTTCACTCTTCAAAGTCGCCCCCCATGTCAAAGACTGGTGGGAAACCTACTGTGAGCAAGAGGACGAAGGGGAACCCTCTCCGTTCTCAGCCACACCACTTGGAATTCGTTCTGAGATGGCATCAAGGAACAATATTACCCCGTGGGGAGCTATGAGGACAAATACATCCAATGGACCATGCTGCGGTAGCAAAGGGATCAGGATGTGCACGAACTGACGAATTTGTTCCATACCCTGCGCAAAAATTTGGGTATTAAATATTCAAAGAGACATTTGGTGCTCAAGTACCGCAGCTATCTGCACAAACACATTCAGGAGGAAATGGAGTTCCTTGACATTACATCACTTGGCACAGCATATTTCTATGCCACCAAGATCGAGCAGTATTTTAAGCAGAAGAAGCGAGACTTTGGATCTGCAAATCCGAAGCCAGGGAAAGGTGCCCCCAATATGAAGAACAAGGGGCAAGGCAAAAGCGGTGTGACTCAGAACAACACCACAAATCCAAATAAGGACACAAGGAAGTGGTGTGAATTTCATAATAGCCCCACTCATAGCACAAATCAGTGCCGGGCCAAACAGTCATTGATGGCTGAACTAAAGGCACCCAACTCAGATGCATTTTTTGATCCTGAGTCAGACTCAGACAAAGGAAATCTAAAGGGAAGTAGATCATTGATGCGGATCCCAGTGCCATTGTTTCCACCATCAAGATCTAGAGGGAGGATCCCGAGGATCCAGAAGAGGGGGAGCGCCTCTTCCATTCGCAGATGTGGGTGAAGGTTTCTCCACTGCAATTCCTTGTCTATAGCGGAAGCCAAAAGAACCTCATTTCAGCATAGGTCGTGAAGCGGCTCAGCCTACCACGCATAGCACGCCCACAGCCGTATACCATCGGGTGGCATCACCTAGGGAGAGATCTCCGCATCCGCCAGCAGTGTTGCCTTCCGTACAATATCAAGCCATTCACATATGAGGTATTGTGTGATGTTACTCCTCTTGATGTAGTTGATGTATTATTGGGCCAACCATACTTATGGAGGCGACATGCTGTGTATGAGTCTAGGCCTCGTGTTGTTATTATTACTTTGGGAAATAACTTTTACAAGATATCGGAGGTAGTACCCCTTCATGTCATCTCTTTGACTACTGCAAAACAACGCAGTAAGACTGTTTCCCAAACCAGGAATTTTATTTTCCTTACAACTCGCCCACAGGGAAAGAAGAATATTATGGCCACAACCTTGAAACAGGGCTCCCTTGCACGGATGCAGCATATGGAAAAAGTCATGGAGGAATACGTGGAAATTTTCTCCTCACTCATAGAGGTTCCTCTACACTGTCAGGACAAGCACTCCATTGATCTTACCCCCGACGCACCGCCGCCTAAGGTTTCCATGCCTCCTGCAACTACACATATAGAATCTACACATGTACCTTTTGAGGCTGATAAAGAAACCAAATTTACTAAACGCATTCAGCATGTCCACCCGCAGGTCCATGACATCTTCGACAAATCTAATACCCAGTTCAACAGAATTTGCCTCATCTCATGGAGGATCTCAACACAATGGGGACCATTGCTTCCTAAGGAGGGAGGAATGATCCCATTGGATATCGGTTGCCACCCAGCTATTCCATTTGGACTCGCACCATCAATTCTTGCAGCTTTTCACTTTTAGCACAGCTTACTATTTTTAGCAGGTTTTCGGGTCTTGCAATCCCAAAGCTTTTTTAGGGCCTTAATGATCCAGGTGAATATTGGTGGCCACCCACCTTTTCCATTTGAACTCCCACCATCAGTTCTTTAATTTTTTAAGTTGCAACACAACTTACTATTTTTAGCATTTTTTGTGTCCTAAACTTCTGGCGCCGTTTTGAGGCCCTAAATGACTTTTTTTGGGAAAACTAGGAGCAACATGGGTCCATGGATCCATGGACCCATTTTGGATCCATGGAACCATGTTTCTCGCACCAAAATTTTTAGTCGGATAGATATTTCTAACGAGCTCTTGAGCACATCAAACGAAGATTGGATGCCAAAGTTACATCCCCAGGAAGTTGAAACACCAATTTACCCAAACGAGACCCACAGTTTTGGCTCTTCATCTCCTAGGGTTAGGTTTTTGGAAATTTCAGGTTTTCCTTTCTCAATAATAAATAGGCCCTCGAGCTTCATTGTAACACAGTTCAGAGGCATGTAGCCACCACATCTCTTCTCAAATATAAGTTACCAGCACCCTAGCTATTTTATTTCCATTATTTCTGTAAGCATATTTCTGCTATTTGATATTAATGAAATGAAGCATTATTTCCACTGCATCTCTGTGTTTATGTATATTTATGTATTTTATTGTGTTCCTACATAAATCCAGATTAAATGATGAGACGATGGCCAAAATATTTGATATATTTTTTCTTTCCAACATGTGAATGGAAGGAATTTTCTCTCTAAATTCTTGGGTTGCTACAAGGGTCTCTTAGACCACCTCCTTATTCTTTCATAAATTGACTATGCCAATCATAAGCCTTCTTCCCATTCAAGTTCAATTGGGACTATTTTTCGGTAGAAGACTTTTTTTGAATGGTAGATCAATCCTAGACTCCCTTTACTTTTATTTCTTCTTTTCCATTTATGAATCAATTCACAAATAATATTTCAAAGGTGTGCTTAGAGTAAAAAAATTGGGCTATATCCTCTAATGCAAAATCTAAAGTTGGTATGAAGGATATAGAAGAGAAGATTAAAAATTTTGTAGGAGAAAGCTACAACTTCATTAGAATACTTGAACATTTCTCAGCGTCACATATGGAATATGCCAAGAAAATATTGCTAAAGTATGAAGACTCGGAATGGAAATTGAAAAGCGAGGAAATATGGATAAAGTAGGGTGACAACAATACAAATTATTTTCAAAAGTATGTTAACTATAAGAATAATTTCAGCAATATCTAACGTTTATAGTCAAGTAATGGGGATTGAATACACATATTCTCTAATATGACATAGGAAGGAGTAAAGTACTTCAGTTATATGTTTAAAGAACTAGCTAGTTGCCCCATTCAGGAGTTTTTGGAAGTTTTTATATTTCCCCTTTTGAGACATTGGAAGAAATGATTTTTTTCATGTCAAGTAAGGTAATGGAAGAAAAGGTCCAATGTTCCCTTTCTTCAATGAGGAAAGAGAAGAGCTTGGGGAAGGATGGTTTGTCACTAGAATTTTACTAATTTTTACGATTTGAACGAATCCAATATTCTAATAATGATTAGATAATCTCACCGACATTGAAAAGGTGTTTCGATTTCTGAATAAGATAGACATTACACTTATTCTGAAGAAACGAGATGGAATTTTCTTCGTATATTTCAAACTCGCTTCATGTTGTAATGTTATTTAAAACCTTATTGTGAAGGTTATTTTTATCTATCTGATGTTGATTCTTAGTGAAATCATTTTTTAACACTTCATCTTTTTGTAGGGAAGAAATATACATGATGTGGTGGCCATCACTCTACAAGTTATCTACATTTCCAAGTATTCCAAAATGTTAGTGGTGGTGCTCAAGATTTATTTTTCCAAAGCATATGACAAGGTGAGCTAGATATCTTTAAGATTATCTATGTTAAAAATGGGATTTGTCTTTCCAATGGTATATTGGATTTTAAGTTGTCCTTAATCAAATTCCTTTTACATTCTCATAAATGGGCTCCTTCTTGTTTCTTTGGATCCACAAGGGGTTTGAGGTGGGGATTCCCTTTATCCCGACTCATGTTTTTTATTATGGTGGAAGCCATGAGAAATCTCATTACTATTGAAAAAAGTAGTTCTTCCTACTTTGGAGTCAAGGCCTCATCAGGTGATGTAATCACACATTTTTCTCTTCATGGAAAATGTA
Source organism: Pinus albicaulis (assembly GCA_034641835.2). Taxonomy (NCBI): domain Eukaryota; kingdom Viridiplantae; phylum Streptophyta; class Pinopsida; order Pinales; family Pinaceae; genus Pinus; species Pinus albicaulis. Next base: position 20,472 of record JAXQQM020064081.1, read on the forward strand.
CTTTGCCTCACAAATGGTTCTGTAGAGGTAATTAGATCGATAAGACCTATTTTGACTCATTTATTCATAACCACATGTTTGGAAATCAACATTTACCTAATGTATTTTTTCTTTTCTTGACGTTGCATATCTCACCTATCTATCTTTCAAAGCATGATCATATTTCTTATCAGCATCCTCATGATGAGCCACACTTTTTGTCTTGAAACATTGACTAAAAAATTAAATGTGATTGATCTAGAAATACTAGATCAATATTGTTCTACTCACATAAGCCTTAACTCTGAAAGAAAATTATTGTTTGTTATATTCCAATTTTTCCAAAACCTTTCCCTTTTTCACTTGGAGGATTTCCTTCCCTTTCCCCAAATAGATTTGGATATTGGTTTTAAAAATGCAAGATTTAACTTAAAGCCAAATGGTTATAGGATTTTGGATTGGAATTAGATTTTAAAGAAGGTGGAATCTTGAATATCTATGTGGGTTAAAGTTTTTTGTCTCGAGGGGGTAGGCTAATTTTATTAAAATTTGACCTAGAAAGAATCCTTGTATAATGGATTTTCATTTTTGTTGTTTCAAAATCTATTCTCACGAATATTAAGAAATTGAGTTTTCATTTTTTTAGGGGTGGATATAAGGATTTAGAAATTCCACTAGGAAAATGGAACAAGGTTGCCTACCCAAATTCTCTTGGTGGTTGGGTTTTAAAGATTATTCTTCTGTTTTCTCAAGCTCTGATAGTAAGAATCCTTTAGAGATTTCATAGAATGAGGCCCTTTGGGTTCATGTAATGAATTTTAAGTATTTGAAACAACTCTTACTTGTTGAATGGTTCATATCTCTAATCAAAACTATAAAATTCTTGGTTGTATGAAAGGCTCTGATAGATTCATTTCCCCTCATTGGCAGCTAACTAGTATGGAAAGTTAGAATTAGAGATAATATCAAAATTGGTGAAGATCATTAGATCGGCTTTTAGGAGCACTTTAGGTTGTTTTGGGACCTCAAAAATGTTATGAGTGATGTTGACAACTACACTTTGGTTTATGTAACGATTCAAGTCCCCTAGCCTTTGGGTCGTGTAGGCCAAAAATCACTAAGCATATTGGGGATGGAAGGCAGATATGTGGAGGAATGGAAATCATATGTAGAGCTACTGGATAGAATCTATATAATTTGTGTGAGGTTGAAGTGGATACAGTTGTCTGGTCTAAAATTATAAGAAATGGAGACTTCATAGCGAAACTAGGTTATAAGTGTTGAAGTGATCACACGTTCAATGGTGTGATTTAGTGGTGGTGGAACCTATTATGGAACCTTCATGCTCCAGTAAAATGTAAAATCTATTTTTGGTTTCCTATAAAAAATAAATTACTATCCCTGCTAATTTCCAAAAGTGAGGATGGTGTGGTCCAAGAAACTGCCCACTATGTAAAACTTATATTGAATCCACATTACACCTTTTCAATAACTACTCATACACGATGTAGGTGCTCTCTTTAGTTCAACAAGATTTAAGACAATGTTCCAGTTGGGACAAGAATTATCTTCATAGTTGTTAATAGGTATGGATTTATCATAAGTCAGACTCTAGTTTTGAAGGATTTCTATGTGTTTTTAAATATCTCATCTAGTGGAAAAGAAACAAAAGTGTTTTTAGGCTTCTTGGTATCCCCATGGAGGTATATTTCACTTCCACTATTAGGATGGATAGAAATATGATGTGAAGCAAAATCTAAGAAATCCCAAAATCTTAATCATGTTTGTTATAACTCGATGGAAAATCTACATCTAAATGCTCTCCTTCAAACTATCTAGAAATCACTTCATTTTTTCAATTAGTTTTCATTCAAACACATATACTTGTAATAAATGTACAAGTTGATCATTTTTCTAAAGAATCTATGGAGCTTATAGCAAACTGATGCAGGGTTATGGCTAACCCCGCCTTTACCCTAGGATTATACTCGTAAAAAAGTATATACTCTGAATACGACACATTCAGATATGTTCATATATCTTCTAAGAACCTCACTTTAAACATTATAAAATTCATTTCGCAGAAGTCATCAACAATAGGCTTTGTTGGATCTTTGGTCAACACCCAAAATAATCCTTCATATGTGTGTCTTTAACATTAAATGCTTAAACTTATCTTATCGCCTTTCGCAATCGTATTGTCGATCTCCTCCTCCAACTTCATCTATTAATCTATGCCCAGATCTAACGGTTCTCCTCTATCTTCAGGTTTTTAGTCATCACAATATTGCAAATTACCCCACTTGAAATTCTGGGAACCTTCATTCGAATGCGATATGTGATAGTGATGTCACATCGCAATATATCAACCCAAGCTTCATCTCATTTCGCAAAACTAAGCGATATCGCATATCTCAGATTCAAACTTCGTCGCATTTCAGCTATCGCAAATTCATCACAATACCAAATTCCTTATCGCAATCCTGAAATTCCTTCTGCCGAATGCTATATGCGATGGAATCTCCAACTAAAGCATGGCTCTCATCTTATCTCCCATATTATCTTTGCAATATGATCTTGACTGTAAATATCCACTTCATCTTTGTGATTTGATCTCCACCATCCGTCTTCAATCTTCACGCTTTCTCTGAAATTCTAGGGAAAATCATGGTTTCGACCTTCAGGAGAAATGTACTAATTTTCCTCCTGTGCTTACTTCGCGATCTTAAAATGATGCAATATTGAAACCTCACCACTTTATTTCATTCACAGCTCAACAATGAGCTTGATTTAATTACAAAGGTTTGACACAATGCTCCTTTAATGCATAAATGAACTTTTTTTCTTACACAGGTTTTACATATTAATTTCACAATCCTCCACAGCATTAAAACCCTCCTAAGATTTATTCTGTTTATTCAATTGTATTCATAAACTATCCCGATCTCAGCAATGCCTTTGCATGTTGTTCTTAATCTAATCCTTCTTAGACTCACCTACAACACTTGCTTTTGGAAGAATACTCTGATTACACACACAATTGTATAAGTAATTAACATATCAGGAAGTACCTCAACTCACTGCATCCCACATAAAATCAGAATTGAGTTTTATATTCACAAATAAATATTTATAGTAATAAACCACTTCTCAGCATGATTTTCTTTAAAAATTGCCTTCTCACATCCCTTTCTCTCTTCCCATAGGTTTATAATCAAATCTCCTCTATTACCTATCTAAGAATATGGTCTCTCTAATGCCTTCGAGGCTTACAAATATATACAAAAAATTCTGCAACCAATTTTGGTTCAAATCCTCAATCTTCTCAACCAAATCCTAAGAATCCTCTAAATCCACAAAATCATCAACTAGTTTCTAATCTAAGATTTACAATATTTAATAATCTCTCAATCCTCACCAATTACTCATGTTCTCCTACATTCGAGAACATTTACAAATATGCCTCATAATATTTAATTAAATCCTATTCTAAATTTCTCAGATAAAATCACTAAAAACATAGAAAATTACATTAATTAAATGCTTAGTGAAATAACTCCCTTGAAAACAAAAGACCCCCTAGATTCTACTAAATGTACAAAATTTGGAACCATGATGCTCTTGCATCAAAATCCCAAGGTAGAAAATAATCATGATCTCCAGATCATGTGTCTTCAATGCTGATGGAATTCCTCCTGGATCCCAACCGTTGAAAATGCAACAAGATGATGGAGCTTAGTGGAAAAGAAGCGCTCTTCACTAAGTGGGCCCGCAAAGATATTTTGGCGCAAAGTCTATTTTTAGACATATGGATCATGGTCTATGAGTTGCAGGAGGCTATTTATGGATTTTTTGGTCGATTTGGTAAAAATAGATGGACCTCTATTTTTAGACATTGGGCGGAATCTATTTTTAGACTGCCGGGCTAAAAATAGAACAGTCAAATATTATTAACCCTTAATAATATTTAGACTATAAACATTATCTTATCCTCTTGGAGCACTTCAGCTTGATGCTTGGATGTGGCACATGCAGCTGACAGAAGGAAATACGCTTTTCCTAAGGGTTAGTTGAGCTATTGCATGGTTGACTTCAGTTAGAACTCATGTGGCATAGTTTGGTGGAGTTGATGAGACAGTTGGTGGAGTTGTGTTCGGTTTAACTTAGTTGAACTAGTTGTATTTAGTCTAACTGATAAATACACTAGTGATGAGTGGTGTGAATTAATTTTTAATTAATTCACTAATTATTAACTCATAAATCAACTAAAGAATACATCAGTTAACTGCAGTGCATGGACAGTTCAGTGGAGACCAGTGTTAGAGGTGGGTGAAAGGGTGAGTGTGGCTATCAGTTGTGACTATACTTGTGCATGAGATTTGCACACACATTGATTGATATTTCCAATGAGGATTGTGCAGTACAAGCCAAGGAGATTCGAACTTGGATCTCATTCATTCTCATCTTGGATTGCGCAGTAGAGGCAGGCAAACAGTGGAGGAGATTTGAACCTGTGACTTGTTCAGATCTGAGCTAGTTTGTGTGTAACTATTGGAGATAGTACTGAGTACTTGTGAGGAGTATTGTAATATGATTGTTACATGTTCTCTATCATTATAATATACAGATAGTTGGGGGTTTTCAGCTGTATGCTTTCCCCATTACATACTGTGTTATATGTGTGCTTGATTATGTTTTAATGTGCGCATGCGACTGCTTCTATTTCCGCATATTGATGATCAATTGTAGAAGAGGTTATGTATTATGCATGAAGCTTAAATAGTGTGTAATCATGATAATCTTGGTGAATAATTCAGCTATTATTCAAATTTCTACATGGTATCAGAGCGAGATTGATCATCGGATCTATTACAGTGATTACAATTATTTCGGTAGACAGAGTCTGTAACAGGCCAGGTAGCCTCTGGATCCATCCTTTCTTTGAAAGGTGATATATCCAGTAAATGCCCCTACAGTCGATCTCTGTGCTAGAAATACTTTTTTCTCACAGATCCAGAAGCAGTTGAGTTTTGAGCTTGGAATTCGAATTTTGCAGCAGTTTGTTTTCTTGGTGCCGGAGTTGAAATGTCTTTCAACGGTTTGCGACTGGAATATGCCCTTGAGGGCAGTTCGAATTATGTTGCATGGAAGGACAGAATGGAGGTGGTATTAGATGATAACGGGCTGAAGGAGTTCATAGAAGCTGAGATCCCAAAGCCTACTGATGCTGCTCAAGTTGAGGCTTGGCAAAAGAAGATGGAAAAATGTCGAAGGATTCTGTTGGAGGGCGTGAGGGATCACATTGTATCCAGCATGCATGGAAAAGCTTCTCCATACTTGATGTGGAAAGCGTTGACAGATTTATTCCAAAGCAAGAGCGACCAGAGGAAGTTGGCGCTCAAGGATAAACTCGGGAAAATAAAGATGGAGAAAGGCGACAAAAGATGCCTCAAAAATCTCACTGCAGTCGACCAGCCAGTGATGAGCCGGGGGAAGTGTGGGGGTGATCGTTGATGACAACAATTGGTGAGCTTGCCTCTCCTTGGTCTTTCGAAGAGTTGGCATGCCTATCAGGATTATGTCAATGGTCGGGAGAAATTTCCAGGATGGGAGCGACTTTGGTCGGATCTGGTGCAAGAGGAGATAAGGCGAAATACCAGGGACAGATCTTCACCAAAGGCATCTAATGAAGAAAATTGCACTTTGGCTGCCAAAGCAAAGAAGGGGAAGAGCAATAAAGCTTCTCATTCTGGTGCAAAAGGAAAGAAGCAGGACATGTCCAAGGTGAAGTTCTTTCACTGTCACCAGCATGGACATTATGCCACAAATTGTCCACAGAAGAAGAAAAATAAGCAGGTTGTTGGATCTGCAGTGGGAGAGGCCTTAGCCTCGCAGTTTGAGATATATTTTTCATTGATCGCATGCTTGGTATTAAGTGTGATGGGATCAGTATGGTTCTTGGACAATGGTGCATCTTTTCACATGACTGGAGATCGAGATCTGTTTTCAGATCTGGATGAGAAATATCTTGGAGTGCACATCAAGATGGGCAATGATGGTAGATACAGTGCGACCGATATCGGTACCATTTCCTTTGAGATGGATTCTGGTAAACCCTTCGTATTGAAGGAAGTGATGCATGTGCCAGGATTGAAGAAGAATCTGATCTCTATGGCGATGTTGGAAGAAAAGGGGTACGATGTTGTCTTCAGCGAGGGAAAAGCTTCCCTGCGCAGTAAGAAAACTGGAGAAACCCGGAAGATAGGGGTTTGAGTCAAGAACCTTTATCAGTTGCAAGTAGATGGCTGCGCAGCAATGGCATGCAAGGCGGAAGGAGTGGTGAGCCAGGATGATGGCGAGCTGTGGCACTGGAGATTGGGCCACCTTCACCATGGAGCTTTGAAGATATCAAGGAAGATATTTCTATCAAGCCTCATAAGGTCACTGCATACGATTCCATCAAGGCAAGGGGTGTACCTTGGGAAATTTCAGAGAAGTTTACCCACAGAAAGAGAGTCACGCCACGACGATCCTTGAGAGAATTCACACAAACGTGTGTGGACCTTCTCTCATCTTCTTCGATGCCAGCTTCTACAAGTACTATGTGATCTTTGTTGATGATTTTTCTCGGAAAGTGTCGGATCTTCTTCATGCAAAACTTAAGAAGAGCAAGACATACTCAAAGTTTTGTGAGTTCAAGGCGCCGGTGGAGAAGGACCTGGGGAAGCATGTGAAGGCTCTTAGGAGCGTAAGAAGTAGTAGGACCCATTCTACCGAATCTGCTGACTTTGTACTCGCTGTATGAATTCGGAGAGAGCTCATAGCACCCCATAACCCACAGCAGAACGGGGTTGCTGAGCGGAAGAAAAAAACGATCGTGGGTGCTGCACGGGCGATGTTGCATGATCAGGGCCTACCCATTCACTTGTGGGCGGAGGCATGCAATACTGTAGTATATGTGCAGAGCCATTGTCCTCATAAGATACTTGGCATGAGTACTCTGGCAAGAGGCCTGATATTTCCCATTTGAGGATTTTTGGTTCACCTGTCTACATTCATGTGACGAAGGATGCCAGGAAGAAGCTGGAGCCGACCGCAGAGGTTGGGATATTTGTGGGGTACACTGATACGCCCCACAAATATCGTGTGTATTTTCCAGACAGTCGCAAGACTGTTGTGTGACGGGATATCAAATTTCAGGAGGAGAAAGCCATGCAGTGTTTGCTTGAGAGGGAGCCACACTTGCATGCAGATGAGGAGCTATTAGTTCCTAAGGATGAGCTTCAGGATGTGGATCAACCACAAGAGGAAGTTCATGGAGTGGAAGAGACCACTCATGCAGCGCCAACCATCAGAGGGTGCAAGCGCACTACAGAAGCTGAGCGACTGGCTCAAGATGCAGAGAAGGTTGTAGGACCACCTACAGCACAGCGCAGACAGAGACAGTCACCGGACCGGTACACTGGATACATGGCTCTTATGAGCAAATGTGTCGTGACAGAGCCATCCTCTTTCGAGGAAGCTGTGGAGGATCCCGCATGGGTAGATGCCATGGTGGAAGAGTATGATTCGATTGTCAGAAACATTGCATGGGAGATTGTCCCGAGACCGGAGGGGAAATCAGTGGTGGGTTCGAGATGGATCTACAAAGTGAAGTAGGCAGCTGACGGGAGTGTGGAGAAGTACAAGGCAAGATTTTTTTCCCGAGGCTTCTCACAGATAGAGGGGATCGATTATGAGGAGACCTTTGCACCTGTCACAAGGTATTCTTCCATACGGACGATCCTAGCTCTCTCAGCGCAGATGGGGTGGCACATTCATCAGATGGATGTGAAGACTGCGTTCCTCAATGGATTCATTGAGGAGGAGGTGTACATAGAGCAGCTCTAAGGTTTCGAGATCTTCAGCAGCGAGTCGCATGTGTGCAGGCTCAAGAGAGCGTTGTATGGGTTGAAACAAGCACCTCGTGCTTGGTACACACGGATAGACAATTATTTCACCGGACTTGGATTCTCCAAGAGTGAGGTGGATCCTAACCTGCACCACTCGATTGTGGTGGAGGGAAGCACAACATTGTACCGTATGTAGATGATCTCGATTTGACGGTGATGAGTCAAGTTGATACTTTCATGCAAGGAGGATCTTGCACGAGAGTTTGAGATGAAGGACTTGGGCATCCTTCATTATTTCCTGGGATTGGAGATTTGGCAGTGCAGCGGAGGACTATTTGTTTCTCAGGGTAAGTATGCTCGAGAGATTCTGGAGAGGTTCAACATGCAAGGCTGCAAGCCTGTTGACACTCCTCTTCCTGGTGGTTGGAGGAAGGAGGATGCTACTTCAGCGGAGGTAGTGGATGCCACTGTCTATCGACAGTTGGTGGGGTCGCTTATGTATCCGGTCAATACACGACCCGATATATGCTATGTTGTTAACCAGCTTTCGCAAGCTATGGTTAAGCCTACCAAGCTCTTCTGGAAGGCAGGCAAGCATGTATTGCGTTATCTTAGAGGCACATCAGGATATGGCTTGTGGTACAGACAAGAGGATGAGGTGAAGCTTTGTGGCTTCACGGATGCAGATTGGGCAGGGAGCCCAACGGACAGAAAGAGCACATCTGGAGGGATCTTCAGTATCGGGTCGACAACAGTTTCTTGGTACAGCAGGAAGCAGAGATCCGTGGCACTCAGTTCAGCAGAGGCTAAGTATATGGCAGCAAGCTTAGCTGCATGCGAGGCCATATGGATGAGGAAGATCTTGGTCGGGTTGTTCAGGTCACACTTGGAGCCTACTGTGATTTATTGTGATAACCATAGTTGCATTAAACTCTCGGCTAATCCAGTATTTCATGATAGATCAAAACACATCGACATCAGGTACCATCATATCAGAGATTGTGTGCAGCGGAGAATCATGTTACTTTCATACATTCCCACGGAGGATCAGGATGCTGATATCTTGACGAAGGCGCTCACCAGGAGAAAATTCGAATACCACAGAGGCAGGATAAGGGTTGCAGATAATCCATATCTTGTTGAGAGGGAGTGTTGAAAATGCAACAAGATGATGGAGCTTAGTGAAATGAAGTCGCCTTCACTAAGTGGGCCCGCAGGCTATTTTTGGCGTAAAGTCTATTTTTAGACTATGTCTATTTTTAGACATAGGGATCATGGTCTATGAGTTGCAAGATGCTATTTATGGATGATTGGTCGAGTTGGTAAAAATAGATGGACCTCTATTTTTAGACATTGGGCGGTTTCTATTTTTAGACTGTCGGGCTAAAAATAGAACAGTCAAATATTATTAACCCTTAATAATATTTAGACTATAAACATTATCTTATCCTCTTGGAGCACTTCAGTTTGATGCTTGGATGTGGCACATGCAGCTGACAGAAGGAAATACGCTTTTCCTAAGGGTTAGTTGATCTATTGCATGGTTGACTTCAGTTAGAACTCATGTGGCAGAGTTTGGTGGAGTTGATGAGACAGTTGGTGGAGTTGTGTTCGGTTTAACTTAGCTGAATTAGTTGTATTTAGTCTAACTGAAAAATACACTAGTGATGAGTGGTGTGAATTAATTATTAATTAATTCACTAATTATTAACTCATAAATCAACTAAAGAACACATCAGTTAACTGCAATGCATGGACAGTTCAGTGGAGACCAGTGTTAGAGGTGGGTAAAAGGTGAGTCTACTATCAGTTGTGACTATGGATGTGCATGAGATTTGCACACACATTGATGGAGATTGCCAATGAGGATTGCGCAGTTGAAGCCAAGTGGATTCGAACTTGGATCTCATCTATTCTCATCTTGGATTGCGCAGTAGAGGCAGTGCATTGTGGAGCATATTGGACATGTGATATGTAAGAGCCGAGCTTGTTTCAGGTGTAACTTTTGGAGATAGTACTGAGTACTTGTGAGGAGTATGGTAATATGATTGTTACATGTTCTCTATCATTATAATATACATATAGTTAGGGGTTTTCACTGAATTTTTCCCCATTACATACCGTGTTATATGTGTGCTTGATTATGTTTTAATGTGCGCATGCGATCGCTTCTATTTCCGCATAATTTCGATGATCAATTGTAGAAGAGGTTATGTATTATGCATGAAGCTCAAATAGTGTGTAATCGTGGATAATCTTGATGAATAATTCAGCTATTATTCAAATTTCTACACAAACTTTGTTCTATAGTCTATCTTTGGCTGCCTCTCTTCCTTTCTGTTTTTGTTGTTGGTGGTGTTGTTGTTTTCTTTTGTTCTCTAGGTATCCACACTTTATGATGCATTTCCCCACTGGCTGTGCTTTCAAAGTCTCCTGTTGTCTTTTTCTTGTTGTTTCTACTTTGTTTTCTTATTGTTGTATTCTTTTGAGACACTTTCATCATCAACCTTCTTATTCTTTCAATCTCCATGTCTATTTTATCTTCTGGCTGGTACTCACTCTACCATTTGTTGTTGCACTCTGTCCATTTATCTTCAAACTATTGTGTGTTACCTTCACTTTGGACTTGTTGGATTCTTACTACCACCCTTACATCCTTATCCTCTTATTGCTTCTGAACTTTTATCTTATCTCCAAACAACCTTTGTTCAATATCTTTGATAACAACATCATACTCATATGCTTCCAGCAAACAGTTCAACCATTCCCTTTCTACCTGATTCCTTTCAAACACCTCGGCACTATGTCGCTTATCAATTCCAGCATAACTCTCCTCCTTTTCCTTAACAACATCCCATAGTTGTCCTTAAATTCCTTTCCTAATCCTCATAGTCAATTCAGTATCCTTCAATTCTAAGATTGATTCTTCTTTAGCCTAAGACATATATGCCCCATCTTCCTCTTCATTATTACTCTTCTCTTTGTCATTGTTATGTGACACTTCCATCTGTCCTTCTGGGTTGGCTGGATCTTCCTCATTCACATCTCTACCTATTCATCCCTCGGGAAACCTCATTTCTTCATCAAGATTACTAAAACTTAAATCATTTACCTGAGGTCTCAATCCATGGCTTGACTGAGACTCCCTTAACAGATTTTCTAACAATAAAATCTCTCTGTTAGCTTCCTCAAGCGTTAAATTTGTATGCTTGATATCTTCCTTCTCTTCTGCTTGATTTTGGCTACCCATATAAGCCAAACTCTCTCTTCTTATAGCTCTAGCAGTATGTTGAAAATAAAAAATTTCTCCAAGTCTGTATGACCTTCCTCATGAGACCTAACTGTCTCATCCTTCTTCCTTAAAACAAAATTCAGATTTTGTCTCTCTGCTTCCTCTTCTTTGAAAATACCCAAATATTGTCCATCATCATGTATCACACCTACAAACATACACAAATTTTTAATTTCAAAATCATAAGGCTCAGTAGCCTCAACTTATGTTTCAGACATCATTTCTCCACCTTCAAGTTCATAAGGAACTTGTTCTTCTCCAGCAACTTTGTTTTGTTGTAGCTCAACTCCTTTGATCTTCTCCAACATCAATTAAACATCCATTGTCTGCTCAAGATTCCTAAGCTTCTCTATTAACTGCGTATTTACCTGATCCTCTCTCTTCTCTTGTAGCCTTTTCCATTTCACCTTATTTCTCATTATATAACCATACCTCTAGTCTTATTTACTTCTTTATAACAGCTCCATCAACAAACTAAGATGGATTCTTATCTTAGCCTTTTCTCTGTCATACTTTTCATCATTCATCTTCCTTCCCATGTCATTTGTTTTGGCATCTTTCTTCACTCTTATTATGTTGTGGCTTCTATCTGAACCTCTACTATGACTAGCAGTAGTCATTCTTATGTCTCTTGTGAACTACATATGTTCACTTGTGAACTGCACTAAGCCTCTCCTTCTCAGCAAGTCTCCATAACTACTATGAGTACCTCACCAAGCCTTCTCTCCTTTGAGATCGGTCTTTTGGAAACACTTGTTCTCTATTTCTGGAACCTCTATTGAGAAACTCCTTTACTCCTTGGCTTTTTCAATTCCACTTTCTTCTGAGAACACTCTTGTCCTCTCTGTCTAACCTTCAACTGGAAATTTTAGGTTCTTTGCCACTTTCCTTCAAAGTATCCACTTTAATCTACCTCCAAGAATGCAACTGGTCTTTTTTCTTACAGCTCCTTTTTCTATTCTTTTGGTGAGATATTCCCTCTTTGTATGCAACCTGAAATATGAAAACATATTCTCAAACCATAGTTAAAATAAAAACATACCATATCACCTTCCAAATCTCTGCATGATCTTATTCCACCATTCATCTACACTTTGAATAGACTATTCCTAGTTCCTTTGCCTCTACAAGTTCTCTTCAAGAGTATCAATTATCCTCCATACTTTGCCACTCTTTATCTCTGTGTGTCTGATTCCTGTTAGATTTAAAATACGATCCTTATTCCTGCAATCACAATTATATTTTGCACATACACTTCAAGAACATAACTCTGCTCCAATTTTCTCCCAAAATAGCTTTTATTTCTCTGATACCAAATGATGCAGGGCTATGGCTAACCTCTCTTTTACCCCAGGATTCACTCATAAAAAATTATATACTTTGAATATGACACATTCGGATAGGTTCATATATCTTCTGAGAACCTCACTTTAAACATTATAAAATTCATTTCGTGGAAGTCATCAATAACAAGCTTTATGGGATCTCGGGTCAACACCCAAAATAATCCTTCATATGTGCATTTTTAACATTAAATGCTTAAACTTATCTTATTTCCTTTCGCAATCGTAGCGTCGATCTCCTCCGCCAAATTCTTCTGTTGATCTATCCCCAGATCTAACGGATCTCCTCTATTTTCTAGTTTTCGATCATCAGAATATCGCAGATTACCCCACATGCAATTCTTGGAACCTTCATTCGAATGCGATATGTGATAGCGATTTCGCATCACAATATTGCAACCTAAGATTCATCTCATTTCACAAAACTAAGCGATATCGCATATCGCAAATTCAAACCTCATCACATTTCAGCTATTACAAATTCATCGCAATGCCAAATTCCTTATTGTAATCCTGAAATTCCTTTCACCGAATGCGATATGCGATGGAATCTCTAGATGACACGTGGCTCTCATCTGATACCCCACCTTATCTTTGCAATATGATCTTGATCATAAATCTCCACTTCATCTCTATAATTTGATCTCTAGTACTATTTGTCTTCCTTCACGCTTTCTCTGGAATTCTAGGGAAAATCATGGTTTCAGCCTTTGGAAAAATGTACTAGTTTTCTTCTTGTGCTTACTTCGTGATATTAAAATGCTGCAATCTTGAAACCTCACCACTTTAATCCATTCACATCTCAACAATGAGCTTGATTTAATTACACAGGTTTGACACAATGGTCCTTTAACGCATGAATGAACTTTGTTGCTTACACAGGTTCTACATATTAATTTCACAATCATCCACAATGTTAAAACCCTCCTGAGATTTATTCTGGTTATTAAATCGTATCCAGAAACTATCTCGTTCGCTGCAACGTCTTTGCATGTTGTTATCAATTTGATCCTTCTCACACTCACCTACAACACCCATGTTAGGCTAATTACTCTGATTACACACACAATTGTATAAATCATTAACATATCAGGACGTACCTCAACTCACTGCATCCCACATAAACTCAGAATTGATTTTTATATTCAAAAACAAATATTTACAGTAATAAACCACTTCTCATCCTGATTTTCTTTAAAAATGGCCTTCTCTCATCCCTTTCTCTCTTCCTTTAGGCTTACAATAAAATATTCTATATTACCTATCTAAGAATATGATCTCTCTAATGCCTTTGAGGCTTACAAATATATACAAAAGGTTCTCATGAACTAATGCTCGCATCCCCAATCTTCAACCAAATCCTAAGAATCCTAACCACAAAATCACACACTTTAATCGCATTTTACAATATCGAATCTCTCAATCCTCACCAATTACTCATGTTCTCCTACATTCGAGAACATTTACAAATATGCCTCACAGTATTTAATTAAATCATATTATAAAGCTCTCACATAAAATCACTCAAAACATAGAAAATTACATTAATTAAATACTTAGCGAACCAACTCCGTTGAAAACAAAAGACCCCCTAGATTCTACTAAATGTACAAAATTTGGAACCATGATGCTCCTGCATCACAAACACTTTCAACATCTAGGAGTCCTTTGATGGTGAAATCATTGAATCAGTGAACACTAGGTTATGGACTCTTGTCATTTCTCTTTACATTGTTTTTCTGTCTTTTGATTGAACAAAAGTATACAATGTTGGTTTAAAATTTTTTGGACAATTCATGATGTAAAAATTAGAAAGGAAATAAACACATATTTTGGTTTCCTAACAATACTAAAATACTATCTGCAATGAGCAAAGATGAGGCTAGAAATGGCACAAACAGCGTTCAATATGGGAAGAACACATATATAAAGATGTTGAGTATCAAATGTTTATTTCTTTTTAAAATAAATCTAAAATATTATCACTATTACTTAATGATGTATTTTTTTAATTGTTAAATTTTAAGATGTTTTTTTTTTTTTTAATTAAGTTAAATATGATTATACTTCAGTTTTAGTTATTTTTTTGGTATAAAAGCTCGTCTTGTATTACTGTTGCAAAAAATTACATTAATTTTCCCTTGCCGCTAATGGTCATCCTGATGGGAATCCTTCCCAATAGCACAATTTTAGTGTCTTCGAGTTCTGCATATTGTTTTTAACTAGTCTGTTTGAGAAAATATAAAAAACTAGACTACTATTGTTTGACATGAACCCATTTTACCATGGGAAAGCCCACTTCTTACCTCTTCTACAATATTCCACCACTCAAGTGTTTCTTCTGTACATGAGGACATGCCCAACGAACCTATTGCATGTCAACGAGGACATGTCCAGAGTCTCAACTTTTTCATCCTTACGTGTTTAACAAACTCTTCTAGAAAAATCACAATATCATTTGGAGGGCCAACGTGTTTCGAACTACCCAGTGCAGTTCATCATCGGGACTTTGTTACTTGTGCTGATCAGAATAGTTGAAAATAAATACTGCTGATATGAAATGGTCAACTGTCAAAACCTAACCAATAAATAATGTATTATAACGTTATAAAAATAAAATATAAATAAACAAAAAAATAAAATTTAATATTAAAATTAAAATTAACAAGAGTGAATGTTATAATAAATTAATAAATTAATACATCTATATATAAATATAAAAATAAAAATAAAACTAAAATAAAATAAATAAATAAAATAAAAACCAATTTAAACGCAAAAAATAAAAATAAAACCATAAAAAATACCTAAGAAACAAAGTAGTGAGAGACAACTATAGACCTATAAAGGCACTTAAGAGATTAGGAGATGGAACTAACATCTCAAGAGATTAGAGATACATCCAATCGCTTTATTTTCCTTGCAGTTAATCAGAAAGTTGAAGTTACTTCTAATCTCTGTATGCCCCATTTTTCCGTCCGTGGTGTTTGTCAATAATACTACTCATCTTTAAAAACAATAAGAAAGTTGTCAACATTTCCACTTATGAATTAACAAAAGATGAAATAGAAGTTTTAAGTAAAGGACTCAACTTCGTTGTAGCCCCCAGTCGTATACCAAAGGAGGAAATCATTTGCGACATTTAAGATGGCATAAAGGCTCTTAATGATCAAGACAAGGACAAGGTGAGACAAGAATGTGCCATTATTCTGGATAAAAAAAGCCCTAAAAAACCGAAGATGCAATAACGATATTGTCATTCTAAAGGCAGACAAAGGAGGGGCTACGGTAGTTATGGACAGAGAAGAGTACAACAATAAGATGAGGGATCACCTACACAATAGCGGAAGTTATAAAAAACTAAATGAAAACCCCATATCCAAAGTCATAAAAAAGGTTAAAAAAGCCATCAAGGAGTCCAATCTGGATGAGAATGTGAAGAAGTGCTTATACCCAGAAGGCGAAATCATACCCCGTATTTATGGTGCCCCTAAAATCCATAAAGCCGGTGTTCCTTTAAGGCCTATCGTTAACACTATAGGTGCGCCAACTTATGAATTAGCCAAATATGTGGCTCGCACCCTCGCCCCTATGGTGGGCAATACTAGCTCTTTCATCAAAGACTCCAACCAATTCGTTGATTTCATTAAAAAAGCTAAATTAGACCTTGGTGACAAAATTGTTAGCTTTGATGTTGTCCAACTTTTCACCAAAATCCCTCTTGATGAAACCGTGCAAGTAGTAAAAGAAGTAGCAGACCCGCAAACTGCAAAAATTGCTGAAATATGTCTTCGCTCTACCTTTTTCACCTTCCAAGGGGAAATATTTGAACAAACATCTGGTGTTGCCATGGGTTCCCCGTTATCCCCTATAGTAGCAAACCTCTTCATGGAGAAATTCGAAAAGAAGGCTTTGGAATCCTACCCATTAAAACCCAAGTTTTGGATAAGGTTCGTAGACGACACCAATGTCAATTGGCCCCATGGAGATGAGGAATTAAAGAACTTCCTTGACCATCTCAACAGCATATCCAAAGATATCCAATTTACAATGGAAGGCGAAGAAAACAACTGCATCCCTTTCCTTGACGTACTCCTCTCAAGAAATGAAGACGGATCCCTTGGACACAAAGTGTTCAGAAAGAAATCACACACAGACAATTATCCACATGCCAACTCACATCACTACCTAGCCCAGAAAACAGGAGTGCTGCTGACTCTCTTTACACGTGCTTTTAGAATATCAGACAACACTCATGTAGAAGAAGAAATTGAATATCTGAAGAAATCCTTCATAAACTTGGGATATAGCAATAAGGACATCAACAAAGCTATACAAAAAGCCAGATCTGGAACCAAAAGAATGGTTACTGAAAAACCCTCCACTACAAAAGCTTACCTCCCTTATATTCAAGGAGCCACAGACAAGATAGCCAAGGTTCTAGCCAAAAAGGACATTAGAGCAACCTTCAAGCCACTAGTAACCATCAGGCAAAGAATGAATTCGGTTAAGGATGACCTCGACCACCTCCAACAAAAAGGTGTCTACAAAATCAATTGTTCATGTGGAGATTGCTATATTGGGGAAACAGGCAGAACCTTTAAAATAAGGTTTAAAGAACATGGGGCAGACATTAGGCTTGGAAGAATTAAAACCTCAGCTTTGGCAGAACATTCAAGCAAAACATGTCACCATATATGCCTAGAAGAAGCAGTAATCATTGCCAAAGAAAAACATCATTTCAAACGCAAAATACATGAAGCCTTGGAAATATTAAAGCACCCGCACAACCTTAATAGAGATGGAGGCTTAGAAATTAGTAGAAATTGGGTCCACGTGCTGTCCGATTAAAGCATCTTGCTCTCTTGAATCACTGGTCTCCTTGTACCCCTTCCCTTCCTTCATCCCTTTATGATTCTCTTTCTCTACCTTGTACCCTTTTCTCTCCCCTCCGTTTCGCACCTTACCCTTACCCTTCTCCTTAGCCTTACCATTCTACCCTTCTTTAAAAACTTTAGTGTATTTATTAAAATCAACCCTATGAATACCCTTTCATAACCTTAATCCTTAGTCTAGCCCATACCTTTTGCTTACTTGGTTTATTGGATCAATTGGTTACAATCCTTATCTATGGGTTATAATCGATTGACCTTTTCCTATCCCATTCTATTATCTCCTCCGTCTTCGTTATTATAATATAAAGTACATAGGACAGTATTATCATAATATTAGTATAAGGGGACATTATATCTCTAAAACATATCTAATAATACTACTCATCTTTAAAACAAATCAATTAATCTTAAACATTAGCTAAAAGAGGATAAAAAACTTAGGACTTTTATCATTGATTCTTATTAATGAAATAGTAATCATTATAATCTCCTTGTGACCTTATAATATTGATAGAGTCTGATCCTTAATCTTTTAGTATAATCACCTTAGGCCCTTTACATAATATTAGGTTATCAATATAAACTCTATTCTTTAAATAATATGAAAAACTTAAACTATTAATATAATTCATAAGCCATAATTACATAAAAATCTTAGTACTTTTTAAGGTTAAACAATAATAGTAGATATTATAATCTGCATAGGGTCTTATAAAATTAACAAGAATCAAGCCATTAAATCTAACCTTTAAATCATTCTTCTAGGACCCCTCTTCACAACTTAGGATATGAATATAATTACTACTCTTTGATTTTACTTGACATTTAGAAATCATTAGCATAAATGTCCTTGATAAGATAAACATAAGAATTTATTAATAAGAATATTAATATTTAGAAACATTAAAACATTATTAGCATTATAGCTCAAAATATCAAAATAATGATTTTGATAATTTTAAAAAACATAATAACTAAAAAACTCATCTAAGTAAGAATAAAAATAAATTGGAAACTAAACCATTTAATGGACATCTGGTCGGCTCTCTTTCTTGTCATTTTTCCACTATTTATTTAACATTATTTGTCTCTCTTTTTTGCAGATTTGTCCTAATGATTTGTGGTTTATTTTTATTTTCTTAGGTCTCATGGTTTTAAATTTTTTTTATTAGTATTATTATTATTTATTTTTATTTTTTATATTTATTTTTATTTTATTTTTATTTTTTATTATTTATTTTTATTTATTTATTTATAGATGTGGATGAAATCTTTTGGTAAAAATCACATCAAAGTAAATTAAGTCGACGCCTTTTGAACCAGCCAGTGTGGTTCATGATCAAGACAAGATTTTACTTTGATGTACAAGATTTTACTTTGATGTGATTTTTATCGAAAGATTTTATTCACAATTTATGGATCACAGAAGCCAAATTCCTAATATTTAAAGATGTATTTATTTATTTATTTATTTTTATTTTTATTTATTCTAACGTTCACACTCGTTAATTTTAATTTTAATATTAGGTTTATTTTCTTGTTTATTTTTATTTTATTTTTATAACGTTATAATGCATTAATTATTGGTTAGGTTTTGAAAATTGACCGTTGCATCTCAGCAGTGTTTATCTCAACTATTCTGATCAACACAAGTAACAAAGTCCTGATGATGAATTACACTGAGTAGTTCGCCCTCCAAATGATATTGTTATTTTTAGAGAAGAGTTTGTTAAACAATTATGGATCACAAAAATTTACAATATGAAATTATTATTTTATTTTATTTTTTAGTTTGACTAAAAAGAAAAATAAAAAATATATTTAATTTAAAATAAATTAATTATTAATTATATATAATTTTAATATAAATTAATTAATAATTATATGATATATAATTTTAATATAATTTATTATACTAATGTTCTTACTTAATTAATAATTTTGATAAATGATAAATTAAATCTTAATTCAATAGAAATTTCAATATAATATATAAAAACAAAATTTTAACTATCAAAATATTAAATATTATATTAAATGTTTTTTTATAACCCAAACTTGGTATAAGAATTGTATAGCTTCATGCACCTTGAATCTAATGCTTTTGAGAAACTTGGTATAAGAATTGTATAGCTTCATGCACCTTGGATCTAATGCTTTTGATCAATGTAGGTTGAGTGAATTCAAGATTTCTTCATGATCTTTTCTAAGTTGTGTGGCTCTATGCAAATTGCATGAATTTTACTAAGGAAATCTAAGCAAATAAATAAAAAAATTATGTTTTAAAAAGGAAAATCTTACCCAAATAAATAAAAGTTTTAAGTTTTATGAAAGGAAATTTATGTACTTAATAGAAACTTATGTTTTATAGTTTTTAGCATGGAAAAGTTAATATTATAATATATATATTTTGATGATATATTTTTTAAAGGTAGAAAATCATTTTTTATTGGGTCAATTTTTATTTCAAAAAATTTAATTATAGGAGTGTTTAAATTATTTTTTGATTATGGAAATGGATTCAACATCATTAAAAATCTCTAAAACACTCAAAATCATGAATCTTAATACTTGTAACCCATATTTTCCAAAATTTCTTCCAAATCTTAGTGAACATCTTACTGAAATTTCTACTATTTTCCAATCGAAATTATAACATCGTTATATTACTCTTTTCTTAAATTACTATGAAAAAAATAACACTCCTCCCTAACTAGCTAAACTAAAATCAATAATTAAAATACAACTTTATGGAATAAATATTTTTAAATATTATAAAATAAATTTTAAATTAATATAAAGTAATAAATATAATAATTTAAATTAACTTTAAAAAGTTATCTATATAAAAATTTACATAAATGTGTGAAAATAGAGTTCTTTCAACATACTCGTATAAACTTAACTACATAAATTACATAAATTAAATAAAATGTTCTAAATTAATACAATAAATATAATAAATTAAATTAACTTTGAAAAGTTATCTATATAAAATTTTACATAAATAATATAAAATAATTAACATAATAAATTAAATTAACTTTAAAAAGTTATCTGTATAAAAAATTACATAAATATGTAAAAATAGAATTCTTCTAACATAAGTCTAGTATATAAACTTAACTACATAAATTAAATAAATTAAATAATGTTCGAAACATAAATCGCATAAAAAAATATAAAATAATAAATATAATAAATTAAATTAACTTTGAAAAGTTGTCTATATAAAAATTTAAATAAATATGTGAAAATAAAGTTTTTCCAACCTAAGTTTAATATATAAACTTAACTACATAAATTAAATGATGTTGGAAACACATAGATCCTAAAAATTAATGTAATGTAATTTAAATAAATTAAATTAACTTAGAAAAATTATCTATAAAAATGTATATAAATAATATAAAATAATAAATTAAATTAAATTAACTTTGAAAAATTATCTATATAAAAATTTACATTAATATATGAAAATGGAGTTCTTTCAACCAAATTTTAGTACATGAACTTAACTAAATAAATTAAATAACGTTGGAAACACGATATATCCTAAAATAATGTAATTTATCCAAAAAAATGCTTATATTGATTTCTGTTATTATATAAAAATTAATAACCATCAAAATATTACATGGAACTTTGTATTAACTAAATCAATATATATTTAAAAAGCATTAAATTGTAAATAAAATTTATTTTGATTAAATCAATGTATAATTAAATATCATTAAAATTATATATCAACTTTATCTCAAACTTGAATAAAATTTAAAAATTAAATTTTTAATTCTTAACATAAAAATAGCATTTGACCATTACCAACCTACCTTGGGACGGAAATTAAAAACGACAGACATATCTTATGAGGATGCTATGGTGTGGATGAAAATTAACAATAAAATTAAAATTAAAAAATATATTATTGTACTATAATTAGTTTTTAAGTAAGATGAGGGATATAGTTTATTGGTTATCAAAATTATAAATTATTAATATGTTATTTGTTCTTAGATTTTATTAAAAATTATATTAATATATTATAATTAGTTTTTAAGTAAGATGAGGGATATAGTTTATTAGTTATCAAAATTATAAATTATAAATATGTTATTTCATCTTAGATTTTTTTGATTTATATTGTAAATCACATTAGCAATATTTGATGGTCAAAACATTCTAATGAGGTTCATCAATATAGTGAACATTCCATTTATTATTTTGTTAAAGGTTCATTAACATAGTGAACATTCCACTTATCATTTTGTTAAAGGTTCATCAACATAGTGAACATTTCACTTATCATTTTGTTAAAGGTGCATTTTATAGCTAACTTTTTTTATCAACAATTTTGATTTCCTCCTTCTCAAAACAAAATTTTTAATTTCCCCCTTCTCAGAAAATATCTTAGATGTGAAAATAATTGTGCCTTACGCTATTCCACATAGGTGGCTAATTTAGTGTCTGTCAGAAAGAAAAATAGTGAGAATAGGCTCTTTGTAGACTTTAGAAATATAAATAGGGATTCCTTAAAGGAAAATTATCCACTTCCAAAAATGGATACCATACTACAACGTGTATTTGGTGCGGCTCACATCTCCATGATGGACGGGTTTTCTGGTTACAATTAAATAGCCATTCATAAAGATGATATGTACAAAAATTCTTTCACTGCCCCATCGAGTACGTTCATGTAGTGGAAAATGCCTTTTGGCTTGATGAACATTGGGGCGGCTTTTCAAAGGGCTATGCATATTTCCTTTGCAAATGAAAGGGATAGATTTATAATCATCTATTTAGATGACATGAATATTTTTTCTTTGAGTGATGAACAACATCTTAAGCATTTAGAGGTTGTTTTCTAGAAATGTTTATGGTTTGGCCTCTCTTTGAATCCAAAGAAATCTATCTTTGTGATGATTGGAGGGAAGTTTTTGGGACACATATGTCCCAGCACAGTGCTAGAATCGATCCAAAAAGGGTACAGTTAATTCAAACTATCTCCCTTCCATGCACCAAGAAAGAGGTCTAGGCATTCCTGGGAAAAATATTTTTTCTGAGAAAATTTATCCCCAACTTTTTCGTAATAGTCAAGAATATCAATCACATGCTTAAAAATGGAAACGATGTTACATGGGATGGAAATTCCAAACACTCCTTCGAAAGGATTAAGCGGACTATAATGGAAGCCCATGTCCTAATCAGTCCTGATTATAAGAAAGACTTTATAATTTTCCCTTCTGCTTCTGAGCATACCATTGTTGCAGTTTTATTGCAGAAAAATCAGGATGGGTATGAACAACCCATCGCCTTTTTTCTGAAAATCCCTTCAAAATGCCGAATTAAAATATAATATTATAGACAAACAGGTTTATGCCCTAGTCAAAATGCTTAATACCTTTAGATAATATATTTTACTGGATAAATCAATAGTGTATATTCCTCACCCCAACGTGAGAGGTATACTCCTCCAGCATGATACAAAAGGGCAAAGGGGAAAATGGATCACCAAAACTCAGGGTTATGAATTATAATTGAAACCCATTAAAATTATTAAAGGCAAAGGGTTAGCAAAATTACAAACCGAAGAAAATTTTGATGTGCTCGACATATATTTACTTGCTCCCTAAGGCTCGGTAGTAGAAGATGAGGATCAATAGGATAAGCAATCAAGGTTGCTACTACCTCTGTCAAATATAGCTACCACTAATCCCGATTTTCTATTGGCTTAATGGTATAAGGACATCATTAGTTACCTTCAAACGATGAAGTTGCCAAGCTCCCTGAACAAGTTGGCAAAAAATTCTATTAAATTAAAATAAATTAATTATTGTATTATAAATGGAAACTTATACTAAAAGGATTAGTAGGTGTCCTTTTAAATTGTGTTCCCCCTTCATAAGTAAATTATTTAATAGCACAACATCATGATGGCATGTGTGGTGTTCACTATGCCTGGTGGGCTACGACCCATAATATTTTGAGGAGAGGACTCTACTGGGCTACCCTTTTTAGTGATGTTAATAGAAAGGTATGTTGGAAATGTTGTCATTGATGGCAAAGGAAATGACCAATGAGGGGCACCATAAATAGAAACAAGGAAAAGAGAGAAGCAAAGTAGCAGAGAACAGAGGCAGCAAAAAGAGAAGTAAGGAGCAGCATCAGTCAAGGAAAAGAGGAAGCAAAGGTAGTAAATTGAAGCAGAGAACTATTCAAGGTGCAGAGTAGTGAGGACAGTAGAAGAGGGCCATTTAATAGCAGATCTAGAGAGACAGAGTAATGAATATGCCTAAATTCAATAGATATATGGTAACCTCTGAAATTGGCTCTGAGATGAAACCCTGCAATTGAAGGAATAATATATGTCAATTTAGGTGGATTAATTGGCTTGTAAATTGAGTAAATCGATCACTGGAAGGATCGATTCCCGCATGCTTTCAATCACATGTCCCAAATTTATATGTGTCAAGTTAAATGAATTCTGGAACAAATTGAATTAAGCAATCCCTACTAGAATGATGTCTGATTCTTTTTAGATGTCTGAGTTATTATATTGTGAAAAAGTGGAATTGGTGGCCTCAGTGTGAAGAGGTCTAACCCTCTCAGACCCTGATTAAGCCGAATCACTATGTGTAAAGACCCTACAAAGGTCAACCCCAACGTTATACAAAAAAAAAAAGGGGCTACACTGCATTATGAAGGATGAATGAGATTTTCAGGGGACGATGATATATCGGAGTGCTGCAGAAGAGCGTTCAAAGTGACACTGCTGATGAATAAATGGTACGCAGAGTCTGAGCAATGTAGAAGTGGAGTTATGCACTTGACAGGAGAAAGACACTGGTCGGAGGTTCTATCCTTGTCTGAGATCGTGAATCAAAACAGTGGAAAATGAAACTAAATCAAAGAAAAGCTCTTTGTTTGCTGGAGCGAAGGAACTGTGAAGCGATGGCATGGTCCTGAAATGAAACATTAGAACTGTGTGACGGAGCGGTTCGACTACAAATGAAACATTGTTAAAGAGCACGACGGAACCCTGAGGGAAAAGGAGAGGAACCATGAGCACTGTGAACAGTGACAGTGGGTTTGGAGCACCCGACGGTTTTCATTGCACCGCTTTTGTAAGGTAAGCGGCATTTCCAATTCGAACGTGATCAATGCCATCGGCTGACACGTGGCCTTAAGCATTTTTGAAAACCCACTCTCATTGTGAGTTAACGCTCATGCATAATAGTCTGTGCGAGATTTGATTGGGGTCGTTGGATCGTCAAGACGGATGCGAGAACAGGTCAACCGTCGATATGAAAGACATGTTAATCGGTGGGGCCGAATGTCAATTATATGGGCGTCGTATTAACATTGTAACCTCTAATTTGGAAGAATGGTATTAATATATATGGTGAGTTGAATCATCAATACATACATACATACATATATATATATATATATATATATATATATGTTGGCCATTCGATAGGATGGAGCATTAATGGTGTGGCGGAGTTAAACAAAAGAAAGAACGGAACCCTGAGCCGATAACGGAACCTCGAGTGAACAATGAAACAGGGGAACAAAGAAACTGTGGTTTTCGCGTGGTCTCAAATATGGTAAGCAGTTTTGAAGAAAATAACGCAATATAGCTTCTTGACTGCCGCGTGTCCATAAGTGGTTTAAGAAAACCATTTATTTCGCACGATGTTGGAGGATTAACCCTCGTGTTGTTTGGTTGCGCGATATGCGTTTTAATCCGCTGGATCATCGGTGTTGATGCGACAGCGCCCCAGCCGTTGGATGCGCAAAGGGTAACGAGGTATGTGTGAATTGTGGTGGACCCGATATGTTATAAAACGAGGTTTAATATGGCAGGGCTAAGTTTTGTGGTTGGGTTATATAGAGGTTTTAACAACTGTTGTGGCCGTACATTTATAGTTGTTAGCATCACATGTTAATATATGA
Source organism: Pinus albicaulis (assembly GCA_034641835.2). Taxonomy (NCBI): domain Eukaryota; kingdom Viridiplantae; phylum Streptophyta; class Pinopsida; order Pinales; family Pinaceae; genus Pinus; species Pinus albicaulis. Next base: position 45,832 of record JAXQQM020064081.1, read on the forward strand.
CGATTGATGTGAAATAATAAAGCCATAAACATATATTTGTTAATATGATGAAGACCATTGTGTAATGGGTTTTTTTTCAATGGTTTATAACCATGATTTAATTCATCGCATCAATAGATACAAAGAGCTCGAAATTGTGGGCCCGAATACATTGAGGTTTATTACAAAGTTGAGATATTCACTGATGCATTCATAAAGCAGGGTTCAATATGGCTAATTGACCACTGGAGTCAAATTATAAAACCAGATTTATACGCCGAATCTTATATATGTAGATTGAAACAAAAGAGCAGTGGGCTAGTGTGATATTTGGGCGTAATATGGAGTCTTGACGCATATTAACTTATGTGGAAAAGAAAAAGTTTTATTGTTGGTTTATTATATGTCATATAGACCAACAAATAATATGAAGAGTTATGAAATGCATTGTATTGGAGGATAGACTAACCATTGGGGTTATGGTTTATAAGGTTCGAATATTAAATTAGAATGTCGAGAATGAACATTAATTTGCATAAAATAATAGAAGGAGAGAACCTTGCATAGAGGAATTATATTAGGTTTATAACCATGGTGATATTAAAGCCTCCGTATTCACTTATTTAAATTGCCAGTGAAGGAAACCAAAGAATTGGAATTTGCCCAGATTTAAACTCAGCAGTTATATTAAAAGACAGTTATATATGCAACAGATGCACACATGTATGTTGAACAGGTGAATAAACACAGGGATGAAAATGTGGGACTGACATAGGTAAACAGAGAATGTAGGAACTGAAAAAGTCACAGGGCATTTTGCAGGCATGATGAATAGAGGAAGGAAGAACAGTTACCTGACAACAGTAGAAAAGACAAATCCAGCAAAGCCAAAGGCCAGAAAATGGGCTGAGTGAAATTGTCTTTATGTAACTGAAAATGTGAATGTAAATGTTGTAATTGATTTTATATTGTTTGTGATGCATTGGAAAGTATCCTAAGGAAAATAAAAATCCCACTGTAACATGTAAATTTGTACATATTGTTATATTTTTAATGAGTTGGACAAAGGAATGAGAAGACAGAAGCCAAAGAGTCATGGTTGTTCACTCCAAATTACTTGTGGAATAAAAATAGTCATGTGATGAACTCTATATATAATATCAACTTGATATGCATACAGAGGTTAGAGAGAGTAAGGATAGAGAATGCAAAGTATAGAAGATTGAGGCAGAAAAGATACGGAAGAAAGGAGCAGAAAGAGATGCTACAGAACAAAGCCGATATCTGAGGTAAATCAACAAACATTTCTTTTGATAAATTTAGGAATTTGGAGCTTCCCTATCAAGTTGAAGCTTGATAGTTGTCAGTTGTAGCTAACTGAGGTTGGAGCCTCCTGTAGGTTGGTGCTTGCAAAAAATTGAAGGGAGTTGGAGCTTCCTTGCAAGTTGTAGCTTGTAGAATTGAGGTTGGAGCCTCCTGTAGGTTGGTGCCTAGAGAAAAATTGTGGTGAGAGGGAGTTGGAGCTTGCCTTTGCATCACAACAATAACAAGATGTGGTTTTCTCCCTTTATGGGTTTCCACTTATATCTGGTGTCTATGTGCATGATGTCTATGTGTTGATATGGTATTTCTATTCTGATAATACTTGCTGCTCACATATTAAGACTGTTGGTACAATATCTAATCTGTTTATTAATTGTTGCTCACAAATAATGATTGCTCACACATTCTATTGATCATGAAATGAAGGTGTTAATAAAGTTTAATGAAAAGTTTTAAAATTCCATGAATGTGTTAAACTGATTCACCCCCCCCCCCCTCTTCTCATTTTAACTAAAGGTTCAACAATTGGTATCAAAGTTGGTTCCTTTGGTGTAAGCTTAATAGCTTGAAGGAGATCTGGTTGAGTCATGGACTATCAAAATGTACCTATGTTGAGTACAACAAACTTTCCTAAATGGAGAGATAAGGTTAAAACAGGATTATTAGCTTATGAACCTAAGGTATGGAAACTTGTATGTGATGGTTACTGCACAGACTCTCCCTCGGTGCAAGAACAACATAGCAATGCCAAGGAAAAATGTGTGATATTCAACAACCTTCATAACAAGGATCTTGAGTTAATAATGGATTTAACCTCTGCAAAATAAATTTGGGACAGATTACATTTCATGCATGGAGTAGACACTGAGGATTGCATTGTCAAGAAGGAGAAGAAAATTAAGAAGAAGAAAAATTCATGTCAAAAATAAAATGTTCAATCAAATGAGTTACCTGCTAGTGTGAATGGTAGTAAGAACCATGAAGCAATTGCAGCTGAAGAAAAAGCCAAACTTGACACTACTTTGACTGAAATAGAAAGATTGAAGAATGAAAACAAAGACCTTAAGACAGTGGTGCAAATATGTGATGAGAGAGAATATGAAGATAAGAAAGAAATTATTGACCTGAATACATAGCTTGAAGAAGCAAAGAAAGTAGAAGACACTCTGCTGCAAAAAATGAGAGAGAAAAGTCAGGAATGTGAAAGATTGGAAGAAGAAGTAGTGAGCCTAAGAAAGAATTTAGAAGAAGCCCAAAGAGAACTATTAATGAATACACCCCTAATGAAAAGCTCTGGACAGTTGGACCAAATTCTCAATGCTCAAATATCTCCTCTCATAAAGGCTGGGATAGGATATGAAGGAGAAACCAGTAAGCCCAAGGTAGAAGATAACAAGAAAATAATCTTTGTAAAAGCTGTAAAGGAAAATGAAGAAGCTCAGCAGATTCCTACAAAACTAGAAGCTAACAAGAACAGGATTTGTGAAGAAACAAATAGAATCAAGCAGCAACATGGTAGGATAGAGAATGAAAGGATGAAACAGTTAGCTGGAAAGGCCCTCACACTCCTGAATATGAATTGAATAAATTTGGAAGATGTCAAAGGAGGTTCGTTCCTCCTATGAAAATTATCAGATGTTTCTCTTGCCACAAACCTGGACATACTGCAGCATATTGTAAGACAAAGCAAATCCAGTCCAACCAGAAAAGGATGTAGCAAATGAAAATAACACCTCAAGCAAGCAAAGGGAAAAGACAATCTTTCACCAGGTACACAAATCATTTCCATGGCTATTGTTATGCATGCAATAATTTTGGACATAAACTTGTTGATTGTAAATTATGTTCAAAGAGGGGAACAAAATATTATACTCCAGCTCAAATGTACTTTGATAAAATAAGATGTTATGTATGCCTCAAAATTTGTCACAAAGCAAAGGACTGTAAACTGCCATATATATTAAAGAACTCCAGATAGATGATGAAATCCAATCCAATCAAACAAAACTATGAATCTAAAAGGAGTGCAGACATTATTAAGAACCCCAATAGAGTATGGAAGGAAAAGAGAAAAGGGGAGCGTATCATCTCAATAACATAATGAATCTAGCATAGTCTCAGGGGGAGTTGCTCTAGAAAACAAAACAAATATCCAAACAGTGACAAGTATGAAGCAACATCCCAGGGGGAGAGCAGTTCATAAATAGACCCCATGAAAGCAGTCTGAGAAGAGCTCCATGTAATAAGAACATCTATGAGATCAGGAAGGAAAAGGAAAATTCCTCTAACAGAGAACTATAGAGGAAGAAGATTATTTGAAGTATTCAATAGCTGACAGATTGATACAAGGAGAAAAAGCAGCAAGCAGCCATGATGATAGAGGAAACATCAGCAATGAACATGTAAGCTAAGAAGATATCAGCACATTAAAGGATGATCACAGAATGCATCATACTGCTAGAATTAACAATGAATCCCATTAAGAATGTTGAGTAAGAAAGGTGCCTATCATCAGTTCATTACATCTCTCATGAGGAATGCAGTTAAGTGAGTAATAAATATTTGAGTAATCAGCCCATGAAGATACATAGAAAATAAATTGAAGATGTCTTCCTGAAGATTTGAATTTTAGAACAATTGAATTGAATATAAAGCAGCAATGATTCTAGAGCAGTCCTGGAAAGGAACATGCAATGGCTTTCCTTGGAACAGTATGTCAGAAAAAGTAGCAGGTTAATGATATTGATGGTTGTTGGTGTGAACAGTGAAAATGTTAATAGTAGAAACTATAGGTTATGTGCAAACTAAAGTGAAATCTATGTATATTTTATCAAGGTAATATCAATTGGTACTTAGTACAAGCAACATGCCTATCAACAGAATATCAAGTGTTATCATGGTGCAGTAGTAAGGTATAGGTCCTCAGAATCAAAGGATTATGGCAAGAATACATCCAATATAAAAGATTCAATGAAAAGGCTAAAGGATCAGTATTTTTGTTTACTCTTGAAACATTATATTGAGCATTGAAGCAATATATTGTTCTATATAATTGAATGCCTTCCTTAAGTCAGCATTTATATATCTTCAAGGCCTCTGACTTAGGATTATTCATAAACTGTGTGAAGTCTGGTTGCTAAGACATCAATCAAACAACCTTAAGTTGTGTGGAAGATCATCATTATAGAACAGTTAAAATATCTGAAGTATGAAGGACTATTTGATCTTTAAAGAGAGATTGATCATTGACATACATACCCCCTCATGTCATAAAGAAAACTGCATGATTGATAAGTGAGACTGATCAATACATTGAAGGGTTTGTTTTGAAAGTACAGTGTGCAAGCAGTGAAAGTCATTTGGTCTCTTATATTGAAAGATATTACCTATTCTCACAATAAGTTGTAAGCTCTGGTGTGATTCATTTTTTCACAACAGCAACAAGGACCTTTCAGTCTTTAAGTGTAATATCCTTGTCAGCTGCCTAGCACACATCACCAACAACAGGCAAGAAAAGTGAACCACAACTATAAAAGGTACATTAGCATCATCATAATAATTGAACAGGTGTTGTACCGCAGATGTGTATTGCAGAAGAAGAAATATTCCATCTACAATCTTCCTCAACAGATATGGATTTTTTATGAAGATAATACTAAAGACTGAAGTATATTTGAAACCTTCTCAGTACTCTAGTTTTGATCCAATGATACATCATTGAGTAGATAAGGCTGGTGCAAGGGGTAACTGTCATTATCTTCACTTTCAGCTTTATACAAGTGCAAGGAGACTGTGCTTTGGGATTGTATTAACTTACAGTGTACAGTCAAATTCAATAATCAAAGTGTTCTCTCAACAACTCTTATACACCAGTTTGGAGCAGCAGGGTACAAAGTCAGAAGAATAAGGCCTAAACACATCTCAGAGAGAGGAAATGAAGAGATAGAAAGCACACTAGGAAATGTGCAACCCTTTCCCATTGATGTCAAATGGGGAGGAAAAGGAAGACTTGGAGGAAACATTGAATTATTGGTGGATGGGTTGCCATCAATGCCAAAGGGGGAGACTAATGGAAATTTTGTCATTGATGGCAAAGGAAATGACCAAGGAGGAGCACTGAAAATAGAAACAAGGAAAAGAGAGAAGCAAAGTAGCAGATAACAGAGGCAGCAGAGAGGTAGCAGAGGCAGCAAAAAGAGAAGGAGCAGCATCAGTCAAGGAGCAGAGAGAAGCAAAGTAGCGGAGAACAAAGGCAGCAGAGAGGTAGCATAGGCAGCAAAAAGAGAAGTAAGGAGCAGCATCAATCAAGGAAAAGAGGAAGCAGAAAACTATTCAAGGTGCAGAGTAGTGAGGAAAGTAGAAGAGGGCCATTTAATAGCAGATCTAGAGAGACAGAGTAATGAAGATGCCTAAATTCAATAGATATATGGTAACCTCTGAAATAGGCTCTGAGATGAAACCTTGCAATTGAAGGAAGAATAGATGTCAATTTAGGTGGATTAATTGACTTGTAAATTGAGTAAATAGATCACTAGAAGGATCGTTTCCCGCAAGCTTTCAATCACATGTCCCAAATTTAGCTGTGTCAAGTTAAATGCATTCTGGAACAAATTGAATTAAGTAATCCCTGCTCGAATGATGTCCGATTCTTTTTAGATGTCTGAGTTATTATATTGTGAAAAAGTGGAATTGTTGGCCTCGGTGTGAAGAGGTCTAACCCTCTCAGACCTTGATTAAGCCGAATCACTATGTGTAAAGACCCTACAGGGGTCAACCCCAGCGTTATACGAAAAAAAAGGGGCTACACTGCATTATGAAGGATGAATGAGATTGTCAGGGGACGATGATATATCGGAGTGCTGCAGAAGAGTGTTCAAAGTGACACTGCTGATGAATAAATAGTATGCAGAGTCTGAGCAACGTAGAAGTGGAGTTATGCACTTGACGGGAGAAAGACACAGGTCGGAGGTTCTATCCTTGTCTGAGATCGTGAATCAAAACAGTGGAAAATGAAACTAAATCAAATAAAATCTCTTTGTTTGTTGGAGCGAAGGAACTGTGAAGTGATGGCATGGTCCTGAAATGAAACATTAGAACTGTGCGATGGAGCAGTTTGACTACAAATGAAACATTGTTAAAGAGCACGACGAAACCCTGAGGGAAAAGGAGAGGAACCACGAGCGCTGTGAACAGTGACAGTGGGTTTGGAACACCCGATGGTTTTCATCGCACCGCTTTTGTAAGGTAAGCGGTATTTCCAATTCGAACGCAATCAATGCCATCGGCTGACACATGGCCTTAAGCAGTTATAAAAACCCACTCTCATCGCGATTTAACGCTCATGCATAATAGTCTATGCGAGATTTTATTGGGGTCATTGGATCATCAAGATGGATGCGAGAACAGGTCAACCGTCGATATGAAAGACATGTTAATCGGTGGGGCCGAATGTCAATTATATGGGTGTCGTATTAACATTGTAACCTCTGATTTGGAAGAATGGTATTAATATATATGGTTAGTTGAATCATCAATACATATATATATATATATATATATATATATATATATATATATATATATATATATATATATTTTTGTTGGCCATTCGATAGGATGGAGCGTTAATGGTGCGGCGGAGTTAAACAAAAGAAAGAACGGAACCCTGAGCTGATAACAGAACCTCGAGTGAACAGTGAAACCGGGGAAAAAAGAAACTGTGGTTTTCTCGTGGTCTCAAATATGGTAAGAAGTTTTGAAGAAAATAACGCGATATAGCTTATTGACTGCCACGTGTCCATAAGTGGTTTACGAAAACCATTTATTTCGCATGATGTTGGAGGATTAACCCTCATGATGTTTGGTTGCACGATATGCGTTTTAATCCGCCGGATCATCGTTGTTGATGCAACAGCGCCCCAGCCGTTGGATGCGCGAAGGGTAACGAGGTATGTGTGAATTGTGGTGGACCCGATATGTTATAAAATGAGGTTTAATATGGCGGGGCTAAGTTTTGTGGTTGGGTTATATAGAGGTTTTAACAACTGTTGTGGCCGGACATTTATAGTTGTTAGCATCACATGTTAATATATGACGATTGATGTGAAATAATAAAGCGAGAAACATATATTTTTTAATATGATGAAGACCATTGTGTAATGGTTTTTTTTTCAATGGTTTATAACCATGATTTAATTCATCGCATCAATAGATACAAAGAGCTCGAAATTGTGGGCCCGAATACATTGAGGTTTATTACAAAGTTGAGATATTCACTGATGCATTCATAAAGCAGGGTTCAATATGGCTAATTGACCACTGGAGTCAAATTATAAAACCAGAGTTATACGCTGAGTCTTATATATGTAGATTGAAACAAAAGAGCAGTGGGCCAGTGTGATATTTGGGCATAATATGGAGTCTTGATGCATATTAACTTATGTGGAAAAGCAAAAATTTTATTGTTGGTTTATTATATGTCATATAGACCAACAAATAATATGAAGAGTTATGAAATGCATTGTATTGGAGGATAGACTAACCATTGGGGTTATGGTTTATAAGGTTCGAATATTAAATTAGAATGTCGAGAATGAACATTAATTTGTGTAAAATAATAGAAGGAGAGAACCTTGCATAGAGGGCTTATATCAGGTTTATAACCATGGTGATATTAAAGCCTCCGTATTCACTTATTTAAATTTCCAGTGAAGGAAACCAAAGCATTGGAATTTTCCCAGATTTAAAATCAGTAGTTGTATTAAAAGACAGTTATATATGCAGCAGATGCACACATGTACGTTGAACAGGTGAATAAACACAGGGATGAAAATGTGGGACTGACAGAGGTAAACAGAGAATGTAGGAACTGAAAAAGTCACAGGGAATTCTACAGGCATGATGAACAGAAGGCAGAATAGTTACCCGACAACAACAGAAAAGACAAATCCAGCAAAGCCAAAGGCCAGAAAATGGGCTGAGTGAAATTGCCTTTATGTAACTGAAAATGTGAATGTAAATGTTTTAATTGATTTTATATTGTTTGTGATGCATTGGAAAGTATCCTAAGGAAAATAAAAATCCCACTGTAACATGTAAATTTGTACATATTGTTATATTTTTAATGAGTTGGACAAAGGAATGAGAAGACAGAAGCCAAAGAGTCATGGCTCTTCACTCCAAATTCCTTGTCGAATACAAACAGTCATGTGATGAACTCTATATATAATATCAACTTGATATGCATACAGAGGTTAGAGAGAGTAAGGATAGAGAATGCAAAGTATAGAAGATTGAGGCAAAAAAGATAAGGAAGAAAGGAGCAGAAAGAGATGCTACAGAACAGAGCTGATATCTGAGGTAAATTAGCAAACATTTCTTTTGATAAATTGAGGAAGTTGGAGCTTCCCTATAAATTTGAAGCTTGATAGCTGTCAGTTGTAGTTGACTGAGGTTGGAGCCTCCTGTAGGTTGGTGCCTGCAGAAAATTGAAGGGAGTTGGAGCTTCCTTGCAAGTTTTATCTTGCAGAATTGAGGTTGGAGCCTCCTGTAGGTTGGTGCCTGCAGAAAAATTGTGGTGAGAGGGAGTTGGAGCTTGCCTTTGCATCACAACAATAATAAGATGTGGTTTTCTCCCTTTATGGGTTTCCACTTATATCTAGTGTCTATGTGCATGATGTCTATGAGTTGATATGGTATGTCTATTCTGATAATACTTGCTGCTCACATATTAAGACTGCTGGTACAATATCTAATCTGTTTATTAATTGCTGCTCACAAATAATGATTTCTCACACATTCTGTTTATCATGAAATGATGGTGTTGATAAATTTTAATGAAAAGTTTTAAAATTCCATGAATGTGTTAAACTGATTCACCCCCCCCCCCCTCTCTCAGTTTAACTAAAGGTTCAACAAGGTAAGGTCTTGCCATCATTGCTATATATTTACTACAAAGAAAAACATGGTTTCTCTCCCCTTAAGCCTATTATAGTCAAGGATCCTTTTCAATAGTGGTGGTTATATTTTATTGGGAAGATTCATACTCCTTACAGTGGTCAACAATGTTGGATTATTACCGCCACTAATTGTTTAACCAAGCGGATGGAAGCCGCACCCTTGAGAAAAACTAATGACAAGGCTGTAATGGAATTTTTAACAGAAAATATTTTTTCTTGCTTTGGCTACCCCAGAAATATTATAGCAAATAACGCTAAGCCTTTTTATTCTTCCTTTTTTCAGAATTTTTGTGACAATTTCGAAGTAAAACTAGTACATTCAACAACCTATTACCCACAAGGAAATGGGCTTGCTGAATCTACTAACAAGAATATTGTGAAGATTCTAAAAAAAATCATTACATTCCAAAAAGCGAAACTGGTTCATAGGACTCAAATATGCTGTGTGGGCAGACAAGGTAAGTACCAAGAATTCTGTTGTGAAGCCAACTCCAAAAATAGAAGAGAAGAGATATCGGCACCTTAGAAATAAGCCACTTCGAGGGGGCAACCTCCAATACATTACATGAATGAACAATTCTTGGATGATACAAATTACAAAACCTCCTTTCTATATATAGGAGTCCATGGAGCCACAATGTAATCCTAGTGGGGCCACAATGTAATCCTAGCCGACCTAACAATAATAATTTAAGGGCACAATAATAACAATATGGGGGTTACAAGGCTACAATAATAATAATAAGGGGGTTACACTAACAACAATAAGGGACTATACTAGTAATATAGGGACCTAACATGCCCCTCTCCTTCAAAAAAGTGTTGTCCTCAATGCTTGAGTAGCTCTGGGTGCTTCTGTATAAAATTCTCATCCTCCCATGTGGAATCTTCAGTGGGTAAGTTCTTCCACTTGATGAGATACTTTGAAATTGATAGATTCTGTAGTTGTCGAGTTCTTGTTTCCGTGACCGCTTCAGGTTCCAATATGATTTTTCCTTCCTCATCAAGTTCTAGCAATATTGTTTGAACTAGAAGATGTTCACCTATAACCTTCTTTAAGCATGAAACACGGAAAACTAGATGCACTCGTGAAGAAGGAGGAAGCTCCAATTTGTATGCCATAGTACCAATCTTTTGCAACACCTTGTAAGGACCATAGTACTTTGGAAATAATTTACTATCCTTCTTAGCTTGCTTGAGAGACATTTGTTTGTATGGTTATAGCCATAAAAATACCCAGTCTCCTACATCAAAACTTCTCTTGTTGCGATGTTGATCTGCCTGTTGTTTGATTCAATTTTGTGCCAAATTCAGGTTATCCTTTAAGAGTTGGAGAACTTCTTGTTGATGCTCGATGTGATCTTCCACTGCTTGAAACTTCAAATTTTTCTCTTAAAGATGATGTGATGGATGGTGGATGATATCCATAAAGTGCCATAAATGGGGTCATTTTTGCTGCAGTATGGAAGGAAGTGTTATACCACCATTCAGCGAGAGGTAACCACTTGACCCATTATGTTTGTTTATCGGATAAAAAACAACGAAGATATCCTTCCAAACATTTATTTACTATCTCAATTTGACCATCAGATTGAGGATGATAAGATTAGTTATGAGCTAATTGAGTACCCAAACAAGAAAATAAATCCATCTAAAAATTTCTACTAAAAATGGGATCTTTGTCCCTCACAATAACCCTTGGGTTTCCATGTAGCTTTTGAATTGTGTCCATAAATGTAGTAGCAATTTTACTTTCTTTAAATGGATGAGATAATGCACAAAAGTGTGCATACTTGGTAAGTCTATCAACTACCACCATGATGACACTCTTTCCTTCGGACTTAGGTAAACCTGTGATAAAATCCATTGAAATCTCCTCCCAACGTTGACTTGGAATGGATAAAGGTTGTAGAAGTCCTGTGGTCTTAATTGTTTCCACTTTATTCTGCTGGCAAACCAAACATTCCGCCACAAACTTTCGAATATCAGATTTAAGGCCATCCCAAAAAAATTCTTTCTTCACCCTGTGGTAAGTTTTTAAAAATCCTGAGTGTCCTCCTAAAGGAGAAGTGTGCAATTCCAGAAGAATATTTTGTTTTAGTTGGGAATTTTTACAAAGATATAAGCGATCTTTGTACCATAAGGAATCATTTTTCCAACTAAATGTATCAGATGTACTAGGATCTTGCTGCAAATTTTGAATGAGTGTCCATACATTCTTTTCCTTCTTCCATTCATCTCTTGCTTCGGTTATCCAATCTGGTTGGATAATAGAAATGGCACAAAGCAATGCTTCCACCTCTTCATTCTTTCTTGAGAGTGCATCTGCAACAACATTAAGCTTTCCTTTTTTGTAAATTATTTCAAAGTCATAACCCAACATCTTTGTGACCCATTTTTGCTGCTCTTCTGAAGATAGTCTTTGTTCCAAAAAGTGTTTAAGACTATCATGATCAATTTTTACCTTGAATTGTCTTCCCATTAGGTAAGTTCACCATTTCTTTAGTGCATGCAGTATTGCTAACATTTCCTTCTCATAAATAGGTTTCTGTAAATACTTTCCTTTGATTGGACGACTTTCAAAAGCAATGGGTCTTCCTTCCTACATTAAAACAACACTAATTCCATTTCCTGAGGCATCACATTCCACAATAAAGGTTTTTGTGAAGTCTGACGTAGCTAACACTGGTGCTAGGCACATTGCCTCTTTAAGATGTTCAAAGGCCTTAGTTGCTTCAAGAGTCCATGAAAATGCATCTTTATTCAATAATGTTGTTAGAGGTGATGCTATTATCCCATAATTCTTAACAAACTTGCCATAATACCCTGTTAACCCGAGAAATCCTCGCAACTGCTTTATGGTTGTGGGGAATTTCCATTCCTTAATGGCTTTAATTTTGTTAGGGCCTACCTTAACACCCTCATGAGATACAATATGACCCAGATATTCCACCTCTTGTACTCTGATCTGAAAATGTGTGAACATGTAATATTCCTAATTAGCGATAGCTAATTAGAAATATTAATTTTTGTTAATTCTGCTTTATATAGTTAGCTTATGAATAAACGTGAGTCAAAGTACCATGACTCACTCTAAAAATAGACGCATATGGTAATTGTGGAGGGCCGAATGGGTCATGAGATATAAACACACATGGTAATTGAGGAGGGCCTAATGGGGCACGCGGCATAAGAGCGCTACCCTGGTATCACATCACCATGGTATGGTGGGTTGAGGCGGC
>JAXQQM020069134.1:0-23834 GCA_034641835.2 Pinus albicaulis
CAAATGTTGGGGATGTTGCAATGGAATTTCTCCAATCACTAATTATATGCAAGGGAACTACTTTAAAGTCTGACATGGTAAGTAAAAAGAATGTTTGTTTCAACCTTCTATCATCATTCAATGTTTTCTTTGAATATTGAAAATGGATTGATTATACTAGGAGAAACTTTACAATAAACAATGATTGATGAGTTAGAAAATAATTGTTTTTTTATGGATTAACAAGAATCATTTTTGTTGAATTCTTCCTCTTGCACTCTTTCATTTATTTTTGTATCTAGGATTAAAGCTCTACTTATTAATGGGTAGGGAACCCTATGAGGATTCAATATATTTGTCTTATTTTTGTCTATTTGAATTTCTTCCCAAAACACACTCTCAATCGCTGAAATAAATAACACAGACTTCCATTGATTTATATTCGAGGTCTGAGTACTATGTATTCCACAATTTTCATGCAGGGCTTCAATCTAGCTGCATCTCTTTTGAGCATGCCATTCGAACGAGGTATAGCACAATGAGAATGAAATGATAGTAGATAATTCAGCAATATGTCAATCTCACTAGCAAATCAAGGCCTTGTTAGCTCTATTAAGAACTTTATATACCAGATCAAATGAGACTTAGTAATCATACTGTAGGCGTTATCATAGGATATGGATTCCCAATGAAAATCCAAAGAGGAGGACACTTTTTTTGAAAATAAACTATTATTGACATTGTGTGAGGGTAAGCATTTAGAATGTTTGATAGATAAAGGATAAATATAGCACAAAATAAATACTTATTAGGGATAGGATATTGGAAAATTAAGTACTCTCAAGCCCACCATTCTTAAACTATGCATGGGAGGAGCTTTTTGTCCCCTTACTACTCTTTGTTGATCCCCTCCAGTGGTGTTACTAATAGCTCGATGTGCATTAGAGCTTTTAACAAGTTTTTTCCTTTGAAAAAAAAGCAATATATCATGTTAGAAGTTTTTTGATGGACCTACTACTTTGGTATAACAAAAAAAATGAAAAATATAACTTGCATATTGTATACTTGAAACCTGCATACTTGTATTTGTAGCATTCCTATTTGACAGGATAGAATGGAATTTTGTAATTTTTTTTCTTACTTGACATTGCTATGAGGGAAGAGAAATCCATTGGAAGCGTTGAAATTTTCATTTATTTTTATATCTAGGATTAAAGCTCTACTTATTAATGGGTAGGGAACCCTATGAGGATTCAATATTTTTGGCTTATTTTTGTCTATTTGAATTTCTTCCCAAAACACACTCTCAATCACTGAACTAAATAACACAGACTTCCATTGATTTATACTCAAGGTCTGATTACTATATATTCCATAATTTTCATGCAAGGCTTCAATCTGGCTGCATCTCTTTTGAGCATGCCATTTGAACGAGGTATAGCACAATGAGAATGAAATGATAGTAGATAATTCAACAATATGTCAATCTCACTAGCAAATCAAGGCCTTGTTAGCTCTATTAAGAACTTTATATACCAGATCAAATGAGACTTGGTAATCATACTATAGGCTTGATCATAGGATATGGATTCCCAATGAAAATCCAAAGAGGAGGACACTTTTATTGAAAATAAACTATTATTTAAATTATGTGAGGGTAACCATTTAGAATGTTTGATAGATAAAGGATAAATATAGCACAAAATGAATACTTATTAGGGATAGGATATTGGAAAATTAAGTACTCTCAAGCCCATCATTCTTAAACTATGGATGGGAGGATTTTTTTTCCCCTTACTACTCTTTGTTGATCCCCTCCAGTGGTGTTTCTAATAGCTCGATGTGCATTAGAGCTTTTAACATTTTTTTTTCCTTTGAAAACAAAGAAATATATCATGTTAGAAGTTTTTTGATGGACCTACTGCTTTGGTATAACAAAAAAAATGAAAAATATAACTTGCATATTGTATACTTGAAACCTTCATACTTGTATTTGTAGCATTCCTATTTGACAGGATAGAATGGAATTTTGTGCTTTTTTTTTTCTTACTTGACATTTATATGAGGGAAGAGAAATCCATTGGAAGCGTTGAAATTTTCATTAAAGTTTCAACCATCGTTTATTTGGATTGATACCCATAATGTGCATATAGTGAATCAATCCTATTATCTAGAATGTACGTTATTGATTAACAAAAAAACTTATGAAACACTCATTTTCTTTAGGTATATATTTACATTTAAAAAACAGTTCATCACATTACATATTTTGTAAAGCATATGCAAGGTTTAGGATCAATTGAGGCTTTTACCAAGGCATCTCAAAAGCTGATATTGGAGAGAAGTGATGTTGTGTCGAAAAGGCGAGAGAATTTGTTAAATATTTTCAATGAACAATAATACTACTTTTGTCCCAAAAAAAATGTGGATATTTAGGAAAGTCGTTTTACCAAGAATTTTCTTTCATACAAAGAAGGTTTCATTCACATGTAACTAGATCTAGAGTAAACACACATATAATAAAAATTCACCTTTTTCTTGTCACTCTAGATGGATTCTGATGAAACGAAATTTCGTGATTGATTTTTCATAGGAACTTCTTAGTTTGAATCGATTGAGTTTTTTCCAAGAGTTTATGAGGTGTTGGAGTATTTTCAATAACACATTGTTCATCCTTTGGTTTAGTTGAGAATACAAAAAATTAGGACTAAGGCACTGTCCTATTGTGTTTTATGGAATACTATTTTTCCACAAACATAAAGGAGTTGCGACTCCCCTTCATATTCAAGAATTGGATATTCTATGAAATGCATATAGATAAAACCTTCATGCTATCATTTTTACTTGATTTTATTCATTTGTAATGGTGAGTGCCAGATTTATTTTTAACTTAGAGATCTATTTTTTTCTAAATGATTGTGTGTGAGATCATGAACGCAATTATACTTTTATTTCCACTTGTTTTATCTTTGTTGGGCAAGAAATGTGCTGAAATAATAATGATAGGATTTGTGATTTTATTTATTTGCACCCAAAACTTTATCAACAAACTCTATTGTTGTCTCTTAATGAATAGATCATGATTCCAAGGTAAATTTTCTCAACAAGCATTTTTTTAATGGTGGCGGCAACATAGTTTTCATTGAACTCTTGCATTATGAAATGTCACTAGAAATATGTAGTTCATAATCAAAGAATAAGATGGTAGGCTTAGTAACATAAACAACTACAAAGCTTATATGCAATCATATTTATTGATCATTTTTCATCCCCTCTATTTTGGAAACATTATCAAAAACTTGAAACTTTGCAACCATTTTTTGTATGATTCGTAGAACACCAAACTAATTGTGATAGGTCTAGAGCCAAGTATTTTCCAACATTTTTAGTTGGAAATAAAGCAAGCATCAAGTAAGTATTACTCATATATGTGATGGTGGATGATATACTGTAGAAAATTATAAGAATTTTTTACAATAATTTCTAAATACCATTTCCTTAACAACCCTTTCAACTTCCTCCACTTTTCGTGTGAATTCCCCATAAGTAGTGCAAGTTAAAAACAAAAACATATTCAACATTTCTCTCAGTTGGTTGTTTGGATCCTAAATTTGGCTAACATTCTATAGGTCATAGATTAGAGAAAATAGATGAATGCAAACAACAATATTTAAGGGAAATTGTCCAACACATTATTAGAATGAATTTTCCTCTAGCGGATCAGGAAACCTTCCTGACATGAAATTTATGTACTTGTCATTCAAAACATCCATTGTAGTTTTTTATGGCTTCTTCCCTTTACTTGATAGAAACTTATATGAAAGAGTTTCTTCCAGCAATTTCAAGAACTCCTCACCTGATAGATACTTCTCCCCACATCGATATTTGCTAGAAAGTAAGAACTATTATTTTTTGTCAATTGAGAGGAAATCTCCTTGTCAACTATGATAGGATAAAGAGACATTAGACCTAACTCATATGAAGATACAACATTTTAATTTTGGCACCGAAACAAAAAGTGTTAGGCAACTTGACTAGGTGTGAGTTTAGATATAGAAGGAATAATGTCTGAGTTGTCAAGAACAAGAATGATTATAGAAGATGGAATTTTGGAAAGGTTTCATGCTTTAGAATCCTAACTTTAAAAAAATTATTTCTATTCCATCAGGAACTAAAACACCTTCCCTATTTTAAACCAAGACTTTATGCAGAGCTAGACTACTCTAGATTGTCTTTTCTAATGCAAATAATGAAACTCAGGATTTTCCATGTATCAAAAGCTATGCAGGCAGAGGAAGGGCGATGTGTAGATATTTTTGGTGTAGCTACTGCTTTTATCACTCCCTTCAAGGTAGAGGTATCTGAGAAATATTTTGCACATAGGATCAAGGATAATTTTTCATGGTCTACTACATTAAACTCACCATTTTCTTTTAGCACAAGCCCAACATACTGACCATGCCTATCTACTATTTAGTGATAGAAAAGGTGAGTTTTTCAGACTCCAATATCATGTAACCAAGTTTGTTTGCTATTCATTTCAAATTGAAATTTTAAAACCTATATACCTGTTGTTACAATCTCACTCATCGCTTTAGCCTAGTCTTGGTTTATTTTTCATCATAATTCCTCTTGATGATAAGGATGTCAAATTGATTCTTGATGACCAAAAAAAAAAAATTACTCATCTTTAGGCCAATTCTAATCAAACTCGTCATTTCTATGTACCCAGAAGTCTAGAGTGACTTAAAAAACATTCATATGTACCCAAAAGATTATTACATATTAGGCCTCACTACGTATTAATGTTAAACTAGGAAATATTCTTGAGGCTTGGCTATGGATAAGTAAAGGATGAAATCTTTTCTTTTGAATGGTCGATGGCACATTTTTTTTGTTCTCCTTCCACTGTCACTCAACCCAGTTAAGGTTTTCCTTAATCGTTTTCATTTTTTTTGTTGAACAGTCATTGTGTACTGAACATTCTTCACCATATACTCATGTCCACAAAAAACCCGAGTTGACCTATACAAGGATGCTATTATTTATGAAACAAATATTATGATGGATGTTAATTAATATTAATAGAAATGATTTTTTTTAATAATTACTCAATTTAAACTTTATGAATAACTTTCATATTTTAAATACATATAAATCAAGGATGTGGTGTATATTTGAGGTGTAGTTATTATATAGATAAAATGAAACTTATATATTTTATTGTATTGTGTAATCTAATATACAAAACACAAGTTTCTAGAGGAATTTGATGTGGAATTTTTTCACAAGGAGGAGGTATTTATCACCCTTCCTAGTACAAGCATCCATTGAGAATTATTAGGTCAATATAAGGATTGACTGAAGAGTTTAGTGACCATGTTCTGGATTATTTTGTATGTATGTAATTTTCCAAATGCACTTACTCTATGAGGTTATAGTTGATATTTTTTATCATTCACTTGAAAAACATGTATCATATGATAAGTACAAGAATGGATCGTGATATGAATATTTTATTAGTGATAAAGTGTAAATATTACATATTATTACAATGTCTATTTATGAGCATATGATATAATGTGATTTCATGTTGTTTTAGTTCTATAGTTATTGGGTCATCAATGGTATCAGGATGAGGAGAATAAAGGAAAAAGGAAATATATTCTAAATATACAAATTATTTTGACTAAACTAGAACGTTTGTGCCAATCCACTGATAGACTAGTTAATGGTAGTATATTATTTGAATTTGATTCAATTATAACGCACTTTGATTTTGAGATTGTCTTTCTCATTAATCACATCATTAATATTTGGTTGACATTTCCAACTATCTAATGTGGTTCAGCCTTGGTATAAAGGTGAAAAAATCAATCTATCAAGATGTTTAAATGGTAGAGACATCTCATTCTAGAAATTAGTTATTGAGTTTATTTGTTTATTTATTTATAATATTAAATTAAATTAATATATAGTTATAAAATAAGAAATGTCTATTTATAAATTTATATTAATAATAAGTTTAATATTTTTGAACAATTTATTTTAAAATTAGTATCATTTAGAAATTAGTTATTATTATATTAAAATATTATATCTTAATATAATAATAACTAATTGTTGAATAATTTTAATTTTAAAACTACTTGAGACAAAATATTAAACTCATTATTAATATACATTTATAGATACATTAATATAATTTAATATTATAAATAAATAAATAAATTCAACAACTAATTTTTTAATGGTTATTTTTTACGAGCTAATTCATAACGCTTAATTTCCAATTGTTAACTCTGTAATATATGTGTTTCTTCTATTTAAACATCTCAATAGATTTATCTTTTAAGAGCTAATTCATAACGTCTAATTCTTAATTGTTAACTCTGTAACATATGTGTCTCTTCTATTTAAACATTTGGATAGATTTATTTTTTCACCTTTGTCCTGAGAATGAACCACATTAGATGGTTTGAAATATCAACCAAATCTTAAGGATGTGATGAATCTCAAAGACAATTTTATGTCATTAGGGATCACAAAATTCTAAAGTATAACACTTCGATTTATTTGATATCTGTGGGTGCATATTTATGTAGGGTACAAGTTCAAATCTTTCAAACATGCCATGAGATGAGTCAGGGGTTGGGGCACTAACCATTGAAGCCTTAATAGAAATGTGGAGTGTCAAAGGAGATGGGGAGTCTCAACAGAGACATGAGTCTTTTTTCGCAAAATTATTTGATTGGGGGAACACAATAAGATGATATGAACTTACTCCCTAACAATCAATTTTCGCACATGAAGAATTAAGGTAAAGTAAAATTGACAAAGACCTAAAGAATTAAGGTAATTAACCACTTTTAAGGGGATTCTTAAAAAAAATTAAAAAAACATATTTTTTTTAAAGGAAATGAATGATTAGGGAAAGATATATTAATGACATATAGTGTGGAAGGTCATGACTAATAGCTATTTAATATTAAAATAAAAGAAAAAATGAACTAATTTTGCATAAATGTATGAGGTGGCTATCTTTTATAAATAGTGGAAAACCTGTCATTTTGAACTGAAAACGAAGAATAATATAGAATTCATATATAAATTCTACTACGAGATTAATTTTATTAATCTATGTGTTTACGAGTGAATAGTAAAATTTGTGATAAGTAAATTTTATATAAAAAAAAAAGTACCCATAGCTCAAAGGTATCTCAGAAAATTGTTTCCCCTTAGGATGATTTTGAAATATGATTTTTAGGATGAAACATACCCTGATAACCTCACATGAAAATGTAGGGAGTTATAAAAAATTTATACAAATTACCCACGGGTAATTATTTGAATCATTATTCAACTTTCCTTATTAATCACTAGATAGAATTTTCATCAGTTCATAGAGTAACTTTAGTAGAGGAATAGTAAGTTGCATAACCATTAACAACCACCATTTTAGTATATTAACATAAATTATATGATGTAAACCTGCATTCATTTCATGATTCCTTTATCCAAATTAGTTAATCACATACTTAACATATCAACATCACATCATGCAAGGAATATACATCATCACAATAAGCAATCATATCATTGAACACCGATATACCATGGAAACCCGTAGGGTGAAAACCCGCAAAAATTTAATTTTATTATTAAACGCTCATGAGGGTGTTCACCTCTCACTCAATGGCTTATAAGGGAGACCATCCCTTAATCATTGTTATAAATATTACAAGGAAATATCATTTAAATACAAATATCTAGCTTAAATCCATTACAATCATTATGATAGAATTTACCCACTAATCCCCAATCTTCATCTCTTGGTAGCATGGTTGTACCTACAATGGACCATCGTGCACTTCACACTCATTTTCATGAACCATTAATCATTTGTGTTCCACCATGTTAAGCATAATATATCCTTTTTCACAAGTCACCATCATTTCCTGCTAATATTGTCTTCAACATACATTGATGTGAGGAGTCATAACATATTAATAAACCTATTCACAAATCTATACTAGTGATGATTCTCCATCTATTCATGTACATTCATGTCATGAAAGTAAAATATCGCGACAGACCTCCTTTAAAAACACTACATATATGTGTTAGTTATAAGAAGTCACAATAACTAATGCACACTTTCTAGCAAGACAAATTGCTACAACTTCTAGATATTTCTTTAAAAGAAACTAAAGCATCATTTACGATCTTCGTGTATCTGAATTACATAAACTTTATCAAAGTAACTAACCCTTCAAATATTACTTTTGTGCATGTAAAGAAATCTAACATGACAAATGTTGTTCCTATGCATGTAAAAGAATATAGTTTCCAAAAGAGCCTTCCCAAAGGGATGCTTAACACAACAATGCTTAACAGAGTAGAGCATCTTAACACACGTTTTCTTTTCACACAATCTCCCTTACTTCAATGCATATAGTATTTTTAAGAAACAAACATATATTCTTACTCTTGTATGCGCAAGATTCATATGCATTCTTTTAAATATAAAATAATTTTTATATTCTATGCAATTTTTATGCACTTATATCCTTGCAGTCTTTAAATAACAAAAATGGTAATATATACATACATATTCGCAACATGGCTAATATATACATACATAATCATGAAAAATCTTCCAATAATATTAATATAAGTAACTTTTCTCTTTTCATTTTTACCACCGATGAAAATATTTCATGAATTAGAGTTATTTTCATAGAAAAATCCTTAACTTATCTTTGAACCCATTAAAGGTTTTCAAGTATTAAACTACTTAACTCTTCCCCAAAACATCGTAACGGTGATTATCCACTATCTCGATAACTCCACTATTTCGATAATTGTGTAAATTTGTAAGAAGAGTAATGTGATAACTTATCTTTTCAAAAAATAGAAGAATATTAATCTCTCTTTTAATGCACAATAAGCAAGTAAATATTTGTAAAGAAAAATCTAGATTCTCATAGTTTTTCACACACAAGAAATATTTCTTAGAGTAAATTTTCGTATATATAAACAATTATTTCTTTCTTAGACTAAATTTTTGTATATATAAATAGTTATTTCCTTTTTCAAAAGTAACTGCCTTAGCCATTATTTTCTCGAACTGTTAGAATAGTCACATTCTATTTTCAAGAAAACATGGCTACTTCTCATTACATTTTCAGGAATCGTACAAGTTTTCTCTAACATCATGGCTACTTAGATTTTACCCACAAGGATAAGCTATTTATTATTTTTTTATAGAAAAAGACAGAGTTATCCATTTCAAGAAATCAAAAGTACAATAGCATTTTTTATTGCATGCAAAAACAATTACTTCTTTTCAAACTCAAGTGAAGAGTAACTATTTTTCTTTTATGCAATTTATATTTTCTTTTATAAAATAAATAAAGCATAATATATATGTTAATTTCATATGCATATCTTTTTCTAGAAAAAATCTGGTATAATAGCATGCACATTTTAATCTCATATGCATTTATTATCTAGAAAAAGTCATGTATAATAGCATGCACATTTTTATGGCCTCATTGTTGGAGGTCCTTGGTTTCTGAAATAATGGCAGGCTACTTAACCTTTTTTCAGACAATATTCTTGTAAAAAATATTTTTAAGAAAAGAAAAGGCTACTTAAATTTTATGAGCATGATACCTCTTTGCTTCCACCTCCATCTTCTCTCCTTCATATTCACAATTTTTTCCTTTCTTTTATTTAAAATAATTAGGGGCAACAATCCTATCATCAGAATGAAAAGTATACTACCTTCTTGGGCATGACAAGCATGGAAGTATAATTGTGTAATAATGTAGATAACAGTATAATTGTTTAACAATGTAAGTAACAAAAATATTTGAGAACTCAGACACCATCGCTTCTTGTAATGTCAATGAGGGTCAAAGTTATTATTCATTCACCTTTTCCTTCTCCACATAAAGCATGACACTGTGCACATTTCTCTTAAAAAAAATTATTTTATGACATATAAACATTGCATTCAGCAAAGTGCACATATCATCCTCTACATGTTTTTGTTTCAATTTAGAAGGTAATCCCATGGTGTTTTGTAACTTCTCCAATCCTACCCACTTATTTATTTCGTTAAAGAAAATACTAATAACTTTATTTCATATTATGAGAATTATGGTATGGATATTACAAAATCCCCCCCTTAAAGAGAACACCATCCTTGGAGTTCATCTCTCGTTGGAGCTTTAAATTTTACTCATGATAGATCAATCATTGAGGCCATTTCAACTCATATTTTAATCATAATACTCTTACAAATAATTAGAGAGAAACAATCTTCTAATCATAAAAATGATAAATCACTGAAACACATGCACAGTCTTAGCTCCTGCTAAAGACATCCACATAGTACTTTTAAAAGTACTCAGAGAGCACCTAGCTCTCTACTCGTACAAATGGTAAATCAATGCGCCAAGTGCATATTGTCCTAGCCCTGCTAAGACATTCAAAAGAGTAGTAATAAAATAAAGGAATGTATACTTTCATTAATTCCTTTTCGAGCACTAGGCTCATTTCCTCTCAATATATACATAATATATTTACAAAATCTATAAAAAAAATTCATTTTAATACAACACATAACTGATTAATTAACTTTCTCTTCTATGAGAACCAGAATGGTAAAATAAAATTATCCTCCCAACCCATGAGAACTAGTTTCCACAACCAAATCAAGTAATTTTCACATCCTGACAGTTCTTTGATAGAGACCATACTAGGTCCATGCTGGAATTCCACTCAAAAACCAGTTCAATAATTCCAATGACCACACAAGGTCCAATATAAGATTCCCCTTGGCAGTGTCTGGCTTATTGCTCTGACATCATTCCATCTATGAGAAATTTTGAGCCTCCTCCAACTAGCTCCAAAATTAACAGATTTGCCTCAATATTTTTCCCTCTTCAACATCTTGGCCAAATCTTCTCCCTTACTGAGATCATCTATCTCTATGGAGAGGAAATCCGGGCATGCAAGCACTATCAACCCCTACAGGAAGGCAACCATTGTCAACTCCAGGCTTTCTGGCCTTTCACAATTTTTCACAATTGTGTGACATGTTAAATTTCTTTTTTAGCATTCATTCCCATAGTAATTTACATAATTAAACATATGCACATTATACATAAATAAAAAGAAACTTGTATGTATATCATAAATCATATTTTTCCCTCAACATGAGTCCATAATATCTGGATTGGTAACAAACATAACTGACATACATGTTCTATACATTATGATTTTCCAAATAACACAATCATGCACATCATAACATTATACTTTATCATTTACGGTTGCAAATCACATTGCAACATTTTAATTTCACAGCTTTACTTGTTGCCATTAAGTTGCCCATGCTTATTTTCATCAACAATGTTAGTCATGAATATGCATTCTTTAAAAATGTATTAACTTTCAAAATCATTTTAGTTTCACATATGAAATTTTTTCATGCATAAAAGTATATACAAATATTCATTAATATGTATTTATAAATAACGGTTAAGGTAACACTCAAAAAATTTACAATTCCCATAGTGTACTGTTACCAACAAACTAACACATGAAATCACTACCATAATCACTTGTTCACAACTTGCAATAAGCTTTAATAAAAACCAATTCATGCATACAAGTTTTATTATTTATTCATGCAACAGTAACTAATCAATGCTAGTAATATCTTAAAGCAACTATGACAACTCATTTAGAAGCTAGCCATTATAGTCAAGTCTCACTACTCGGCCCATTGTGTATTTTTAACATTTAAAGGGGTTCTTCTAGTGTTATTTTGAAACACATTGTTATCATCTTTAAGTACATTTTCCATATTTTACATTCATGCATTATTTTCACACACCATCACTATACAAATTCATCCACTTTAAGTAGTGCATGGTAACTATAGTTAGGTTCATTAAATATATCAATAATATGTCATATATGCAAATGATGATAGTCAACTCTCACTTTCACTAGTGAGTAATCGAGTTGTTTAAAATTGAAAAAATGTTTTTATTATCTTTTATCCTCAACAGGATTCAAATATCATGATCATAGCTTTACAAAAAAATTATTACTTACTATTCTTCAATGCAGTTATAAACATTACTCACACATATCATGTCAAATGTAGTCAACTGCATATATTAACATGTATATTTTTAAACTCATACCTGAGTTTTTGCTCATAAGTAGCATACCTAGATCTATTTTTTCTTAACAATTCCCAAAGGCACCAGTGTTGCAACCTTTAGTTTTGATACCACTTGTAGCATATACCCCGATAACCTCACATGAAATTGTAGGTAGTTAGAAATTTCTTATACAAATTACACACAGGTAACTATCGAAACCATTATTCAATATTCCTCATTAATCACTATATAAAATCTTCATAGGTTCATAGAGTAACTTCATAGATTAACTTTAGTAGAGGACTAGTAAGTTTCATAACCATTAACAACAACTACTGTAGTATATTAACATAAATTGTATGATGTAACCCTGCATTCATTTCATGATTCTTTTAGCCAAATTAATTAAACACATACTTGACATTATCAACATCACATCATGCAAGGAATATACATCATCAAACTGACACAATAAGCAATCACACCATTGAACACCAATATACCGTGGAAACCCTGTAGGGTGAAAACCAACAAACGTTTAATTTTATTGTTAAATTGCCGCAATAAGGGAGACCATCCCTTAACCAAGGCTTATAAGGGAGACCGTCCCCTAACCATTGTTATAAATAATACAAAGAAATATCGTTTAAATACAAATATCTAGCTTAAAGCCATTACAATCATTATGATAACATTTACCCTCTAATCTTCAATCTTCATATCTTGGTGGCATGGTTGTACCTACAATGGACCATCCTACAGCCCGCACGCATTTGCATGAACCGTTAATCATTTACCTGCCACCATGTTAAGCATAATATATCCTTTTGCACAAGTCACCATCATTTCATGCTAATGTTGTCTTTAACATACATTGATGTCAGGATTCATAAAGTATTAATCAACCCATTCACAAATCTATAATAGTGTTGATTATCCATATATTCATGTACATTCATGACATGCAGGTAGAATATCGTGACATTCCTCCTTTAACAACAATACATAAGCACAAGTTATAAGCAATCCCAATAACTAATATTTCCCTAGCATAAACACACATTCTTGCAAGACAAATTGCTACAACTTCCAAATATTTCTTTAAAAGAAACTAATATATCATTTACAATCTTCGTGTATATGAATTACGTAAACTTTATCAAATTAACTAACCCTTCAACTATTACTTTTGGTGCATGTAAACAAAGCTAACATGACAAATGTTATTCCTATGCATGCAAATGCAGATAGTTTCAAAAAGAGCCATCCCAAAGGAATGCTTAGGACAACAGAGCATGCAAACACATGTTTTCTTTTTACACAATCTCCATTACTTAAATGCATATAATATTTTTAAGAAACAAATATATGTTCTTACTCTTGTATGGGAAATATTCATATGCATTATTTTATATATACATACATATTCACAACATGGGCAATATATAAATACATCAAGGACATTAATCTAAGTAACTTTTCTCTTTTCTTTTTCACCACCCATAAAAATATTTTAAGAATTACCCTCTTTAATATCTATTCATTTTCAAGAAAATAACTTGGATTTCCTATCATTTAATACACATGTAAGAAGTCCCTTTTAAAAGAAAACAAACATCCTATATTTTCTTACATAAGATTCAATATATATATATATAAAGACAAGATAAGTTACTTATATTTTACTGTTGTAAATAGATATATTTTAATTTAAAAAAGTTAACATAATAACAATCTTTATCTACATAAATGTGATAAGTTATGTTTCCAAAAAAATAGAAGAAGATTAATCTCTCTTTCAATGCACAAGAATAAAGTAAATCTTTCTAAAAGAAAAATCTAGATTCTTATATTTTTTCACACACAAGAAATCTTTATTAGGAACATAACAAGACTAAATTTTCATATATATAAATGGTTATTTCCTTTTTCAAAAGTAAATTTCCTTAATAGCCATTTTTTTCTTGAACTATTAGAATAGTCACATTTTCTTTTGAAGAAAACATGGCTACTTCTCATTACATTTTCAATATTTGTATAAGGTTTCTCTAACATCATGACTACTTAGATTTTACCCGCAAGGATCACATATTTATTATTTTTTAATAGAAAAATACAGATTTATCCAAAGAACTTAAAAGTACAATAGCAATTTTTTTATTTCATGCAAAAAAAATTACTTGTATTCAAACTCAAGTGGAGTAACTATTTTTGTTTCATGGAATTTATATTTTATTTTCTAAAAGAAATAAAGCATTATATATATATATATTAATCTCATGTGCATATATTTTTCTAGAAAAATCAAATATAATAGCATGCACATTTTAATCTCATAAGTATATAATTGTATAACTATTACTTCATGCAAAAAATAAGAAAATATGGCTACTTCTCATTACATTTTCAAGATTTTTATAAGGTTTCTCTAACATCATGGCTACTTAGATTTTACCCACAAGGATCACATGTTTATTATATCGTTATAGAAAAAGACAGACTTATCCAAAGAACTTAAAAGTACAATATAATTTTTTTTATTTCATGCAAAAACAATTACTTTTATTTAAACTCAAGTGGAGTAACTATTTTTGTTCCATGCAATTTATATTTTATTTTCTAAAAGAAATAAACCATAATATATATATTAATCTCATATGTATATCTTTTTTCTAGAAAAAATGCAATATAATAGCATGCACATTTTAATCTCATATGCATATGATTGTATAACAATGTAAATAACAGTATAATGTGTAACAATGTAAATAACAAAAGATTTGATTACTCGGCAACCATCACTTCTTGTAATGATATTGAGGGTCAAATTCATTTTTCATTCACCTTTTCTTTCTCCACATAAAGCATGGCACTATGCACATTTTTCTAACAATAACATTTATCTAACAATTTAATGCCTGACACATAAACATCGCATACTGTAAGTGCACATAACATTTAAGTCTGCATACCATCCTCTACATGCTTTTTTTTCAATTCATAAGGTAGTCCCACGGTGATTTGTAACTCCTCAGATCCGGATCACTACTTGATCTTGTTAAAGAAAATAATAATAATATTATTTCATATTATCTATATTTTATGACAATTATGGTATGGATATTATTGGTTCACCCATGACAATAGGAAATAATAATGGCTGCATGGCAACAAGTCCCTGTCGTGAGCCAGGAGGTAATGAGTTAGGTTGGTGAAACAAAATGGTCTTTGTTCTACTGCATAATTAACACTAATTAGTATTATGTATTCCCAGCAGAAATTTATCCCCCAGTTTTATATTTTAAGGAATATTGTTTGTTACTGACACAAATAAGAGACTTGTAATGGACTTATAATACCATGTAAAAATAGTAATATAAATAAACTGGCTAGTCGTTAATGGCGAAGACATAGTAGTCAGAGTATGTGTTATTTGAACCTGATTCCGATAGCCCATTTTCATAGTTGAGACCGATTTAATTCTTGAGTACAATTTTTTGAGGCAGATACCTTGAAATACAATTACTAGTATGTTTCTGTATGCCCTCTAAGATATTGCATATTCAGATTCTTACCAATGGGCGCAATAGATACATGGACCCCTCGCCTCACAAAATTGATAATTGCAATAGCCCGATTATGTATATTATTACATAGAATCAAGCATAGATATAATACATGACTAAGGGTTTTATACATTTTATATGTTATATTCTAGGTAAATCCGATAATGGTGTAAAGAGGTTATATTTCACTTGTGAGCCATTTTTCATAAGTGTCTATGGATTAGACATTAAAAGCCTTTTCAATCGTGTGTAAAACTGAATTTAGCCCCTTCTGAAAAAAGTATACCAAAGAAACAATAAATTCTTTTAATATAAAATTATACAGTTCTGTTTTCAATCATAAAACAAAGGACAATCACCTTGACTTGAATGATCTCTTACTGAAAGAGTCTTGTCATTTTTTGGAAAAACTATATATAATGAAAATTGTAGTAAATTTACTCATAGGAAAGACATTCATGTTCCGCTGCAATAACTAATGCCATTGAAGGGATCATGATAAGAACATGATCCCCATTAAGGAGGTGTCTAGATAAATACGATGACATTATGTCAACCATAAATCTAGAGGGGCTCAAACCGCTTTGAACAGGAGGTCATGGGAAATCAGAATAGTCAAGTGAATTACTGCCATTGGAGTAATATAGATATACCAACTCCTTGTAGGGATGGTGAGGAGTTAATAAATAACTTGGAATCTCTTAGCACCGAATTCACAAGGACAAACATATACCTGCACCAATTGATAGAGGAGAACAATTTTAGTGATAATTCTAGATGTATTAAAGTTATAATTTAAGGATACAGCCGAGAGGATTTACCTGTATCTGAAATTTTGAAAGAAGATCAAGAAGATGGAAACATGGAATCATGATACTTCACACGAAAAAAAATAATAATACATGAAATTTGAATGAAGGCAGTGTCATGCCAGTAGAATGGCTACAACACCTGTTAAGTGAAGTGTGAACACTGGAGGTTCAGGTCTATCGACATTAAAGGTAAATAGGAGATCAAGCTTTTCATATATATATCCCCTACCAGCCAAAGTATCGAACCTGAAGATTAGTAACCCCTATTAGTATTTGAGAAAGAAGAAAAGAAAACTAACGCCTAAAAAATTATATATATATATATATATATATATATATATATATATATATATATATATATATATATATATATATATATATATATATATATATATATATATATATATATATATATATATATATATATATATAAATTAAATTTTATGACACTATATGCTTGGTAGGGTAGAATGAGGTTTTCTGCCGAGGTGGTAGAGGTGGCATCTTTGCCATAACTCAACCAATAATCGAAGGCCATCCTCTGAGAAGCTAGAAATTAGCAGACTTTAAGTAAAAATTAGATGAGGCTTATTAATACTATTCCAATTATTCTTCTTGGCAAATAGTTTTCAAAATATTATATTTAACCAATAGATTCGCCATAGATTAGATGTTGTAAGCTCATGTAAGCTCTACTTTGGCACATGTTCTTTCATAGTTGCTCCCTTTCATTGTGTCATGGGTTTGAATACAGCTCTGCTTACGCACATGTTCAATGTTGTTAGTTTATATATAAATAGATTAAAGTCGAGGGAAAAGTTTGCTGGTTTCCTAAAGAACTGAGACAAAGCCTGAAAAATGATGAAACAATTAACAAGTAATCATTACAGTCAATAGTATACATTCGAAAACTGAAGCTAAACAAGCATTAAATTTTGTGCTATATCTAATATCTATAACATATTGTGATGTAGGCGAGTTCATTGGGAAAACATACTAGTCACTGAGCTAATAGAATGACTAGAACAGTGTTAAGCCTGTCAGAAGCGAATAGAATGAACATAACAATGTTATCCTTGTGAGCGTATGGAATTAATTTGGACATACATCAACCAAAAATAGACTGGAGGATGCTTGAAAATTTCAGAAGACAATCAACCTTCTCAAATGTTTTATGTTCACTGTTTGACGCACTACCGAAAGCATTGCCGATTCACAAGCACATGCAAATACCCATGTACCATGTAGTCAGGCAGCTCACCATGTGGCCTAGCACCTGGCCATGTTGTCTGGACAGAAGATATGCGTTGTAGCCTAAACATATTACATGACCAAGAGACCAGACCAAGAGATCAGATCAAGAGATACTTACATATATTAGCAATAAGAAAAACAACAACATTTAATGTTAGAAAACTAATGTTGATATTAGTTTAAGCTTTGGAAATACGAATCAAAAAAATTAAGTTAACCATCATATTATAGCCTTTTTGCCTTATAATTTAGTGTATTTTTCTAAATAAAAAGCCAATAAGACAAGAAAAAAACTTATTGGTAATTGAAACAATGTCTCTATTTGATAAATTGAATGACTATACTCCTTGAAACGAAAAGGCCAAACTTTAACTTAGTGTTCAACTTCTCCCCTAGATTAATGCTATCTCTTAAAAAACTATTACTAATCCTCCATTGCTGGAGGCACTAGGGACTAATAAGGACACTATTGGAAATAGGTAAAAGAGGCATTAACGAAGTACCATTTTCTTTTAGTTTTAAATCTACCTATTCAATGATTTAAATTATGGTATTGATAGTGGTCTGTATGTTATGGTTGATCGCGATATGTTTTATTGAAAAATAAAAAAGTGGAATTTCCTCCATCTCATGATCGAGATAATTTGGATAGAAAGACTAAACACTTGTTTAAATATTTGGTTAAACAAAAGTAGTTGTTAATTTCTTAACATGTATGATTATTAGAAGATTTAGTATTTCAGATTTCTAATTGACTAATAAAGAATGAATACTTGTAGAGTAGAAGTAAAATGGTGTATATTGGGATTATTTAACTGTCTTAATGCAATATATTTGAAACAAGTTCAATGAAATTCATAAATGAAAAATGTATATCAGTTTCCTTTCTCAATATTTGTATATAGTGTAGATTTAAATATGATATTGTATATTATTTAGAAAAGATAAATTAAATGTGAAATTTGTAAATAAGGAATTTATAAATATTTCTTCGAAAAAAGAGATAGGAATCATATTACTTTTTAGTTTTATTATTAAAAATTTAACTCTAAAATATTTAAGAACGTATCTTTGATAGTTTAGAAGCTTATCTGGCTTTATATTAATGTAATGCCTTTGACCTTTTAAAATTTCTTTGTATCTTTCTATCTTGTTCCTTATTTAGAAGTAACTCTTTGAACAAAGAGATAAGGAATCATATTATTTTTTTAGTTTTATTACTAGCACAACCACATTAGTAAAAACTAATGTGGTTGATATACGCCGATAGGCATATATAAAATAGATTTACAACCACATTTACCAATGTGGTTGATATACGCCGATAGGCCTATATCCACTACCCATCACATTAATTTATATATCAATAAATAGATATTATATATAATAATTTTATTATATTAACTTGAAATATATATATTATATATTAATAAGAATATTAATATATTAAATATATTAATTATGATTAAAATCACAAAATATTTTATATATATTAATAATATTATAATAAGTATTAATAATATATATTAAAAATATTTATTAATATATTAAAAGTATTAACTATATACATACTATAAATAAACTTGAAATATATATAATATATATTATTATAAAAATAATATTAATAATATATAATAATTTAATATTCATTTATATATTAATATCATAGATGGTTATATTATTAATAAACAAAAAAAACTAATAATATATTAATAATATATATTATATCATAGTTGGTTATATTATTAATAATATATATTAATAATATTATAATATTACTAATAATCATTATTTATAAATATTTGAATTTTTATTTATAATGATTATTGGTAATATTATAATATTATTAATATATATTATTAATAATATATATTAATAATATTATAATATTAATAATAAACATTATTAATAAATATTTGAATATTTATTAATAATATTATAATATTACTAATAATCATTATTAATAAATATTTGAATATTTATTTAAAATGATTATTAGTAATATTATAATATTATTAATATTCACCAAAGGTTTAAATATTATAAACCATAGGAATTGGTGAACCCAAGGGATAAATATTATAAACATAAGAGATGAATATTAAAAACACAAGAGATTAATAAACCGTAAGAATTGATATTTTAAACTAAAAAACCTAATAAATTAATAATCCATAAGAATCAGTATTTTAAACATAAGATATTAATAAACCAACGAGATTATTAACATTATAAACCAAAAGAACTAATAGACCCAAGGGTTTAAGGTTATAAAGCAAAGGAATCAGCGAACCGAAGGGATAAATATCATAAACCTAACGGATGAATATTATAAACAATAAAGTTTAATAAACCCTAAGAATTAATATTTTAAACTGAAAAATCTAAGAAATTAACAAACTCTGAGAATTAGTATTTTAAACTCAAGAGAGTAATAAACCGAATGTGTGATTAACATTATAAACCAAAAGAACTAATAAACCCAAGGGTTTAATATTATAAACCAAAGGAGTCAGTGGACCCAAGGGATAAATATTAAAAACCTAAGGAATCAATATTTGTCAAAATGTGACATTTGATCATGGATGACATTGATCGATTATTCATATTATAAACCAAAAGAACTAATAAACCCAAGGGTTTAATATTATAAACCAAAGGAATTGGTGAACCCAAGGGGATTGATTTAAACATTGAGACAATTGTTCTCACAATGCTACATTTGATCATGGATGACATTGATCGATTATTCATATTATAAACCAAAAGGACTAATAACCCCAAGGGTTTAATATTATAAACCAAAGGAATTGGTGAACCCAAGGGAAAACCATTACCCAACAAATTATAAACCAAAGGAATTGGTGAACCCAAGGGAATTCATTTAAACATTGAGACAATTGTTGTCATTATTCATATTATAAACCAAAAGAACTAATAAACCCAAGGGTTTAATATTATACACCAAAAAAATTGGTGAACCCAAGGGAAAACCATTACCCAACAAATTATAAACCAAAGGAATTGGTGAACCCAAGGGAATTGATTTAAACATGGATGACATTGATCGATTATTTATATTATAAACCAAAAGAACTAATAAACACAAGGGTTTAATATTATAAACCAAAGGAATTGGTGAGCCCAAGGGAAAACCATTACCCAACAAATTATAAACCAAAGGAATTGGTGAACCCAAGGGAATTGATTTAAACATTGAGACAATTGTTGTCACAATGCGACGTCAATTAACCATGACCATGGTTGGCCATGGGTGATTATCATATTGAGACAATGTTTGTCAGAATGTGACATTTGATCATGGATGACATTGATCTATTATTTATATTATAAACCAAAAGAACTAATAAACCCAAGGGTTTAATATTATAAACCAAAGGAATTGGTGAACCCAAGGGAAAACCATTACCCAACAAAGTATAAACAAAAGGAATTGGTGAACCCAAGGGAATTCATTTAAACATTGAGACAATTGTTGTCACAATGCGACGTTGGACCAAGTATGACCATGGTTGGCCATGGCTGATTTCATATTTAGACAATTTGATGATGGATGACATTGATCGATTATTCATATTATAAACCAAAAGAACTAATAAACCCAAGGGTTTAATATTATAAACCAAAGGAATTGGTGAACCCAAGGGAATTGATTTAAACATTGAGACAATTGTTGTCACAATGCGACGCTCGACCAACTATGACCATGGTTGGCCATGAGTGATTTTCATATTGAGACAATATTTGTCAGAATGTGGCATTTGATCATGGATGAAATTGATCGATTATTCATATTATAAACCAAAAGAACTAATAAACACAAGGGTTTAATATTATAAACCAAAGGAATTGGTGAACCCAAGGGGATTGATTTAAACATTGAGACAATTGTTCTCACAATGCGACATTTGTTTAATATTATAAACCAAAGGAATTGGTGAACCCAAGGGAATTGATTTAAATATTGAGACAATTGTTGTCACAATGCGACGTTCGACCAACTATGACCATGGTTGGCCATGGGTGATATTCATATTGAGACAATGTTTGTCAGAATGTGAAATTTGATCGTGGATGACATAAACCCAAGGGTTTCATATTATAAACCAAAAGAATTGGTGAACCCAAGGGAAAACCATTACCCAACAAATTATAAACCAAAGGAATTGGTGAACCCAAGGGAATTGATTTAAACATTGAGACAATAGTTGCCACAATGCGACGTTCGACCAACTATGACCATGGTTGTCCATGGGTGATTTTCATATTGAGACAATGTTTGTCAGAATGTGACATTTGATCATGGATGACATTGATCGATTATTTATATTATAAACCAAAAGAAGTAATAAACCCAAGGGTTTAATATTATAAACCAAAGGAATTGGTGAACCCAAGGAAAAACCATTACCCAACAAATTATAAACCAAAGGAATTGGTGAACCCAAGGGAATTTATTTAAACATTGAGACAATTGTTGTCAGAATGCGACGTCCGACCAACTATGACCATGGTTGGCCATGGGTGATTTTCATATTAAGACAATGTTTGTCAGAATGTGACATTTGATCATGGATGACATTGATCGATTATTTATATTATAAACCAAAAGAACTAATAAACCCAAGGGTTCAATATTATAAACCAAAGGAATTGGTGAACCCAAGGGAAAACCATTACCCAACAAATTATAAACCAAAGGAATTGGTGAACCCAAGGGATATTCATTTAAACATTAAGACAATTGCTGTCACAATGCGACGTTCGACCAAGTATGACGATGGTTGGCCATGGCCGATTTCATATTCAGACAATTTGATGATGGATGACATTGATCGATTATTCATATTATAAACCAAAAGAGCTAATAAACCCAAGGGTTTAATATTATAAACCAAAGGAATTGGTGAACCCAAGCGAATTTATTTAAACATTGAGACAATTGTTGTCACAATGCGACGTTCGACCAACTATGACCATGGTTGGCCATGAGTGATTTTCATATTGAGACAATATTTTTCAGAATGTGACATTTGATCATGGATGACATTGATCAATTATTAATATTATAAACCAAAAGAACTAATAAACCCAAGGGTTTAATATTATAAACCAAAGGAATTGGTGAACCCAAGGGAATTGATTTAAACATTGAGACAATTGTTGTCGCAATGCGACGTTGGGCCATGGGTGATTTTCATATTGATACAATATTTGTCAGAATGTGACATTTGATCATGGATGACATTGATCGATTATTCATATTATAAACCAAAAGAACTAATAAACCTAAGGGTTTAATATTATAAACCAAAGGAATTGGTGAACCCAAGGGAATTGATTTAAACATTGAGACAATTGTTGTCACAATGCGACGTTGGACCAAAATTGGTGAACCCAAGCGAATTGATTTAAACATTGAGACAATTGTTGTCACAATGCGACGTTGGACCAACTATGACCATGGTTGGCCATGGGTGATTTTCATATTGAGACAATGTTTGTCAGAATGTGACATTTGATCATGGATGACATTGATCGATTATTTATATTATAAAACAAAAGAACTAATAAACCCAAGGGTTTAATATTATAAACCAAAGGAATTGGTGAACCCAAGGGAATTCATTTAAACATTGAGACAATTGTTGTCACAATGCGATGTTGGACCAAGTATGACCATGGTTGGCCATGGGTGATGTTCATATTGAGACAATGTTTGTGAGAATGTGACATTTGATCGTGGATGACATAAACCCAAGGGTTTAATATTATAAACCAAAAGAATTGGTGAACCCAAGGGAAAACCATTACCCAAAAAATTATAAACCAAAGGAATTGGTGAACCCAAGGGAATTGATTTAAACATTGAGACAATTGTTGTCACAATGCGACGTTGGACCAACTATGACCATGGTTGGCAATGGGTGATTTTCATATTGAGACAATATTTGTGAGAATGTGACATTTGATCATGGATGACATTGATTGATTGTTCATATTATAAACCAAAA
>JAXQQM020070297.1:0-117685 GCA_034641835.2 Pinus albicaulis
AAGGCCAAGGAAAGTGTGCAGGTCTAAATGCCACTACTTTTTGCTCTGATGTAATAAACAAATTGTGTGCAACTTGTATTCTATGCCACAATTTATGAACAGTCAAACAATTTAAGCTTGGCTAGTTCATCTTTCAATTTCATGTTTTAGAGATAAAGAATAAAATCTGACCAAACTGTTTAATCTTGGCAGATAAGTAGATAGGTAGAGTGAATAAAAGGAGCTCAACAGTTTAATTTGAGCCCTTGGATGTAATAAAGGCAGGTTAGTGACTTGGATGCCTCATCATCAGCTAAGATTTGGATCAAATTCGAATTCTCCTCTTTGTCATCACCTATCCATAAAAAATAGTGCCAAATAGATGCATTAGTTTGAGTGTCCTTTAATTAAGTTCTATTTATGTAAAATAGTTGGAGAGATTTGTGAACCAATTTTGATATTTGTTTCAAGATATTTTAGTTTAGAATTTGTATAAATACTCCCTCAATCGAAGTATTAAGGGTGGATTCTTAGACTTTGCTATAACATTGACTATTTTGGAATAAAGTGCTATTGGAGAAATTTTTTGTGGCTAAGTTGGATGATGAATTGAAGTGAAAGACTTTTTACAGGATTCATGTGTCAGACTACGGATCAATAAGTCATCTCTCTCTTGTGTTTTAAAGTCTTTATATCTGTTTATTATATCAATGTGTTTCATTTCTGAATGATTAATGAAAAGGAGTAAATCAGAAAGTACTTAAGTGTAATATGATTTTAATCATTGTTATTCTAAATGTTTTCTTCTAAACTGGTTTAAGCAAGGAATTCTTAATTGCTCTTGTTTTTCTAGTTTAAGCATTTTGATTATTTAATAAAGAATTCTTTAGAGCTCTTTGTTAATAATCACTCGATTTTCCCTCTTATAAATGTGTTGAAAGATTCTTAATTGCCTTTCCTCCATTTTAAATCCATTCCATTCACTTCAGATCTAAAATTGTTCTCTTTTTGATTATCTTGCCCTGTGAAACCATCTTTTGTTGATAAACTTAATCTAGTAAAACCATCTTTTTTACTCCATAGCCCAATGGCTTGAACTACTCAATCTTGCCCTCAGCTATTGAATTCCACCACCCGAATTCAAACAAAACCCCTGGACTTTATAACTAGCCTAAAATTTTCCAAAACAAAGCTAAATTTTACAGAGAGAGCCCTCTCTGGGTACAGATTGGCTAGATTCTATACCTAAAAGATTGGTTTGTGGTTACCTCGGACCCCTTTCCTCTTCTCAACAACTTCAAGGAAAATCGACAGGTGATAACGAGGGGACTTTAGAGCAGCTCAGGTAGCTTCAGCGGGATGAGCATCGATAGGAGGATGGATCGCATAAACTATTAATTCATTTTAATAGTTTCTTTGGTCTTAGTTCCATGGAAAACTGCTGTGCATCATGGGAATGTTTCAAACTTATCAGAAAGGGGAGTGCATTTTTTTTAATGATATCGAGCCTCTGATAATGATAGGGGTTGCTAGATGCCATCATTTTTGGTAGCAGAGCTCAGATTTGAGTTGAGGTTGTGGATTGAAGCTCCATTGTGCAAGAGTGATTGCTGAGAGTTGCGTTTATGAAGCTGCATTGTTGAGAGTTATTTAAACTTTTTTTTTTTTAATGGTACTCTGAGAAGCACGATTGTGACAAGTGGATGGAGATTACCACTGCACGGTCATCGAAGCAACGCTCAATCTGGTAGCGTTCGGTGTAGAGTCTAATCGAAGCGGCGCTCGGTCTGGTAGCCTCCGGTGCAAAGTGTTGGTGATCGGATCGAAGGCAGAGTGGTGCTGGGTCAACCATGGATCAGTGTGAATATGTGGAGGCAGTGAGGTAGTGTAATTTCTGTGGATCTTTGCACGATGAATAAACGAACAAACGTACAAAGTTGGCAACTTTGTCTAGTTATGATGTTTAAGAACGAAGATCGGTCGTTGGGATAGGATGGCCCATCGCCATCACTCAAAAATCTCATCGGGGATTCTTCAATTTTATTTTTCTACGATTCTGTTTGACTTTAATTAATCAAATTGGAATTGGATGGATGATAGTTGGTGTTGTTGTTATTAAAAAAATTTGATTTGCAAATCAGTTTTATGTTTGTGAATGTGGGAACTTCGAAAGCAAAGAAAATAATGGTGGATGCAACTTTCGATCTTGTCGAATGAACATCCTCATCTCCGGTTGGGCGAGCTCTACTTTCTCCTACATTTCTACCCTCTAGTCCGAGTTGATCGTCAAGAATTTTATTTCCTTGAAAGTGAATTTGTAAGTCATCGCCAGAAAAGAGGTTTCTAGGCTAACGCAATGACGAATGAGTTGCAATCTTGGCGGCGATGGTGATTTTTCAATGCATGAAACATTGTTGCGGATCTGCCATGATCCGGAGCTGAAATTGGTATTAAGGGAGCACTGAGTAGGTTGTGGAGGCCTGGTCTTCATACCATCGAGGAGGCTGGCTTCGCTTTTTGATCCACCTCATGCTAATTTGGCCTTGTGAAGCTGTTGCATGGCTCGTGACCGCGGCTGGAGAATTGTTGGAAAATTTGACGTGTTTATGGGAAATATATCGCTCTTCCTTGTTTTTTCTTCCAGCGAGTGAATTTGTTTAGTGAGGATAGAAATTCAGTTGTTTGTTTGAAAGCATGATTGTTAGTGCATGCTTGGGTAAATGGAGTTTTTTTTTATGATGAAATTATTTTGGATTTAAAATCAAAATACATATTGAGAATAGCCACCTCAATATGAAGTTATTTTGTTAGAATTGGCTACTCTAACAAATGATAGGTTAAGCATGAAGTTCAAAAATGAGGAAAAGATGACTGTTGATAGTCATTAGAGAGGTTCAGGGAGAAGCCACAACAGAAGAAATGAGAAGGAAGATGCCAAGGAAAATGGAATGAGAAAGAGTCATGAAGAATATTCTTGCGAATGGAGATTTTGTGGTTGCGTCATTTGAAAAGGCCAAAGAAGGATGAATCTTACAAAGAATCAGAAGAAAAGCAGAAAAGAAGAGGAATCAGATTTGATAGAGGTATATATATATATATATATATATATATATATATATTATTGAATTTGGAAGACTGATGATTGCATGATTTAAGCTTGAATAAATAGTGAAGAGAGATGGAAGGAAAATTTGCTTTGAGAGAAAGTAGATCAGATTTTCGTTAAAGACATATTGAGAAGATTTGTTTGAGGTATATAGAGCATTGATGAATGCAATAGTAAAAGTAGAATCAACAGAAGAGGAAACTACAACAACAACATATGCAATAGAGATTGGGCAATGAGGTATGGTCTTCTTGTTAATTATTGATCAAATAATGATTACAAGTAACAATACGAAGGTGTTTTAATGATTGTAGCTAGAACAATAAAGTTTTGATGATGATGAACCTATCCGACTAGAGGTTGGAAGAATGGAGAAAGGTGACTGAATGCAAAAGAGCAGAGAAGATCTAGAAGGTTCAAGAGAGTGAACCAAGAGAGAGAATACCTAGGAAGAGATTGAGCTTAGAGAGAAAACTTGATAGGGTATTTAGTAGCAAAGGAGAATTGCAGATCACCAAGATGAGCATGGATGAGATCATGAGAGAAATGAGCATGGAGGATCATAGAAAAGGTTCAGATAATTTCCATAAAGGTAAGATGAGTAATGAAGATAAGTCTTGTAGTGATGAGAGCACAGTTGGATATACTACAGGAATGGCTACAAAAGAAAAAGAATGAAGACCGAAGACATGGTTGGCGAATGAGGAAATGGGTCAAATGGAACCTATTGCAAAAGAAATGGAATGCCAAGATGATAAACAAGTTTAGAGAACTTGAACAAAGACATATTTCTTTGTTGAAGAAAGAGAGACTCAACGGAATTGAGTCACATCAAAGAGGATTTGCTGAAACCCAAAAAGTCCATTGTTAAATATGGGTGTTTGAAGCAGAAAACGAGGCCGAAAGGTCTTGTATTTTTAAAACTGATAGCTTGTTTATGTATGCAGGTGCAATACCAAATGATGAGGTTGTTGCTAAGAAGGAGAATAAAACTATGACAACTAATGGCCATAGCAAAGATACAAAAAGAAATTATGGTCAAGAAGAAGTTCTGTGTGAACCTGAAGGAAATTGGGATGATTGTTTTTCATTCCATGAAGTTGAGTTTTCAGCTCAATTAGAGAAGGAAACAGAGGTCAAGGATGATCACATATGTGAACGAGAACAAAGAAGAACCTTTGGAGAAGATGAAAAAGATGCTGGAAGAGACTTGATGCCTAAAACTTCAAATTAGGCTAGAGAGAATTATATTTTAAAATCTGATAATTTGTTTAAATATTTTGTCACATGTGCAGGAAAACCATCTACAACTGATATGAAGACAAAAGGAGAGGAAGAAGAACAAAATCTGATTTTTTTTCTAAGCACAGATGAAGTCAAACATTCAGATGCTATGCTTGAGAGGTATGATGCTGAAATAGATTTTCTGGAAAGGTTGCTGGAAGAATATAAGTCAAAGAAAGAACCTCAGGTAAACAATGTAAGTTTTACATTTAATGACTTTTAAGATGAAATGAAATTTTCAGAAGAATGTTTAGAGAGAAATGCACGAGTAAGACTTATTTAAGGAAAAGAAGCGGATTGCAGAACCACACAACAGTGGTACAAATGAAGATAATTTGCAAGGGAGAAGACATTTTAATTTTTATGAAATGAAGTATGATGAAGAGGAAAATAAGAATTTTGAAATTATTATAAGTAATTTTCAACAAAATGATTATTTAAATGTTGAAATTGAGAAATTAAAAAAATTGACGATGAAAGTACCCAACAAAAGGTACATGAATGTGAAGGAGATAAGCAACAAAAAAAAGAAAATGATGATATCATAATTGATCAACAGGATGAAAGGAAGGCTACAACATAAAATTTGGAGACCAGGAGAAAGAAAGATGACAGGTACAAAAACATAGCAACATGGAAAAGAAAGATTGAAGGACCAACAACAAAACAAAGTTGAGGACCGTGGAGGTTTTCATTAGCATATGAAATCACATGATTAGGATATCATGAATGTTTTCAACTTTGGGAGTTTGATGCAGGAACATCTGACTCGAAAAATCATTGTATTTTGGTTGACTTAGGGGGTTTAATGTTTCATAAGGAATTTAATTTATTAATAGGAATTCTGTATATTTTTTGATTTGAGTGAGAAATATGTGTGTGAGGTTTTTAATGTAAATATTCTCACATAATTGAGAATACGAGAGATATTAGCCTTATGAAGATCTCATAAAGATCTTAGGGATTAGGAGATCCTAGAATAGAGATTTAGTTGAGTTAAAAGTGGATTTAAAGGATTTTTAGGATTATTGTTGAGATCCTCAAGGAATCATTAAGATATTTTAGGAACTAGTTGAGAGATCTATGGAGAATATTATGGATCTATAATGATCCATAACTATGTAATTGTTCCTATAAATGTAAGCCTGCATATGGGAAGAATATGTGGGTGTGAGTGAGCGAGTGTGAGTAGAGGCCAAGCATGAGGCCAATTCTCTGTAAATATTTTGTTTATTAATTAATTGCTGGAAGATATTGATTTTTCATTTGATTTTCAGTTTATGTCTGTGTTTATTTGTTAAGTTGCACTAGGGTGAAGTGACTACAAGATGGAAGGGATACACTGATTTGAAGAACCGATGTTTGCGTGAGGTTCCAATTATTAGACAACAAAAACCATTAACATGGTGATAATTGTGGTTATTTCGTTGAAGGACGGGTCAGCAAATGATGAGTTATGCAGTGTAGAATTAGAGTAGTTGTTACAACGAGACGAAATATATGAGTCGAATTATTTTTCATGTCCTACATGAGGCTGCTATTCGGAATTAAAAATTGTTGAGGCTTGTGCATTGACTGCTAGTGTGGTAGCCTGCGGCTATCAGATATTCATTCTGGCATTGATGGATAGATGATGAAAGGCATGTGGAATTTAATTTGTCTGATGCCTGTCTCAATGAAATATCCCACAATTTGAATGATGCGTTTGAGAAATAATCATGCTATTGGTGGATGTGAATATGTAGAAAACCTCTGCGTAGCAAATCCGTCTATCGGTAAGAACAAGTGTTGTGAAACACATTACGGAGTTTAACCTGGAGAAATGCGTGGAAATTGAAGAACTTTGGAGCCAAGTGTTGCTAGAAAATAGTTGAAGTGGTGCACATAAGAAGCATGTTGTCAACTTATAAGATATTGCATGGCTTGAAATTCATGGTGTGGCTGTTGGGACTTTGGGGAAATTCGAGCTTCCAAAGCAGGATGAGCATCGATAGGAGGATGGATCGCAAAAACTATTAATTCCTTTAATAGTTTCTTTTTGCCTAAGTTCCACGAAAAACTGGTGCGCATCAGGGGCAGGTTGCAGACTTCTCAGAAAGGGGGAGTGCATTTTTTTTTATATGATATCGAGCCTCTGAGAATGATAGGGGTTGCTAGATACCATCAATAGGTAGTTTTCTTTCAGGTTCAAGTAACACAACAAATCATGACTTCACCAACACCCTTAGCTCCATTTCTCACCCATCAAACAACCTTCTTCTCATCAAATTTCCTTCAGCTCTGTTTTTGAGATTTTCACCTTCACACCGTGAGCAACCCGAGAAGTGCAAGACAAGCCTCTCTAGGGGTTATGATATTAGAAAAGGGGTTGGCCACATTCCATTCATCCAAGTATGCCTTCACTCCACCTCCCCTACGCATTTTTCCATAATTTTTGGCCTCAGATTGCCCTCAGACTATTTCCTATAGCAATTCAGGACTTTCCTATAGCACTATAGGAAACCTGTAGCAGAACTAGTATTAGCACCAGTGGGAATCTCCTTAACCCCATAAACCATCATCAACCTTATCTAGACCTCCCAAAACCATCAAATCGCCTTCAACCCTGTTTTTGAGATTTTCACCTTCACACCGTGAGCAACCCTAAAAGTGCAAGATGGGCCTCTCAAGGGGTTGGAAAACTTACATTCATCCAAGTACACCTTCAATCCACCTCCCCTATGTTTTTCTCCATCATTTTTTTCCTTGGATTTCCCTCAGACAGTTTCCTGTAGCAATTCAGGACTTTCTTGTAGCACTACAAGAAACCTGTAGCAGAACTAGTAGCAGCACCAGTGGGCCTTTCCTTAAGCCAAAATCCCATCATCAACCTCATCTAGACTTGGAAAATCCATCAAGACACCTTCAACCCTACATCCATGAGTTCAAAACCCTCCTAAGCCTCCTTAGTGCCTTGTCCTCCTTGCTACAAAAAAATTCTTTTACAAGCATAATTAGTTCATGATTAGATACATGAGTAAA
The DNA here is from genome assembly GCA_034641835.2 of Pinus albicaulis. Classification (NCBI taxonomy): domain Eukaryota; kingdom Viridiplantae; phylum Streptophyta; class Pinopsida; order Pinales; family Pinaceae; genus Pinus; species Pinus albicaulis. The sequence goes on from JAXQQM020070297.1 coordinate 7,391, forward strand.
ATCATGAGAGTTAAATCATGAAGTATGTAGTGCGTTTAATCATTTGGCCCAACAATGTGTTAGTATATTATCCTTCTTTCTGCAATTTCAATTTAGACATTTACTTCATGAAGATACCTAGTTTGCTTCTATTTCTTGCCATAGTTTAAATCACAGATTTATTTCCTTGCAGAACAACTAGATGTATTTTCTTGCTTCAGAATAGTCATTTGATGGTTAATATAGTAGTATTGAGTCACTTGTAGTTCTAGGTATAAATCAGAAGTGTGACAGGCTTCACTCATAAACCCTAGAAATAACACCCTTTCATAGGACTCAAAAGAGGATGACATGAGTAGAATGCATCTGCTGTGTATATAGCACTGTCACCTCCAAGTTTTTACAAACCCCGGGTTGATAAAGTAAATTAGAGTAGCCTTTGGGAGTTGCAACATTCTTGCTGCAATACCAGGGCTCACCACTTTTTGGCGTCATTGTCGGGGAGGTTTCTAGTAGATGCTTTGATGATGTTTTAGCATTATTTTCTGATTTACTTTTACATGTTGTTTCAAAAATATTGAAAAAATACAAAAAAATATGATTTTTATGCCTCGTAGGAGTAAGTGTACTCAAGGATTTTTTTACCAAAAACCCCCACATCCCCACATAGTCACCCTTCACTCTTCTTCAGTGTCTGTGAGGTTGAACACGCCATAGGTGAGCCTTTTGAAAAATTTGAAGAACCTATTAGAGAAGAAGAAGAATTTGTTTCAACAGAGGAACCTGCTTCACCTATTTAAGCCATGGCTGAGACTGAAGGCCAAGGAATATTTGCCATCAGAGAGATATATGGGGAAAATAAAATGAAGAACATCAGCCCCTCAGCCCTTCCACATTTCCATGGACTTACCTATGAAAACCTTGACACATTCATGTTTGAATTTGTTGTTGTCTGTAGGACCTATGACTATGCCTCAGATGATCAAATGCCTACTGTAGTCAACAGATGTAACAGGCCTTGGGAACATATGTAACAGGCCTTAAACACTACTTGGGAACAGATGTAACAGGTATTAAACACCAAGTAGAGTGACTACTGTAGGTCCAAGGAAACTAAAGAGGAAATATTCAGGATGACTCTAGGGCCTGATGAATCCCTAGAGGACTATGAAGAGACGTTACAGTTAAATTATAAAAGAGCCAACTGCACCCTTGATCCCAGATCACTTAAACTAGTAATTCTTCGAGGGATCAGGGAGGAGGTGATAAAAACCCTGAATATGTTATCAAGAAGAGATAATAAAAAACTAGCTAATCAAAACCTACCAGCTACCTTATGAGATAATAAAAAACTACCAGCTACCTTATGAGATAATCAAAACTATCTTCAGGAACCATTCTGGGGCAGCTTGGAAGAAAGGCAGAGCTAGCCAAAGTATGACCAATACCCCTTCCTCTTCCACCTCCATAAAGCATGATATTGAAAATATGTTGGAGGACTTCAAGAGTGAGATGTTGCACACCTTTTCTTTTCCAATGGACACAATGCAGATCAAGAGGAAGCAAGAGGAATCAGAAAGAGCCTTGGCTATATTTCTGCCTTAGATGTACTAGAAAACACCCTAAGAATGAATGCCCATTAAATGTCATAAAGGTTTGCTTAGTTTGTGAGGAGAATCATGCCACAGATATGTGTCCCTCCTTACCTAGACTCAAAGATATATATCAAGGTGGGGATTTAGGACAAGAGAAACTCTGTTTCATCAACCAGAGAAGGCCTCAAGGCCCTTGGTCATATCAGTTGGGTATGCTAGGTGCACCTTATTCATATTATCACAACAATCAGAATGCACATATGAAATCTTGGCACACCCCCACTCCTCCATCCTTGCCTACACCTGCTACTTGGCCTTACAACCCTCCATATCATCCTCAACCAGTGAACCAACCATTTCAGTAGTATGTTCCTCAACAACGTTAGTGGAACAACCCATCACAAGGATGGAGGCATCAACATAATTAATCACCTGCTCTAATTCCTCCACTCCAACCTAAACCTTAGCTTACTCATTTTTCTCCACTCAAGCTTCCCCAAATGCCTGCACAACCCAATTCAAACCCGAACAACAGACAGGCACAACAGGTTTACAGTGGAGAGACATCTTGTCCAGCTTATGCTGTGGAGATACATGATATTAATCTCACGTTGGGAAGAGTACTCCCAGAAAACTCTCCTCCATCCCCACCTGTAGAGGTTGAGGACGAAAAGGAAGAAAGTAACACTTAGATCCAACAACCTCCTTTTCCTGAGTGCTTGATCCACTATAGTCATCACACCCCAGAGGAGACTGAAATTTTGGGAGAACTGAAAAATCTCTGTGTAAAAATACCCCTTCTCCAGGCCATTAAGGATGTCCCTATTTTTAATAGGTTCATCAAGGAAAATTTCTTCAAGAAACCTGGGAAAAAAAATAAAGACACCCCCACCATCAATGTAGTAGGAAAACTGCTCGACTTAATGTTGGGAAGGGTGATCTTCCCAAAGTACCTCGACCCTGGTAGTCTAGTTGTAGATGTGCACATAGATGGTGTCATATTCCCCAATACTATGATTGATCTTAGAGTTGCCATCAATGTAATGAACAAGGAAACTATGCTTAAACTCAACCTCCACGGTACTTTGAGGAAAACCACAAAGGTTATGCAACTTGCAGATCGGTCCAAAGTAACTCCAAAAGGAATTATTGAGGATGTTATGGTCTCAATTGAGTATTGGGAGTATCTTACAAATTTATTGGTTCTCTAGCCAAAAACCAAGTTTAATGGATATCCTCTAATTCTAGGGAGACCTTGGTTAGCCACTGTCGATGCGTATATCAAGAAAAGCAAAGAAGGCAAAATAAAACAAGGATCAAGAAAGGGTGGGAAAAATATAGCAGCTACACCAATATTATTTGTAGGTATCGATTTGCATGTGTGATTTCCTTGCTATTTTTGGCATGCATGGTTATGCATGTGTGTTCTTGGTTCTCTTCTTATCATCGACATGGGTTTTACAGGGTGTGACAATGTTTTTCAGCCTAGCCTTTCCATTTTCGGATAGACTTGAGGTGATGGGTTCTCATGTTTTGGTGGAGCTGGATTGCTGGATGAATTTGAAGATGAGTGAGGTGGATCTCTAAAAGGAAGAACACATGACCTAGTGATTCGTGAACCAGACTATGGATTTTGGTAAAGCCACTGACGTAGTAACCCCTGAACTAGACTGTGGGTTTCGGTAAAGCCATGTATTGTGTGTCCTAGGAATCCTAGGATAGATATATGGTAAATCCTAGAGGTTGGTGTCTCGATTATGAACTAGTGACCCCTGAATCAGAATGTGGGTTGCGGTAAAATCTAGGGGCTAGGATACAGTAAAATTACTCACAGTGTAGGTGGAGAAATCTGGTGGCATCCATGCTGATTTGCTTCTTCTTTTTAGTTATAAGTCCCATATTCATGCTTGTAATATGGCACGGTGGTGATTGGTTGAAAGAGAGATTTGGTTAAGCCAATATATGGTCAAGTAGTTCGTGGAAGTCCCAAATCTGGTTGGCTTTTGCATTCATTAATAATAGTTCCTTCTTCTTGGTATTTCATGTGTAAATGTACTAGCTTATATGTGGATCTTAAGGTTGTTGTATCCTTGTTATTTTTATTGTTATATGTTGGTTATGAATATGTATTATGACAATGACAGTGTATGGCTCTCATCATTTTTTGGTTGATGACTAGATGAGAAATAAATATATGACCTAATAGATGATAATGCAGCTAATGTGATAAGGCATCAATGCTTCTTGGAAATTCTGAGATAAATATGAGAACTCTATGCTCAGATATATTGTTATAACCTGTAGAATGCATACTTGTGACATGTTTGACGAAATGTATGTCATGACTAATAGGGGTCCAATCAGGTCCTTGATCAAGGTTGTTATCAAAAGCATTGTATTGATGTTTGTTGTGAGTTATAGAAGTTTCATGAGTTTCTGGAAAGTGACTGGGTCCTAGCTGTGGAAAATAGCCTTAAATATCGCAGTCGCTGGCATGTCATTGGCATAACAATACTGCAGTCCCACTCAGGTAGGCTCATGGGAGCGCCTAAGGCTCTTAGTCACCTGGAGGGCTTGGCAAGGGATCGAGTAGGGCTCTAGGTCAATGAAATGTTGATTTCCTATGGGATTGGTCACCTAGAAGGGTGGGTTTCCTCTTGAAGGTCATGTAGCATGTGTGTAAGGTCATATTGGTTGTGACATGTCATTTCCACTTCCTTAACTGTACATGGGGAGTTGAATCAGGTCGTAGTAGCCTATCATCACATGTTTACCCCAACTGACTCGTTAACTTGGGTAAATGTGGGAGGAGGATGTTACAATTTCAGCCACAAAGAAAAGAGAGGGATCACCTCACATTTTTAGGATTCTTGAAGGGACCCTCCCATGAAGGAAGTGAAAGGAACCATTCTTCTTCAAAGTAATTCTCTTGGTGGATTCATTTCGATAAAATCTTATTCAATGAGTATGAGTTGATTTATTTGATTATATTTTTTGTTCTAATATTTTTTTGTATTCCAAATTTATGAATGTTATAAGTGAATCAATAGATCTAGTTTATCATTTTTGTTTCAATCCATTTAATTGCCTATGATTACTTGTAACCACTAATGTGTTCTTTATTTCTAATATTTGTTGTAGGGAGAAAAGCATTTTCAAGCCAAGGTCATATATGGACACCAAACAAAGTCTTCCAAAGTGTTTGAAATTAGAGAGCACAAGTAGCTTTAGGGATCGTTAATGGGGAAGGACCTCTCATGTGTCTGCATTGAATGGATCAAGGCTAACAAGAGAGAGATGTAGGACAACCTTAAAAATCAAAACATATAATAAATGTAATTATGTAGTTGGATGTATCTATGTGATCTATTAGCACTTCTTCTTAGTGTGGAAGAAGAGTGGAACATCTTCATATTATAGGGGATGATCTTGAGCACGTTATAAAAATCAATTTCTACATTATGTGACATTGATTGGGTTACATGATCTTGTGGAGTGAAATAAACCATCTTTACAAGAGTAAATGATCATTCATGGCATGAATGGGACCACAAGATAGGGTCAAAGTGGGTGAATTGGATCATGTAGGGTCTTAATCGAGGACTCGGTGTCGTGTACCCACCCTAATTCCTAGTCTTATTGAGTGGGAGTTATGGTGTGTGTGTGTTAGGGAGGGGGGGGGTACCTTTTGTCTTTTTTTACAACCCTTATTTATTGGAGGTTTCATTAATCCCTTTTTTCTTTGAAATAATCCTTGTTACCTGGGTGAAAACTCGCATAGAAGATGTTTTTTTAAACTCTACTAGACCATAAATATTGCTCCACAAAACACAATATAACAAGTGAAAAATATAATATGATCTATAAAAATACATCTCTTTGGTATATATGGGAGATGCAATTACACCTAAAGGGTATAGTTGACCATTAAAGGGCTTGATTGACTAATAAGGAAAACACTAATATAATCATGGAAATACAATAACTCAATATTTGGGGCTTAACATGCACCTCCCCTTCAAATAAGTGTTTCCATCAAAACTTGAATAATTATGGACATTCTTACATGAATACCTCATCTTACCACATTGCCTCTTCTACTAGTTGGTTCTTCCACTTTATGAGGTACTTAGTAATTGTTCTTTCATAGTTATTTGATCCATCTTTTGAGGTTTGTTCATAGTGCTAGTATGATTTTTACCTTCTTCATTAATTTATGGTAAAATAGTGTGAATTTGTGTGTTTATTGTTGATTATATTCTCTAAACAAAAAATGTGGATAGTATATGTACACATGAAGATGGAAGCAACTCTAATTTTTAGTTCATATTTCCAATCCTCTACAAAACATTATAGATACCATAGTAATCGGGTTATTGTTTGTCTTCTGTTACTTGAGGGACACATATTTATATTTTTGTTGCCTCAAAAATACACAATCCCCCTCTTAAAATTCCCTTTTTTTATGATGTTGATCTACTTGTTTCATCCTATTTCGTGTTATAGCTAAGTTGTCCTTCGCTTGTTGGAGAACATATTCTCAGTGCTCTATGTGGTCCTCCACTACTTGAACCTTTGCCTTCCCTCTCAAGGGAAATGTCACGGATAAAGGATTATAGACATAAAGTGTCATAAATTGGACATTTTCTCTTTGAATATTATCATTGTTTTGAGAAATACTTCACATTATCATAATCTATTTTTACCTTGAAATGTCTTCCTATTAGGTAAGGGTGTCATTTCTTTACTACATGTAGTATAACCAACATTTCCTTTTTTCATATAGGTTTGAGTAAGCACTTTAAGTTAGAAACTTTCAAAGGCAAGGGGCCTTCCTTCATGTCTTAAAATTGCACAAATTCCATGCCATGAAGTATCGCCTCCATAATAAAGGTTTTAGTGAAGTCAAGCATGACTATGATATAAGTTGTACACATAGCTTCCTTACTTTTTTCAAAATATTTAGCTGCTTCACGAGTCCAATAAAATACCTCATTTTTTAATTATTTCGTTAGAGATTGCTATTTTGACATAACTCATGACAAACTTGTGGCAATAGCCCATCAATCTTAAGAATCCTTCAAGAGTTTTCAAGGCTTGGGGATTTGACCATTCCATTGAAGCTTTAATTTTGTCAAGGTCCACTTTGATGCCTTCATGAGATATAATATGACCCAAATATTTCTCTTGAACACCAAAGGCACACTTCAAAGGCTTTGAATATAGTTTTTGTATTTCAAATAGTTTGAAGAGCACGTCAACATGTTGTACGCGCTCTTCCTAATATTTGTTGTATATTAGTATGTAATAAAAAATTACAAAAATATTCTTTATGAGTAAGTGTTTGAAAATATAATTAATTAAGCTTTGAAATGTGGAAGGTGCATTAATAAGGCCAAAATTTATCATCAAAAACTCATAATCCTCTTTAGGTGTTCTAAAGGATATTTTGGGGATGATTTCTTGCCTCGTGATTTGATGATATCTAGAATCGATATCCAACTTGGTAAATAATTTTTTTCCCAACAATTTATCTAATAATTTGTTAATAATAGGAATAGATAACTTATATTTAATGGTAATTTTGTTAAGATCTCTATAATATGGACACATATGCAATGAACCTTCATTTTTGTAAACGATGATAACTTGCGAAGATAAATCACTTTGGCTAAGTCAAATGATTCCAGTCTCTACCATTTATTGACCTATATGCTTAATCTCATTATTTTTTACACATGGGTACTTGTATGGTTTGATATCAGGTGATGCACTTCCTTATTGCAAAGGAATAGCATGGTCACGATCTTAAGCAAGTGGAAGACCCTTGGGCATCTCTCTAAATAGCTTGGAATGATTTTTGATAATTTTTTGGACATCCACATGAATAGTGGGTCTAGATGTTTGAACATCTAGTGAGCACAATTATTCAATGTTAGGTCCCTATATTACTAGTGTAGTCCCTTATTGTTGTTAGTGTAGCCCCCTTATTGTTATTTTTGTACCCCTGTAGCCCCAATATAATTATTATTGTGCCCTTACATTATTATTGTTAGGTCGGCTAGGAATATATTGTGACCCCATGGACTCCTATATATAGAAGGAGGTTTTGTCATTTGTATCATCCAAAAATTGTTCATTTATGTAATGTAAAGGAGGTTTCCCCCTCTAAGTGGCTTATTTGTAAGGCATTGATCTCTCTTTTCTTCTATTTTTGGAGCTAGTTTCATAACATTTGGTATCAGAGCTTTGGATTCTAGGATTTTGTTGCTCCAAACATGTCATCGTGGAATTTTCTCTATAAATTTTTTCCTACAAAGGTTCAGAAGCTGAAATTTCTACCACGCGAAGCCGAATTCCTAAGGAACTTCTTGTAAAAATTTTAGATCTTGGTTCACAATATTTTCGGAGATATGATCTGTGGAAGTTAGGGTTTTTGTAGGCTCCCGAATTTCATCTAAAAGAGGTTGCCATGGGAAAATCATCATAACTCCCTCTCTGAGCATAATATTGAAATTTTGTAAGAAGTGTCTGGAATTAAACGGACTGTAGTTTCCTGTGTATCAATTTCAGAGCTGAAGGAGGACTCAGTGACACGTGGCACGTCGTACAAGTTCACTCTACTGAACTAGTCCATAATTAGGTAATTGTGGGATATTGGACATAACGTTGCCTTGAAGAATCCAAATCAGGCCAGACCTATGACATTAGAAATAATATTCATAGGGCTAATATAGGACCAAATTTCATATATTGAAGATCCAAAATTACAGAGATACATCAATTTTAATATCGATCTCCTCCAATGCAAGATAAAGGTGTGTATTTTTTTTACAAATTGCATAAGTCTTGTTTGAAAAATCAGTTTGAAGTGTGATAGCGGGGTCACCCGCCTGTTGTACTGTACAAAAACCCTCCCTTTTTTTCCAAAATTTTAGAATAAAATTCATTTAGAAATAGGGTCCCTTTTTTCTTCTTTTAATATAGGAATAAAAGACTTAGAAATAAAGATTCATTGTTTTGAATGACTCATTGCATATCTTTGTTACCAAGTGTGTACAAACAAATACAACATTCAAAAACTTCCGATCCGATCAAATATAAAAGACTTTATTATAGAAAATAAATCAATTGCAAAAGTCCCATGAACAGTAATCGGAAATCGGAAATCGGAAAAATCTTTGAGAGAAGTTTTACATACATGTTCAAAATCTCCGATGCGATTAGTCCAATCGCAAATCTCCAATCGCAAAGGATTTAAGTTATTCATTCACATATCTCTGATGCGATGCGATCAATCGCAATCGCGTGATTGGGGCACTTTTAATAAATTCTTTTTGGTCAATTGAAAATTCCCCGATGCGACACGCTTTATTATAAAACACTTTTCAAAAGGAAATAAACATTTGTTTCGCTTAAATGAGAAGAATCTCTATATGGTAGACCCCACCATATCGAAATCGGAAATCAGAGAAGTTCGCAATCGCAATCAGCAATCGGAGAAATCTGTATTGTGATATCTATGTACCATTTTGAATACTTCCGATGTGATTGATATTTAATATACTACATTCATCGCATTGGAGGAATTCAAAATAGGTAATTTTATAATATTTCACAAGAGCCAAATCTCCAATTGTACGTTCAGCATTCAATAACAAATCAAATGATTATTGGTTTACGATTATGTTTTAAATACGTGAGTATGACCCAAACAAAATATTTAAGTGTTACAAGGATTCAATAAATAATGAATCATGAACCCATAATTTTTATAATCGTTCTTTTCAATTTCTTGTTTATCACGACTGAGAGCTTATTGCTTTGCAGAATCAAAGAATGCCAAATCCTTTCATTCGCAGACCGAGGGAAACAATATCAGACACAGAAATGTCGAAGAGAATAAGGAGAATGAAGACTGCTGTTGCCGCTAAGTTTGTTGAGAGTCCTACAATCTCGAAGGAAAAACCAATAAAGCTGAAGCTAGTTACAGATACATCATGTCAAGGGATCGGCAGAATGACATGGGAAGGAGTTTATAATCTATTGGAGAGTGAAAACCCTAAAGTCACAATAGCAAAGGTATCAGTTCCTGATGAAGATACCTCAGATTCCGACTCTGAGGTTACTGACAGAACACTTGCAAATTCATTCCTACATCGAATTGCAGCCAGAGCAAACATCATGCGTTATTATGATGTGATTCGATGGGTCATCAATAATGTGGAAATAAAGGACAGAATGTTTATTTCAGCTTCTGGAGCATCTTTTGGATCATTCAAAGCAAAAGACATCAAGGCAATGTATCATCTTCCTGATTCACAGAAATTTTATAACAAAGAATGTGTCAAAGAGTTTGCTGACAATTATAAGGTCCAATCTGAAACCATCAAAGAATGGAGGAAAAATCCCGAAAAACACAAAAATGAATCATCCGGTATGTATTCAATAGATTCTCTTTTGCCCCCATACTTCTATGCTGCTGCCATGATGTGTAGATTATTTGGCAATAACAATTCTGCTAGGTTTTCTATACAAATGGTTCCTTTAATCCTAGCTGCTGTCAATTCCGAAATTATGGACTGGGCTGTTATTCTTTCTGATAGGATAGCTAATAGGATACTCGAGTACAGACAAGATAAAACCGCTGGAAATACCACTCCCTTTTTCTTTTGTGCTTATATTCTAGATGCCCTTTGTTTCAATTTTGAGTTTCCCTTGTTAGGATGGAAATGGACTTCTAAAGATCCTACTCCGATTCATATATACCATAAACTCCTTTGGAAAGTTCATTTCAAAGATCATGTTTATAGGATATGTCATGGTTTCCTTATCCTAGTCTTTCAAACCATTTTCAATCGCTTCCCTCCTAGATTATCCGACAAAGCTAAAACTGACTTATCCTCAATAGGAGATTGTTTTGGAGAAGAAAAATTCACATATGTCAGGATTTTCGGGAGTATTGTGGAACCCCATGTCCTCCCTCTTTTTGTTCCAGATAAACTTCTAGCCCAGGAAATCTCCTATCAATTGACAGTTGAAGGAATGTCCAGATTTCTGAGCAATGGTAAGAAAAGAATGTGGCCTTCATTTCCATTCAATTGTGGACATTTTACTTTGAATGACTTCAAGCATGCAGAAAAGGAAGTCACCAAAATAAAGGGTTTTAAATTGGCAATAATCCCAGGGAGACAGTATGATCCACAAAAGATAGCTTTTAATGTTACTTCTTCAGTTTCGATTGCTCGATTCGAGCATGAACCGGATGAATTTGATGATTTGTTTGTTTCATTAAATGACTTTTCTCAAGTCTATAATTTGGCCAAGTCCAAATTTCATAAAGAAGAAATGAATAAATTTATGTTATTCAGAAAGCAAAGATTGTTGAAAGTTCCTCTAGATCAACTAAGAGTTCCTATGCAAGACGCAAAGATAGAAGATAAATTTGGAAAAATAACAAAAGAAACATCTTTCAGTAAGGCCATTACACAGTCATCTACTGGCCAGGCCATTATACAGACACAAAAAGAAGCAACAGGAAATGATCCGATTGTACATATTCAGAAAACCCGATGTTTGCTTAGGCTTAGATGAAAATGCGATGTGCATATTCAAAAGGAAGGTTCGGACAACTAAATAATGAACGGGAAGGGAATATGGGGAAATCAGATACACAACTTGAAGGAAACAAAACTATTTGAAAAAGTAGTAGACCTTGTTGATCCTAATGTTTCCTCCCAATTGTTGAAACAATACGATCAATTTGCTCATCGATTAGGACTGCAGAGACGATCCCAAGAAAAATCCGGAAGATCGGGATGTTGAAATCATTCCTGAACATCCTACAGGACAAATTGTGTTGAAAATTGAGGAGATCCCTCCTCTAGATGTATTCTATAGCCCTAAACATAAGGTTGTTGTTAAAAAATAGAGAAAAAGAAGGAAGATGGATCAAGACACAATTTTTGCTACAGAGGAAGAATTCATGAGTATTGTTTATAAGAATGCTGAAGTGAATCCATCTAAGGATCTCACTAAGTTATCCCAATATGTAGGAGCATACAATGCTGCGACAATAGATAAGGTTGTAGAGGTTTCTCAGTTAGTGACCCAAAAAGATCTCCATATAGCTTTACTTGAAGAACAAGTTAATGAAAATCAGCAAAAGATTGCTCAATTGGAACAACAATTACAAGATCAAGAGCTCAGATCTAAAGAGCTAGAAGAACAGCTTGCCACAGAAAAGAGGAAAGTTGATGAGCAAGCTTTAAGAAAACAGCAACAGTTGAATCAAGAAATTTTCGAGCTACAGAATTTGTTGCAAAATGAGAAAAATATGAAGATTGTACAGGAAAAAGAATTTCAAGCAGCTTTAGATAAATTCAAGGATTTTCCCAAATTGAATGAATTCAAAGCAGAAGCTCTTGAAGCCAATAAATTGTTGTCTCAGCAGTTAAATAATTTTTGTACAAAATTAACTCAAACAGAGCCATTTATTGATATCACATCATCTTTGATACAGGACATAGTTACTCTCAGGCAAGAGATTGATGATGCCGATGAAAGGATTTCTGAATTTCTTACTTGGAAAGATACAGAAATAGGAAGAAAAACTAATCTTCCTAAAATAGAAGAAAGACATAAGGAAATCCTGTTTACAGAGTGGGAACAACAGTTAATGAAAGCTAAGAGAGCTATATCAAGAGCTAGAAGCATGATGGGTAATATAACACAGTTTATCAATGACAGCTTGTATGCAATTAATCTCATTTCAGATTGTATTCCAGGCAGTTTACTTAAAGTCAAAGAAATTGATCGCAGATGGAAAGAAGAAATAATGAATAAAAATCAACAGATCAATAAGCTTCAAACAATATCTTGGGATAATATGTGGACCTATCTGATTAAGCCACTCAATCAACAATCAACTATTAAATGCCTATCAAATGCTGTTGATTGTTTGATTCCAGAATTCTCCGATGCAACATAAGCTGGACAATTACATTCCAAGATGAGTCATCCGGCAGAGGTCCATGAAATGTTGAAAATTTGCCACCTGGCTACATTGAGCGAGAAGGAAAAGCAATGAATCAGTTCCATTTTAAGATAGTGTTTCTATTTTCAAATTGATAGATTGTAGCAGTAATAGTAGGATTCTGTTTTCATGTAATTTCATATTTAAACCCCTCTCATGCATTGGAGAAGGGGTCCTGAATTGTAATATTTTTGACTTGGAGATTACATTTCTGTACTCCACTGCCTCTTATATTTTATAAAGGATCACATCTGGTGATTTTATGCGGAATTATCTTTAAAGTGTTGCATTTCTGTACCTTAGATTTGATTTTGCATCAGAATTACTGGATTAGAGTATCAGATTTCATTTGAAAGCTTTCAAGATGGATAAGATATTTTTATCTATTCACTGTTGATTTCTTTTGTCATATGATATTCGCTTTAAAATTTGCTATCATTTATATATATTTGGTTTTCACAACGTTTCTTTATATATCATTTTTGAGTATAATTGGAATGTTATCTTTCATAAGTGTATGTAAATGATATACAATGATGAATACAATATGTTAATATAACTCTGTTTAATTTCTTAAACAGAGTTATATTTATTTGTTGCTGCACATTTCAATTAAAATTTAATACATTTTTATGGTTATTGTTAAATTGGAATAATTTTAAGTTGTATTCACATATGATACCCGGGTTAATTTTAGAATTTCTTTATCAGTATTTAGATTAAATTAGATAGTTTCATTTCAGTTATTTAGTCCCATTTTCACTCATCCAAATCAACCCATCACCAACCCATTAGTTATAAGGAAACTGGTCCTTTCAATCCAGTTGGAGCCACCATACCAAACGGATAAGGAGATGTCCTAAGGTCCCGACCGGGTGGTTTTCCCCAATGTTTGAAGCAGAGATTTTCTAGGCTTCGACATTTTTGGCGCTAGAAGGAGGGCATGAGCTATGAATGGCAAGTAAATATTTACCCACAAGCCATTCTGAGAGCAAAACACCCTCATTAACTTCTTCAATTTATTCTGAATTACAAAATCCTCGAGAAGGAATTGAGAAGAATATTCAGACACCCACTACCAAAATTTTAAAACAATCAGACAACCAAAATCCTGAGTCTCCTGAAGTACACGATTTAATCCATAAATTGAAAGGATTCTCATTATCTCTAGATGAGTCTGAAATATCTGAAGGTAGTGTAAGCTCAGAATTTGTTTCTTCAAAACCTCTTACTAGACTACAAAGTGAAAAACTTGGTATTCCTCCGAAAGAATTCCCTTTACCTAGTAGAGTCAAGACAAAAAGAACTCAATCAGAATCAGAAAGTGATATAAGTTCTTCATCTCATATTCAACCACCTGTTTCCGAAACCCCAACTCAACGAAGTGCAGTTGTTTCCACATCATCTGCTCAATCATCATCTATTCCAACAACTTCTGTTCCGATACCACCAGTCTCTACTACTCCTTCAACAGTTGTTACAATAATGGCACAGAGACCATGGGCTAGTCCAGGGGCTGTCAACATGCCTGCACCTTTACATGATTTACTTGACAATCCTGGAAAATGGCTTCCAAAGTTCAGTCCAGAGCTTAACATTCAAGCTGAAGAACACATCAATAACTTTATGCTGGCTGTAAATTTGAATGGAGTCATAGAAGAAGATATTGTAGTCAGACTATTCCCTTATACTCTTCAAGGGGCAGCAGGATCCTGGTACTTTTCATTACCTTCAGGATCCATAACAAGTTGGACCATTTTTGCAGATCATTTTTTAACCAAATTTGGAGATGACAGATCAATAGCTACTTTAATCAACGATCTCTCAAATTTGAAGACAGAACCCAAGGAGCCCATTAAAGATTTCAACGCTAGATTCAACAAACTCTTGAACAAAATCCACACAGATTCAAGGCCTAATGAACAAGTCAAAAGTGAATGCTACATAACTGCTTTGCCCTCAAACATAGCAATTTTTGTAGATAGAGCTGCAAAACCTACGTTAGCCGATAATATGAAAGAGGCTATTGCAGTAGAAAAGCGAATTATTTCTCTAGAAAAGAAAAATGCTATTGAGGAAAGGAAATCCAAGAAGGTCAGCTTCAAAGATGATTCGAGGAAAAAAGCCAAAGACCCATACGACATGGAAGGTTTACAGAAAGTTCTTAAAACCATGTCGAATGAAATGGTTGAAATAAAAAAACAAGTAGCTGAAACTTCTACCAAAAAACCATTCCGAAATTTCAAAAGAAATCAAGTTGAAACTAAACCTCCCAATTCAATCTCTAATGCAGAATCAAAAGAGGAGGAAGAAGAAGATACATCTCTAGTATCAGATGAAGAAGAAGAGAATGAAGAAATATATGAATTGCATGGAATGTGGGATTTTATTCTCCCTAATTCTAATAGTGAGGTAGATCAAGAAGCCATGCCTGTAAGTACTAGGAGTAAATCTACATCGGAGCCTATACAAACAGTTCCTAAAAAGAAAACTACAACTCCAAGTACCAAAGACAAATCCCCTGCAAAGAAAACTTCTCCATTACCTACTCAAAATCAGCCATCTTCTTCTAATCCTCCTACATCAACATCAAAGACTTTGGTGGTATTAGATCCAATGGAATATAGCATTGTTGAAGACATGAAAAAGATTAAAGCCAATATTTCCTTACATGAACTCAACAAACTAAAACACCAGCAGAAGTTGCTATTAAAAGAATTAAATGCTACACCAATTTCTCCTTTACCAAGTGGTGTAGTTGCAAAAGCAGCTAAAGGAACTGGTAAGCCACCAGACAAAGTAGATGCTACTGATACTGTGCTCATTGGAGAAAGATCAAATTCTCAGACTCCTCCTTTTCTTTTGACTTATGAAATGTACAATAAGAATATGCATAATTGTTTAATCAATTCTGGAGCATCCTCTAATATAATGCCTACTTCTGTTTATGCCAAATTGAATATTGAACCACAGAAATCGGCAGTCCATATTGTTCAATTGGATCGCTCTAAAGTTCAAGTTGTAGGAGAAATCAATTCAGTTACTATCAGACTAGCTTCCGATCCTAGGATTGTCCAAAGAATTGATATTTTGATTGCAGATATTCCTGAATTCTATGGATTAGTTTTAAGCAGGGATTGGTCTGCAAAACTTAATGGTTATATCACAACTGATTATTCACATATGTGGCTTCCTTACAAAGGGAAACCAAATCAAATCAAAGTTGAATGAGAAAAACTTATGATGCACACTGTCACTAAATTTGAACAATCTAATGAACCTGTGGCTTTCAACAACAATATCCTTGGAGGTTATTCTGCTGAGTCCTTCCTTGGAAACTTCAAAGCACCACAATCACCCTTTTCTGTAAATACTTTTGTTTCTCAAATATAAATTTTTTCACAATCTGATTCTTCCAGAATTGTAAATATTTATGATGTAATTATAGATAAACCAATAGATAAATCTTTATTTTGGTCATTATATTTTGATGGATCAAAATCTAGTGATGGAGCTGGAGCAGGATGCATCTTAATTGATCCAGATGGAGAGAAAACCATGCTATCATGTAGGTTAGAATTTGAGTGTACAAACAATACTGCAAAATATGAAGCCTTGATTCAAGGACTTTATAAAGCTATAGGGTTAGATGTTAAATACTTGAAAGTCTTTGGTGATTCTGAAATTGTCATAAAACAAGTTAGGAATACTATCCATTTCCTTTCAGGACATCTTAAACACTATCAAACCCTAGTGCAAGATCTTACCACTCATTTTTTAGCATTCAATATTTCTTCTATTCCTAGGAATCAAAATACATCAGCTGATTTGTTAGCTAATGTTGCATCCAAACTCCTTCCCGCTGAAGATTGCAGTCCTGATAGATTTTCAGTAGAATTGATTTTTCGTCCATCTGTCCCAGATAATGTCACAAATTGGAGAATATTCTATCATGATCAAGACATTTTGAATTTCATGACTTCAGAGAAATCATATGATGAACAAATTATTGATGAGGATGATCATTATTTACAAATTGCCTCAAAAGGTAATGAAAATCCCATTCCGAAATCTGTTGTTAAATTGGAGGACTTATATGATATAAAAGACAGATTCAAGAAAGTTACCAATGCTAAACTTCAAAGTTCCACTTTGAAGTTTGAATTAGTAAATCTTGGTTCTGACTCTAATCCTCAAAATGTTAATTTATGACTCAATTTAACTCCAGAGGAAATGAGTGCTTTCATTAAACTTCTGAACAAATATAAAAATGTTTTTGCTTGGAATTATGATGATTTAAAAACGTATGATACTTCTGTTATTCAACACACAATTCCAATGCTTCCTGATATTAAACCTGTTCAACAGAAGTTAAGAAAGATTCATCCAAATCTCGAAAGTCAGATCAAATCAGAACTTAATAAACTTTTAAAAGCCAAAATTATTTTTCCTGTAAGGCATTCCAGTTGGGTTTCCAATATGGTACCTGTAAGGAAGAAGAATGGTGATATAAGAATCTGTATTGATTTTAGAAATTTAAACAAGGCATGTTTAAAAGACAATTTCCCATTGCCAACCATGGAACAGATACTTCAAAAGGTAGCTGGTTCTGAACTCATGTCCTTTCTTGATGGATTTTCAGGCTATAATCAAGTTTTAGTTCATCTAGATGACAAATTGAAAACAACTTTCAGAACCAAATGGGGAACCTATGCTTATCAGAAAATGCCTTTTGGTCTAATAAATGCAGGAGCAACCTTCCAAAGAGCAATGGACATAACATTTAAAGGTCTGATCAATAGATCAGTTGTTATTTATCTTGATGACATAACAGTATTTTCAAAAAAGAGAGCCAATCATCTACATGATTTAAAGAAAATATTTGAAAGATGTAGAAGGTTTGGTATTTCCTTAAATCCAAAGAAATCTTTCTTTGCTCTTGATGAAGGAAAACTCTTAGGATTTGTTGTGTCAAAAGATGGTATATATATTGATCCAGATAGAGTGAAAGAAATTTCTGATATTTCTTTACCTCATAAAAAAAAATCCATGCAATCATTTCTTGGGAAAATCAATTTTGTAAAAAGATTCATTCCCGATTTCTCTCAAATTGTTTTACCTATGCAAAATATGATCAAGAAAAATTCAGTATTCAAATGAGGACATAAAGAAAAAGAAGCCTTTGAGGCAATCAAACAAGCAATCATTAATGCACCAGCATTGAATACCCCTGATTTTTCTAAAGATTTTACTTTGTATACTTTAGCCACCAAAACATCCTATGCTGCTGTTTTAACACAACTCAATGATCAGAAAATTGAGGCACCAATTTCTTTCTTTAGCTCAAATCTGCAAGGAGCTGAGCTTAATTATTCCAATGTGGAAAAACAAGCCTTTGCCGTGTTTAAATCAATCAAACATTTCAGACCTTTTCTCTTGAAAACACATACAAAAATCATTGTCCCATTCTCTGCAGTGAGACAATTATTAATTCAAAAAGAAGTAGGAGAAAAGAGAGCTAACTGGGTAATAGCTTTGCAATAATATGATATTGATATTAAACCAGCTAAGATTGTTAGAGGACAAGGTTTTTGCAGATTATTGGCAGGAGATCATAACATACCAAAAAATCAAGATCCAAACAATGATATTCAAGTTAGTCAGATAAGTATTACAGATTCTGAATCTTAGTATGCTTATCTCATCTATTACTTGAAAAATGGGTATGCTCCTTCTAATCTCAGCTATAAGAACAAACGTGCTTTAAGATTGAAGGCTATTAAATATGAGATCATTGATAATGTGTTATTCAGAAAGAATTATGATTCAATCCTATTAAGATGTCTTGAAAAGACTGAAGCTGAAAAGGTGTTGCAGAAATGGCATGATGGACCAGTAGGAGGTCATTTTGGAGGAGATACCACAGCTCACAAAATAATTCATGCTGGTTATTATTGGCCTACCCTTTTTAAAGATACGCATGATTATGTGAGGAAGTGAAAAATTTGTCAAATTGCCAGTGGAAGACAAAAGAAACCAGCTTTTCCTTTGCAACCAGTAAATATTGAACAACCATTTGAGCAATGGGGGCTTGACATTATAGGTGAGATACTACCTCATTCTTCCAAACAACACAAATACATCCTTACAGCAATAGATTACTTTACGAAATGGGTAGAAGCAATCCCTTTGAAAGTAGCCAATTCTGATACAATTATTGATTTCATAGATAAATTCATCATAACCAGGTTTGGTGTACCTAACGCTCTTGTCTTTGATAATGCATCTTATTTTTCTGGAAACAATATAATGGAATTTGCAATAAAAAGAGGTTTTAAATTAAAATATTCAGCAAATTATTATCCACAAGGTAATGGTTTAGCTGAATCCACTAACAAAAATCTTATCAAAATTATTAAAAGGACCATTGATCAAAATCAAAAGAATTGGCACAAGTCTTTAATCTTTGCACTATGGGCTGATCGTATTACTCAAAAAGCTTCAATTGGAACTTCACCTTTCAATTTAGTTTATGGAAAAGAAACTGTAATACCATCAAATCTAACTCTCCCATCATTAGCCCTAGTACAATTCATTGAAGAAAATCCTTCTTCATCTATTCAATTGAGATATGATCAAATCCTTAAATTAGAAGAAGATAGAGATAAAGCAAAAATTATTCATGAAAAACATCAACATCTTGTAAAATCTTCTTTTGATGCAAGTTCTACCGGCTCAAAAATTTTGTCAATTGGTGATCTTGTTCTGAAATGGGATAAAGCACATGAAGAAAAAGGTAAGCATACCAAGTTTCAGAAAATGTGGCTTGGACCATTTCAGATTGCTGAAAATATAGGCTCAAATACATTCATACTCCAAGATTTAACAGGAAAGAGAGAATGTCTTCCTGTAAATGGGCTTGTCTTGAAGAAATTCTTTTCATAAGTAGGTAACCCCTTCTTACTTGTACATATTCCTTTCTGCAAAGTTTTTTTTAAATTGTTTTGCAAATAAAGGTTGTTAATAAGTCTCTAATTGACTGTTTACTATTAAGAAAATTTCTTAGAAAGAATATTATAAATATTTATTTTGTGTAAATAAGAATTTTTAAAGAGATGATCACAGTTTTTGGATAGTTTAAAATAAGATGTTAAACTTTGAAAGATTATTCCAATTATTTGCAAGATCTTTTGAAAACTTGAGGAAAATGCAAATCATTATAAGTTTATTGAGCAGAGAAAGGTTATCTATAAAAGTAAAGATTTTTCAAGTCTTGGTACTCAAAAAACTCTGAAAATTGTCATCCATTGATTCTTAAGGATAAAACTATTTCACCCCATCCATTTAAGTTGTGATTTTTTAGAATGTAATTCTAAGAAATTATATAAAAATTTTAAGAGATAAGAGGTTTCATCACGAGCCTGCTTACCATGTTCATAAGAAGTAATAAAACTGACATTACCAATACTGCATATCAAAACAGGGTAATGGCTTATAAATATAAGACAAGGGGTCTCATCACGAGCCAGCTTGTTCAGTTTAATTACAACTAGTGAATGACATTGTTATTAACTGGCTACCAAACCAGAACAATGGCTCTTAAAAATAAAAAAATAAGTAAAAGACAAAAACATGAGATAAAATGTCTTATGAATTTATCTTTTAAAAGGTCATGATCTTAGTTGGATGGAACAATGAATAGTTAATGGTTAAAAGGTAACTTTGTCGAGACTATGAATGTTTGCAGGTAGCAGAGGCAATACCTATGACAATAGAGTATATTATAAAAACCAAACTTGGAGAAATCCACTTACTTCATTATTAACACCAATCAAAGCTTGAGATAACCCAAAAATATTTTTATTCTCAGGAAATTAGAAAGAGATTGTAAGTAATTTTTATTCTTTTTCATAGTTAGATTTTATTTTTGATTATCCTAAGATAGTTTTCATTATTTTTAAAAATCTTACTTACTAGAAATATAGTATTCATTTTATTTTTTCAGAGATAATTGTTTCTTTCAGTGAATCGCCAATTGCTGTACTGTACAACAACCCTCCCTTTTTTCCAAAATTTTAGAATAAAATTCATTTAGAAATAGGGTCTCTTTTTTCTTCTTTTAATATAGGAATAAAAGACTTAGAAATAAAGATTCATTGTTTTGAATGACTCATTGCATATCTTTATTACCAAGTGTGTACAAACAAATACAACATTCAAAAACTTCTGATCTGATCAAATATAAAAGACTTTATTATAGAAAATAAATCAATTGCAAAAGTCCCATGAACAGTAATCGGAAATTGGAAATCGGAAAAATCTTTGAGAGAAGTTTTACATACATGTTCAAAATCTCCGATGCGATTAGTCCAATTGAAAATATCCAATCACAAAGGATTTAAGTTATTCATTCACATATCTCTGATGCGATGCGATCAATCGCAATCGTGTGATCGGGGCACTTTTAATAAATTCTTTTTGGTCAATTGAAAATTCCCCGATGCGACGCGCTTTATTATAAAACACTTTTCAAAAGGAAATAAACATTTGTTTCGCTTAAATGAGAAGAATCTCTATATGGTAGACCCCACCATATCGCAATCGGAAATCGGAGAAAACCATTGATAATTCTTTTCGATTGAAACTCTTCGATGCGATATACCACCATCTAATCAGAAATCGGAGAAGTTCGCAATCGCAATTGGAAATCGGAGAAGTTCGTAATTGCAAAATCGGAAATCAGAGAAATCTTTATTGTGATATTTATACACCATTTGAATACTTCCGATGCAATTGTTATTCATATACTATATACTTGTCACATCGGAAGAGTTCATAATAGGTAATTTAATATTATTTTCACAAGCGCTAAAACTCCAATAGTAAGATCAACATTGAATAGCAAATCAAATGATTATTGGTTTACGATTTTGTTTTGAATACGTGAGTGTGACCCAAACAAAATATTTAAGTGTTACACGGATTCAATAAATAATGAATCATGAACCCATAATTTTTATAATTGTTCTTTTCAATTGCTTGTTTATCACGACTGAGAGCTTATTGCCTTGCAGAATCAAAGAACGCCAAATCCTTTCATTCGCAGACCGAGGGAAACAATATCAGACATAGAAATGTCGAAGAGAACAAGGAGAATGAAGACTGTTGTTGCTGCTAAGTTTGTTGAGAGTCCTACAGTCTCAAAGGAAAAACCAGTAAAGCTGAAGCTAGTTACAGATACATCATGTCAAGGGCTAGGCAAAATGACATGGGAAGGAGTTTATAATATGATTGAGAGTGAAAACCCTAAAGTCACAATGGCAAAGGTATCAGTTCTGGATGAAGATAACTCAGATTCCGACTCTGAGATTACTGAAAGAACACTTGCAAATTCATTCCTACATCGAATTGCAGCCAGAGCAAAAATCATTCCTTATTATGATGTGATTCGATGGGTCATCGATAGTGTAGAAATTAAGGACATAATGTTTATTTCAGCTTCTGGAGCATCTTTTGGATCATTCAAAGAAGAAGACCTCAAAGCAATGTATCATCTCCCTGATCCGCAGAAGGTCTATAACAAAGAATTTGTCAAAGAGTTTGCTAACATTAATAAATTTCAATCTGAACCTATCAAAGAATGGAGGAAAAATCCTGAAAAGCACAAAAATGAATCATCCGGTATGTATTCAGTAGATTCTCTTTCACCCCCATACTCCTATGCCACTGCTATGATGTGTAGATTATTTGGCAATAACAATTCTGCTAGGTTTTATATACAAATGGTTCCTTTAATCTTAGCTGTTGTCAATTCCGAAATTATGTTGGGCTGCTATTCTTTCTGATAGGATAGCTAATAGGATACTCGAATACAGACAAGATAAAACCGCTGGAAATACCACTCCCTTTTTCTTTTGTGCTTATATTCTAGATGCCCTTTGTTTCAATTCTGAGTTTCCCTTGTTAGGATGGAAATGGACTTCTAAAGATCCTACTCCGATTCATATATACCATAAACTCCTTTGGAAAGTTCATTTCAAAGATCATGTTTATAGGATATGTCATGGTTTCCTTATCCCAGTCTTTCAAACCATTTTCAATCGCTTCCCTCCTAGATTCTCCGACAAAGCTAAAACTGACTTATCCTCAATAGGAGATTGGTTTGGAGAAGAAAAATTCACGTATGTCAGGATTTTTGGGAGTATTGTGGAACCCCATGTTCTCCCTCTTTTTGTTCCAGATAAACTTCTAGCCCAGGAAATCTCCTATCAATTGACAGCTGAAGGAATGTCCAGATCTCTAAGCAATAGTAAGAAAAGAATGTGGCCTTCGTTTCCATTCAATTGTAGACATTTTACTTTGAATGAATTCAAGCATGCAGAAAAGGAAGTTGCCAAAATAAAGGGTTTTAAATTGGCAACAATCTCGGGGAGACAGTATGATCCACAAAAGATAGCTTTTAATGTTACTTCTTCAGTTTTGATTGCTCGGTTCGAGCATGAACCGGATGAATTTGATGATTTGTTTGTTTCATTAAATGAATTTTCTCAAGTTTATAATTTGGCCAAGTCCAAATTCCAGAAAGAAGAAATGAATAAATTTATGATATTTAGAAGTCAAAGATTGTTGAAATTTCCTCTAGAACAATTGAGAGTTCCTATACAAGGGTCAGAAACATAGGATACATCTGGAAAAACAGTAGGAGAAACATCTACCAGTAAGGTCACTACACAATCAACTACTGACCAGTCCATTGCACAGATACAAAATGAAGTACTAGGAAATGATCCTGTTATACATGCTGAAAAGGTGAGCACTGATGGAAAATCCGATGTAAATATTGATCAACATTCCACAGCTCAAACAGGGAAATAATTCACATGTACTGATACTAATGTGCATAATAAAAAATAAGGATCAGGAAGAAAAACCAATGAACAGGAAACAAATACAAAGAAATCGGATACACAACTTGGAGGAAACAAAACTACTGAGAAAATAGTAGAATCTGTTGATCCTAATGTTTCCTCATAATTGTTGAAACAATATAATCAATTTTCTCATCAATTAGGACTGCAGGATAATCCTGAAGAGAAAAATCCAGAAGATCAAGATGTTGAAATCATTCCTGAACATCCTACACGACAAATTGTGTTGAAAATTGAGGAGATCCCTCCTCTGGATGTATTCTACAGCCCTAAACATAAGGTTGTTGTTAAAAAACAGAGAAAAGGAAGGAAGATGGATCAGGACACAATTTTTGCTTCACAGGAAGAATTCATGAGTATTGTTTATAAGAATACTGAAGTCAATCCATCTGAGGATCTCAGTAAGTTATCCCAATATGCAGGAGCATACAGTGCTGCGAAAATAGATAAGGCTGCAGAGGTTTCTCAGTTAATGACCCAAAAAGATATCCATATAGCTTTACTTGAAGAACAAGCTAATGAAAATCAGCAAAAGATTGCTCAATTGGAACAACAATTACAAGATCAAGAGCTCAGATCTAAAGAGCTAGAAGAACAACTTTCCACAGAAAAGAAGAAAGTTGATGAGCAGGCTTTAAGCAAACAGCAACAGTTGAATCAAGAAATTTCTGAGCTACATAATTTGTTGCAAAATGAGAAAAATATGAAGATTGTACATGAAAAGGAATTTCAAGCATCTTTAGATAAGTTCAAGGATTTTCCCAAATTGAATGAATTCAAAGCAGAAGCTCTTGAAGCCAATAAACTGTTGTCTCAGTAGTTAAATAATTTTTGTACAAAATTAATTCAAACAAAGCCATTTATTGATATCACATCATCTTTGATACAGGGCATAGTTACTCTCAGGCAAGAGATTGAGGATGCCGATGAAAGGATTTCTGAATTTCTTACTTGGCAAGATACAGAAAAATGAAGAAAAGCTAATCTTCCTAAAATAGAAGAAAGACATAAGGAAATCTTGTTTACAGAGTGGGAACAATAGTTAATGAAAGCCGAGAGAGCTATATCAAGAGCTAGAAGCATGATGGGTAATATAACACAGTTTATTAATGACAACTTGCATGCAATTAATCTCATTTCAAATTGTGTTCCAGGCAGTTTGCTTAAAGTCAAAGAAACTGATCGTAGATGGAAAGAAGAAATAATGAGTAAAAATCAACAGATCAATAAGCTTCAAACAATATCTTGGGATAATATGTGGACCTATCTCATTAAGCCACTCAATCAACAATTAGCTATTAAATTCCTATCAAATGCTATTGATTGTTTGATTCCAGAATTCTCTGATGCCACATACGCTGGACAGTTATATTCCAAGATGAGTCATCTGTCAGAGGTCCTGGAAATGTTGAAAATTTTCCACCTGGCTACATTAAGCGAGAAGGAAAAGCAATGAATTAGTTCCACAAAAGATAGCATTTCTGTTTTTAAATTGATAGATTGTAGCAGTAGTAGTAGGATTATATTTTCATGTAATGTCATATTTAAACCCCTCTCATGCATTGGAGAAGGGGTCCTGAGTTGTAATACTTTTGACTTGGAGATTACATTTCTGTACTCCACTGCCTCTTATATTTTATAAAGGATCACATTTGGTGATTTTATGCGGAATTATCTTTAAAGTGTTGCATTTCTGTACCTTGGATTTCATTTTGCATCAGAATTATTGGATTAGAGTATCATATTTCATTTGAAAGCTTTCAAGATGGATAAGGTGTTTTTATCTATTCACTGTTGATTTCTTTTGTGATATGATATTCGCTTTAAAATTTGCTATCATTTATATATATTTGGTTTTCACAACGTTTCTTTATATATCATTTTTTAGTATAATTGAAATGTTATCTTTCATAAGTGTATGTAGATGATATACAATGATGAATACAATATGTTAATATAACTTTGTTTAATTTCTTAAAAAAATTTATCTTTATTTATTGCTGCACATTTCAATTAAACTTTAATACATTTTTATGGTTATTGTTAAATTGGAATAATTTTAAGTTGTAATCACATATGATACTCGGGTTAATTTTAGGATTTCTTTATCAGTATTTAGATTAAATTAGATAGTTTCATTTCAGTTATTTAGTCCCATTTTCAAATCATCCCAAATCAGCCCATCCAAACAAACCATTAGTTATAGGCATGGTCCCTTTCAATGTAGTCGAAGCCACCATACCAAACGGATAAGGAGTTGTCCTAAGGTCCCGACCGGGTGGTTTTCCCCAATGTTTGAAGCAGAGATTTTCTAGGCCTCAACAGGTTGGGAGAGGTTGTTTGGGGTTTATATCTTGTAATTTTTGAGTCATTTTCAGAGGTTGGACATTATTGGATGTTGATCCATTGATCATAGACTCTAGTGTAATCATTTTTGGCAGGAACTTAATGAAAAGGTTGCGGCTATTCTAGGGATACCTATGTTATGGAAATTTAGCATTGTTATTATTATGTCTCATTATGTATGAATGTTTTGTTTCATGATCCATTTCATTTCTATGATATGATGGTTTTTAAGTTGATAAACAAAATACATATCTCATCGCTCTATTGGGCACCTTCATATTTTGTCCATCTTCTTTAGTTTATAAATAGATATCATACTTAGCCTTGCTATTTTTAGCTCCTCACCTATCTATTCCATCCCACTCAAGAAACCCTAAAGTGTTAGGTTTTATACCAACCTTGCCCCATTGAATCTATGAAGCCCTAATCTTATTTTCCCAGACCTAGCCTCTTTGACCTAATTCACTCATACCAGGAACCCAATTCAAAAAACAAACCCCTATACTTATACCTAGCCTAAAGCCCCTAATTCATCTCCAATCCCTCTTGAGCGTGACTTTGTGGAGAGAGCCTTCTCTGGTTTTGAGTAGGGCTAGATACACAAGCCAAAATATTGGTGCACGTGATTACCTCTTGTTGGGATTTCTTCTTCACCCTTAGAGATGCGGGTGGAGTGATAACATGATCACGGATTTTGTACGCGGAACACAACGAATACGGATCATAACCATAGATACGAGAGATGCGGCGGAAATAATGCTTCATTTTATTAATGAAAAGTAATAGCTTTGCAATAAGCTTACAAACATAATGGAAATAAGCTAGAGCTGTGGTAGTGTATCTGCTGAGAAGAGATGTAGCGTGCGTCGATGCCTCTATAAAATGTGTTACATTGAGGATCGCTTGAGGCCTATTATGAGACATAATGGAAATATATGAGCTAGGTGGCGGCGTATCCACTGAGAAGAGATGTGGCGGCTACCGGCCACCCTGAACTATCTTCTGATACGGAACATGATGGAGATGGGGCGAGAGCTGGAGGTGCTTGCTCAGCGCTTATCTGCGAGAAGAGATGTATCGGCTCCGAGCCCACAGGCCATGCTGCAATGAGGCTCGAGGGCCTATTTGTTGTTGAGAAACAATGTAGAATCCGAAACGTCGAGCCCTAACCGCCGGAGATGAAGCGCCAAGCGCGGCGGGCGCTCGTTTGGAGTAAATTGGTGGTTCAACTTCACGGCGTAACTTTGGCATCCGATCTCCGTTTGACGACGCATAGTAGCTCGTGTAGAAAGATCTGTCTAGGGACTTCAATTTTTTGAGAACGAGCAACATCGGGTCCATGGACCCATGTTGCTCTCAGGTTTTCCCAAAAAAATGTCGTTTAGGGCCTCAAAGCGGCCTAGGAAGTTCCGGGACCCGAAAAACGCTTGCTAAAAATAGTACAGTTTTGTTGCAACTTGAAAATTGAAAGAGCTGAAGATGGGGGGTTCAAATGGAATAGGTGGGTGGCCACCAATATCCCACTGGATCATTAAGCGCCCAAAAGCGACTCCTAGAGTGGAGAACTCCAGAAACTTGCTAAAAATAGTGAGATTGTCTTCGAATGTGAAAATCGCGAAAATTGATGGTCTTGGTCCAAATGGAATAGTGGGTGGCCACCAATATCACACCTGGATCATTCCTCCCTCCTTAGGAAAAGCAATGGTCCCCAGTTGCGCGTTGAGATCCTCCATGAGATGAGGCAAAGTGCAAATTTGATCGAGTATTAGATGTGTTGAAGATGTCATGGACACAACGGGTGGACATGTTGGATGTGTTTAGTAAATTTGCTTTTCTTTATCGACCTCATCCGGTGCATGTTTGGATTACGTATGTGTAGTTACGAGATGTATGGCAACATACGGGTGGGGTGCATTGGGGGTCGAGATCAATGAGGTGCTTGTCCGACGGTGTAGAGGAACCTCTATGAGTGAGGAGAAATTGTCATTGTATTCCTCCATGGCTTTGTCCATTTACTTTGTAGCCGTGAAAGGGAGCCATCTGTTTTGAGGTTGTGGCCACTAATATTCTTCTTTGCACGAGAGTGAGTCGTAAGGGAGCCCGAGATTTCCTGGTACGGGAAACAATCTTACTACGTTGTTTTGCGATAGTCAAGAGAGATGGCGGGGAGGCGGTACTACCTCCGGTATCTGTGCAAGTTATTTCCCAAAGTAATAATAACGGCTACGGAGACCTAGACTCATACACGGCATGTCACCTCCATGAGTATGGTTGGCCCCGATAATATATCGGCTACATCAAGAGGAACAACATCACACAATACCTCATCTGGTGAATGGCTTGATGCGGCTATGGAAGTCGGCTTAACTGGCCGGCAGGATGCTGGAGATCTCTCACACGTGGAGGAGCCACCCAATGAGTATACTGAGTCTGCTTGGGTGTGCTATGGTTAGTAAGTGAGCAGCTTCACGACGTCTGGCTGAAATGAGGTTCTTTTGGCTTCCGCTATCGACGAAAGGCGCATCCGGAGAACGTTCACCCACATCTGCGGCCGGCGGAAGAGGCGCTCCCCTCCTTTGGATCCTACTGGACACCCTCCTTCACGGATCTTGGTGGTGGAAACAATGGCCGCAGAGGATCCTCGCATCCGATGATCTTCTTCCCTTTGTCATCTGTGCCTTTGTCTGGTTCTAACTACGGGATCAGAAAATGCATCTGATTCGGAGTGCCTTTAGTATCTGCCACCAAAGTAGCTGTAGTATGGCACGACACTCGTTTGTCGTGTAGATGGTGCATGTGAAATTCACACCACTTCCCTGTGTCCTTCTTTGGATTTGTGGTGTTGTTAAGTCGCATTGCTTTGGCCTTGCCCCTTGTTCTTCGGTTCGGGGGCACCTTTCGGATCAGCGGATCAAGTCTCGCTTCTTACGCTGATTTCTGCTCGATCTTGGAGGCATAGCGATATGCTCGTGCCAAGCGATGTAATGTCGAGCAACTCCATTTTCCTCTGAATGTGTTTGTGCGGACGACTGCCGGTACTCGAGACACCAAATGTCTCTGCGAATCTTTAATACCCAACTTTGTGCGCGGGGGTATGGAGCCGGGTCCAAGTCGGTGCGTGCACATCTTGATCCTTTTGTTGCCGCGGCGTGGTCCATTGGATGTATTTGTCCTCATAGCTCCCCACGGGGTAATATTGTTCCTTGATGCGAGTCTCGGAATGACTTCCAAGTGGGTGTGGTCGAGAACGAGGGTTCCCCTGCGCCCTCTTGCTCACGGTAGGTTTCCCACCCGGTCTTTGACATGGGGGGGGCGGCTTTTGAGGAGTGCAAAAATAATCTTTTTCTCGAGTCGAGAGAAGTCATGGGCACGAGAAATACCCTTCCAACAAGTTTAACCATACGCATTACTACGAGCGTACTGCATCTGACATGTCCCTTCAAATATAGGAATGTCAAAAGTTTACACTGTACCTTGGAGGGAGTGGCGCCTCCGGAGTGGAGCTGGTTGGATGCGAATGCGCCATATGTGGGCATTCGTTGAAGGATTTGAGAAAAGGATTATCCATCATCGCGTTCCTTTGTTTCTCGAGGGCCTCCTCGGCGATGACTGATAGGATCTCCTTGCTCCCTCGTCTTTCTTTTTCTTCGCCATGGGAGGTGAACGTCGGGGGTTTGCGAGAGGCTGATCTTGCGGGTTCACCCGAGATCGAGCCCTAACTCCTTATACCTTGGCCAGGTGTTGAGGGACATGCAAAGAAAAACAAAGAAAAGAAAGACGGGACAGCTACTGATGTACCAGCGATCGGATTTTTATGCGGGAGGGACGCCCTATCGAGACATACGAGATATAACCATAGATACGGAGGAGATGCGGCGGAAATAATGCTTCATTTTATTAATAAAAGAATGACGTACTCAATAAGCTTACACACATAATGGAAATAAGCTAGAGGCGTGGCAGTAGTGTATCTCGCGAGAAAGGAGATGTAGCGTACGCGAGCCTCTAAAGCTTGTGTTACATTGAGGCTCGCGAGCCTATTACGGACATAATGGAAATAGATGAGCTAGGTCTTGCGACGTATCACGAAGAGATGTGGCGGATACCGGCCACTTGAACCTATCTTACAATGCGAAATGATGCGGAGATGGGGCGAGCTAGAGTCTTGAAGTACGCGGTTATCTGCTGAGGAGAGATGTATAAATCGGCTCCCGGCCCACGAGAAGCTGCATTACAATGAGGGATCGAGGGCCTATTTATTGTTGAGAAACAATGTAGAATCCGAAACGTCCAAAACCCCTAACAGCGGGAGATGAAGCACCAAGCTGTGGGCGCCGTTTGTGGGTAAATTGGTGGTTCAACTTCCCGGGAGACGTAACTTTGGCATCCGATCTCCGTTTGACGCGCATAGTAGCTCGTTAGAAAGATCTACTCAGAGAATTCAATTTTTGAACGAGCAACATCGGTCCGCATGGACCCATGTTGCTCCTCGTTTTCCCAAAAAAATGTCGTTTAGGGCCACTAGGAAAACGGCTGCGGAGAGTTACGAGGACCCGAAAAAGCTGCTAAAAATAGTAAGTTTTGTTGCAACTTGAAAATTGAAAAGAAGCTGAAGATGGGGGTTCAAATGGAATAGGTGGGTGGCCACCAATATCCACCTGGATCATTAAGCCCCAAAACGCGGCTTCGAGAGTGGAGAACTCGAAAACTTGCTAAAAATAGTAAGTTGTCTGTGAATGTGAAAATCTGCAAGAATTGATGGTGCTGGTCCAAATGGAATAGGTGGGTGGCCACCGATATCCACGAGATCATAACACTTCCTATAGATTCAACATTAATGTGAGTCCTTTGGAAAGGAACTCAATCATCTCCAGGGAAAGAGCTTAATAGATTATCTCAATTTGCAGGTGCTTATGCAAATGCAACAATTGATAAGTGATCGAGGTTGAATCATTTATTTTAGAAAAGGACCATAAAATTGCTCAGAAGCTGGAGAAAATTTTCTGCGATGAAAAACGAAAAGAGATCGAGAAGGGGCTTCGAAGAAAATCATTAATGATATGCAATAGCGAGTTTGAAGGTCTTAAACTCAAAATGGAAAATGAAATTAAAGAAAAGGATCAAAATAATTCATAAAATTCAGTGAGAAAAATTAGAAAAGCTCCAAGAGAAGCCCGAAATCATTAAAAGAAGTAAAGAAAGAAGCAACATAGTTGGAAGCATTACGCGCAACACTATACAAGCAATTTTATATAAAAAGTACAATCGAGATAAAGAGCAAGTCAAGACCCGGTGATCGGTTAGTTACTCGGAGTTTCGAATATGAGATTTTTTATGAATAAATTGATGACAAAGTGTCAAAATATAGTGGATTGCAGCAGATACTCGTAGAGAGCGGAGAGGTACAGACCTCCCCCACTTTTGAAGAATGAATCAAAGATACTAATATTTGGAGATTGAGATATTAAAATAAGAGCTTAGCTATTATCGGAGCTAAGAATTTATCTTTCAAACATCTTTGAATATATAAAAGATTCTCTTCTACGAAAATTTGATTCATGAAGCATCAAAAGAAACGTTGCCGAAATCGGTTTCCTAAAACAATCCTCGGAAGAGACATCAAATATAAAAGCTATTGACACTGAGAAAGAATATGACAAAGTTAAATATGGATATTTACTGGTACTTGTTGATAAAGCCTCATAACCAATTGATAATATTGAGGTGCCTCTCTATCTGCAAACATCTCAACTCCTTCGACATTCAACAATGCGGTATTCATAGGCGAGATGAGAATGCAGCCAATCCCCCTAGCTCAAACACATGATCGAAATCATTCCGGCTCAAATACTAGCTAGACAATGAATATAGGAAATAATCATAGACTATTATAACTTATGCATTTTATTTCCCTAGTTTATAGTTTTATAGTTTAGAGTATTAGAAGACTTCTTTTACAAGTCTTCTATTTTTGTAATATTAATTAGTATTTTAAACCCTTTCATGCATTTAGAAAGGGGTCAAAATTTTGAGAAGATTGCTTTTGGAACACACACTACTTGTTTGAACAAAAGTTATCTAGTGAAAATGCGAACCTTGAAGCTATCTTTTTCGGATCTAAAGCTATGATTCAAAGGGTACTATTATCTATGTATTGATTGTTTTTACATTTTTGAGATTGTAGAAAACTTATTCTTTTTTATTAGTTTCATTCGGATAAATCATTGAAGTGATATATGTTCTTATTACTCATTGATATAAAGTGATTGAACGATATGTTGTTATATGTGATACTTAAAGATATTTATATCGATTAATGTTCCTCATCAACTAAATCAATTAAATTGATTTAGTTTCTTAAAAGTGCTATATATTCATTAAGCATGTGATGATCTATATTATTTTCATGCTTGTAGAAGTCTTATGCCTTAGTCATATATCTGAATCCATTCTCGCGGAAATAGTTAGATTAGTTTTAATTTATGTTATCACTAGAATAAATCACCTTCTTAGTGTTGATTTCATTTCTCTTGTTATATAAACTCTTTTTATACGAAGAGCCCAGGTCCCTTTATCACGGAGTCGGGCCCACTATTTTCAACAGAAAAGAGAGTTGTTTTAAGCTCTGAGACGGGGTGGAATCCCTAATGTTGAGGAAGTCACTTTCCAACCTTCAACACAAAAGTGGTTAATAAAAAAGTAGGTCCAAAATTATCTTTACGTAGTGGATGATAAATGAGTAGGGACAAAGGTTATTTTTGCTTGGTATCTAATAATACAAAGCAGAGGCATAGAAGTTCCTTTCGGTAGTAGTTGATAAACCTACAAGTAGGAGCTTGTGGGACATTGATGTACTATATCAAAGTTGAAGCTTTTATTTTCTACGAAGTAATGAAAATAAGTTTGGTTTCTTATATATATATGTTTCACATGTTTATGAAAATGGTTATGATGTTATGTTTTTCATAGTTGAGTTATGATATGATTACATGAGTAGTTGCTAAGAGGTGATTGAAAAATATAAATTGTTAAGAGTTTGTTAGGTCCCTATATTACTGAAGTATAGTCCCTTATTGTTGTTAGTGTAACCCCCTTATTTTTATTTTTGTACCCTTGTAACCCCCATATCTTTTATTATTGTGCCCTTAAATTATTATTGTTAGGTCGGCTAGGATTACATTGTGGCCCCATGAACTCCTATATATAGAAATGAGGTTTGTAATTTGGATCATCAAAGAATTGAACTTCATTTATGTAATGTATTAGAGGGTTTCCCCCTCAAATTGGCTGATTTCTAAGGTGTTGATCTCTCTTTCTTCTATTTTTTGGAGCTGGTTTCACAACATTTGGTATCGAGCTTTGGATTCTGAAAGGGTTTTGTTGCTCCAAAACGAGGTCATCGTGGAATTTTTTCTATAACTCTTTTTCCTAAGAAGGGTTTAAAATATAATTTTTTTAGAGGGCGAAGTCGAAATCTGAGGAACATCGATTAGCTGAATTTTAGAGCTTGGTTCACAATATTTTCCAGAGTTATGGTCTTTGGAAATTAGATATTTTTCAAGCTCCCGAATTTCATCTCAAAGAGGTGATTGTGGGAAAAATATTCACTCACTCTCTCTCTGAGCATCGAGATTGGAATGGCGTAAAAGAGTGACCATAAGTACACGGTTTCGGTTTCGTTTGGCATCGAATTTCGAGGAGCCGAAGGAGGAAGAGTAACATAGCATGGCAAGTTGTATAAGTTTTCTCTCGCGAACTTCAAGTCCATAATTAGGGTCATTGTGGTATATTGGACATAACATTGCCTTGAAGAATCCAAATTAGATCAGATCTATGGCATTCGAAAGAGGATTTAGAGGGCTACCTCGGGGACAAATTTCAAATATTGAAGATTTGAAATCATAGAGATAATTCCGTTTCAATATAGAGCTCCTCAAAAAAGTAGAAAAAAAGGTGTGTATGTTTTTGCAGGAATTACATAGAGATCTTGTGTAAAATCGGTTTGAAGTGATTCCAAGGGCCCTATGTGAGCATATATTTCGGTATTCGGTTCTGCAGAAATTCCTCCTAAAAAGTAATTCAACTACCCATTATGCTTGCCTCAGAATACTCTGCTATGATTCATGAAGATGAATAATTGCAACATGATCTATATAAATTCACAAGAGAAAGTGCACCAAATTTACGCTCTTGCAAAGAAAAACGACAAAAAAATGAAATGGAGGTTTTGAAGAAAGGCATGGAAGAAAAGATGGATGGTTTGAATAATAATATGGATGGCTTGAATAAGGCGTGGAAGCTAAGATGTATGACATGGAAGAAAAAATGAGAAAGACAACATGGAAAACATGAAGAATGATGCTAAAAGTAAACATGGAAGGTTTTACAAAGTTGATACTGAGAAATGATTCCTAATGGCGAAAAGATAGTAAAAGGAAACTCATGATGAGAAAAAAAATAAATGTTAATCATGATTTCATAAACTCTTATGTTGAATGGAAGAAACACCATATTCCAAATATGGATATGAGGAAGTTTGATGGGGAAGGATCCCACTTAACATGGATACTTCTGAGATGGAGCAATACTTTTTATCTCAATAATGTGCAAAACACACAAAATGTACGCATTGCAAATTTAAATTTAGAAAAAAATACATTTGTATGGTATCGATGGCTTTTGCTACTCGTAAAAAAATTGTCACTTGGTCAATTTTTACAGAGGAAATGATAGCACATTATGAGGATAAAAAGAGCAACACCTTCTTTAGCTCAATTGATAAATCTCAAACAAAAGGGTTCGGTGGTGGAGCTTACATTGAGGACTTCTAAAGAAATTGAATATAAAGAGTGCTTTGATATTCCATAGGAATACGAGTTTCATGTCTTCATATGGAATTTAAAAAGGATAACATCCAACATGAATTTTGCGTTTGGGAACTTGATTCATTGAAGAAGGAATTGAGGTTGGAAAGAAAAATTGAATGTAAAATTATGGCAACAAGCAAGCCTACCACTCACATCTATAAAGATGGAAGTCGTTGCTACTACTAGACTTCCACAACCTATGAGGTTGACACCACAAAAAATGGGAAGAAAAAAGAGCAAAAGGGCTTTGCTATAGTTGTTATAGCAAATACACTAAAGAAGTTCATAAGTGTGTTGAAGAAATTATTTTACATAGATTGTGAAGAGGAGGAAGAAAATGAAGAAGAAACGTCAAAGAAAGTAGAGGATATACACCGAGGAAGAAACCTAGAAGAAGAAGAAGAAGAAATGAGTCCCACCATATCATGTAATGCATTAGCAAGAATTACCATTCCTCAAACTCTCAAGATAGAATGACATATCAAGAAGAAAAAGGTAATAGTATTGATTGATTCGGGTAGTATCTACAATTTTATTCATTGTAAGGTATCTAAGGAATTGAATTATTTCCTATACCCAACACCCGAGAATGTCAAGTGATGGTTGCAAATGGAGGAACTATAAATTGCTTTAGAAAATGCCCATAATATCAAGCTAGCCATGGGGGAATATGTATTCAATATTCCAATGGTTTCCATCCGATGGGAGGTGCTTGATGTTGTACTAGGAGTATAATGGTTACAATATTTGGGGACGATAGCTTTTAATTTTCAAGAAATTTTCTTGATATTTTTTTCGAAGGAAAGGAAATCGAATTCACAGGAGGTATCCACGGGAAGCCCGGGAAATATAATAAGCTCTAATGTCATGACAAAGCTTAGAAGAAAGAACAACAGGCGTAATTGCACAATTATGCTCACTAGAAGTTCCAACATCAAAATCATGTATTTCTCAGGATCTCCAAAAAGTCTTGGAAAATCATTCCAAGGTGTTTGATGACTCCCAAAGGAATCCCACCTATTCATAGATCATGATCATGCTATTCATTCATTCCGAGGAAGTGTTCACTCACAAACATCTGCCTTATAGATATCCTTATGTACAAAAGAAGAAAAATTGCAGCAGTATGATAGCATAAATGTTAGAGAGCTAGTATAATTCAACCTAGTCAAAATTCTTTCTCTGCTCCGAGTAGTATTGAGTGCACAAGAAATATGGATCATAGCGCATGTGTCAGTTATAGGGAGCTACAATAGCTCACTATTAAAGATAAATTTCCCATTCCTGTGATTGATGAATTATTGGATGAATTACATGGAGCAATTTATTTTACCAAGTTGGATCTTTGTTTAGGATATCATCAAAATAGAATGAATACTGAAGATATTCCTAAAATGGCATTTCGAACTCATGAGGGTCATTATGAATTTTTGGTCATGCCTTTTGGCCTTACCAATGCACCTTCTACATTTCAAGGGTTGATGAATTCCATTTTCAAACCTTTCCTTAGAAAATTTGTGCTAGTATTTTTTGATGATATACTAATCTACGGCGAGTCTTGGAAGGATCATGTATACAACATGTGTTGAGATTGCAACAAGATGACGAGCTTAGTGGAAAGGGAGTCGCTTCACTAAGTGGGCCGCGTGAGGCTATTTTTGGTGCAAAGTATATTTTTGGGATATGTCTATTTTTAGACATATGGATCATGTTCTATGAGTTGTAGGATGCTATTTTTTGGATGGTTGGTCAAGTCTGAAAAAATATATGGGATCTTATATTTTTAGACATCACTAGGCGGAATCTATTTTTAGATTGCCGGTCTAAAAATAGATATGTCGAATATTATTAGCTCTTAATAATATTTGGACTATAAACATTATCTTATTCTCTTGGAGCACTTCGAGTTAAGTGCACAGAGATGTGGCGCACGGGAGCTAACGAAGGAATTACACTATTCCTGAGGGTTAAGTGGAGCTATTGCATGGATACTTGCAGGTTAGAACTCGTGTGATAGAGTTTGGTGGAGTTGATTGAGGAAGTTGAGTGAGTTGTATTTAGTTTAACTAATCTAAACATAGTAGTTGATCTATTTGCTATTGAGTTTAACTAATTGATACAATTAGTGAGTGGTGTGAATTAGGTATTAATTAATTCACTAATTATAAACTCATAAATCAACTAAAGAATGCATCGGTTAACTTTAGTGCATGGGACGGTTTAGTGGAGACCGATGCGAGAGATAGGTGAAAGAGCGGGTTAACTATCGAGTTGTGACTACTAATGTGATGCTATTTGCAACACACAAATAAGTGGAGTAGCCCATGAGGATTTCGCAGTTCAAGCCGGAGTGGTTTATCATTTAATGAAGCCATCCCATAGCATTGAAAATGACAATGAGGCTAGCTATCAAGTGGCAAAAGATTGGAGCATGTGTTTTGCTAGATGTAGCTTGATAGTGTGTAGCAATTGAGGAGGCTATGCATGAGAGCTTGTGAGGGAGCTTTTGTACTATGATTGTTACATGATCTCCATGACATATAATACTACTGAGATAGTTGGGGTTTTCAGCTTTAAGATTTCCCATTAAATGTTGTGTTCATATGTGTGATTGTTTGTGCTTTTAATGTATGCATGCAATTGATTTTATTTCCGCATGTGATGATCGGTGAGTAGAAGAGATTCCATATATTATGCATGAAGCTAAAATAGTGTGTGATCGGGAGAATCTCGGTGAATAATATATCGGGTTATTCAAATTCCTACAACATGTTGACGGGGTACTCAAACTATTGGAGGAGAAACAATTATATGCTGAAAAACATCCAAATGTTTCTTTGGAGTACAAGAGGTGGAATGTCATGGGTCATAATGTATCTCACAAGGGTGTTAAAGGGTAGACCCTAACAAAATTATGGCCATTAAGGGAATATAAATTCCCCACAACCATACAA
Organism: Pinus albicaulis; assembly: GCA_034641835.2. Lineage (NCBI taxonomy): Eukaryota > Viridiplantae > Streptophyta > Pinopsida > Pinales > Pinaceae > Pinus > Pinus albicaulis. Next base: position 45,095 of record JAXQQM020070297.1, read on the forward strand.
ACGATTGCACGGATTTCTCGGAGTTAACGGTATTATCACAAGTTTGTTAAGAATTATAGGGCAGAATAGCGGCACCTCTAAAAACATTATTGAATAAAGATGCATTTTCATGGACTCACTGGAGAAACTATGGCCTTTGAACATCTTAAAAGAGGCAATGTGCCTAGCACTAGTCTTAGCTATGCTAGAATTCACAAAAACCTTTATTGTGGAATGTGATGCCTCGGGGAAATGGAATTGGTGTTGTTTTAATGTAAGAAGGAAGACCCATTGATTTCTTAAAAGTAGTTAAATCGAAAAGGAAAGTATTTATAAAAGGCTATTTATGAGAAGGGAAAATGTTGGCAATACTACATGCACTAAAGAAATGGAGACCTTACCTAATGGGAAGACACTTGAAGGTAAAAGCTGATCATGATAGTCTTAAACACTTTTTGGAACAAAGATTATCTTGGAAAAGTAGAAAAAATGGGTCACAAAGATGTTTGCAGTTATGACTTTGAAATCATATACAAAAAGGGAAGCTGATTTTGTTGCGAGATGAACTCTCAGAGAAAGGATGAAGAGGAGGAAGCATTGTTTTGTGCCATTTCAATTATCCTGACCGGATTGGATAATCAAAGCAAGGGATGAATGAAGAAGGACGAAGAAGTGTGGAATCTCATTCAAAAGTTGTAGAAAGATCCTAGTACATCTGATACATTTAGTTGTTAAAATGATTCCTTATGGTACAAATATCACTTATATATTTTCAGAATTCCCAACTAAAACCAAATATTCCTTTGGAATTGCACACTTCTCCTTTAGGAGGACACATGAGTTTTTAAAAGCTTACCACGAGGTGAAGAAATAATTTTTTGGGATGGCACTTAAATATATGATATTCAAAAAGTTTATGGTGGAATGTTTGGGTTTGCCTACAAAATAAAGTTGAGACAATTAAGACCTTGGGGTCTTCTACGGCCTTATCCATTCCAAGTCAACATTGGGAGGAGATTTCAATGGATTTTATCACGAGTTTACCTAAGTACTGAAGGAAATAGTGTCATCATGAGTGGTAGTTTATATACTTACGAGTATGCACACTTTTGTGCATTATCTCATCCATTTAAGCGGAAGTATAGTTGCTCTTGTATTTATGGAAACAATTCAAAAGCTACATGGAAACTCGAAGATTACTGCATGAAGTGAAAGAGATCCCATTTTACGAAATTTTTGGACATAATTATTTTCTTGTTTGGGTACTCAGCTGTCTCAGCTCATCTTATCATCATCAATCCGATGGTACGGAAACATAGATAGTGAATAAATGTTTGGAAGGATATATTCATTATATTGTATACGATAGAAGTAAGCGCACAATGGGTCAAGTGGTTACCTCTCTGTTGAATGGTAGTATAAAACATCCTTCCATGCTGTAATGCCAATGAAATGACCCCATTTATTGTACTTTATGGATATCATCCACCGTACATCACGTCTTCTTTAAGGGGAAAATGCTAGGGTTCAAGTAGTGGAGGATCACCTTGAGGCATGAACAGAAGTTCTCCAACTCTTAAAAGGATAACCTAAATTTGGCACAAAATCGGAATGAAACAATAGAGCGAGATCAACATCCACGGTGAGGAGGGTTTTGATGTGGGAAGCTAGGGTATTTTTATAGCTACAACAATACAAACAAATGTCCCTCAAAGCAAGCTAATAAGGATAATGAAATTATCTACCAAAGTACTAGTCCTTACTGAGGTTTTGCAAAAGATTGGTACTATGGCATGAGAAATTGGAGATTCTGCTTCTTCTCGAAGTGCATCTAGTTTTCCATGTTTCATGCTTAAAAAAGGTTATAGGGGACAAAATTCTAGTTCGAAACAATATCGCACGAGAACTAGATGAGGAAGGAAAAACCATATTGGAACTGTAGCGATCCACGAAACTAAGACACTGCGACAACCTACAGAAAAGTCTATCAGATTTCGAGTATCTCATCAGCTGGAAGAACTTACCCACGCGATTCTATACATGGGAGAGATAGAGAATTTTATACAAAAGCACCCAGGCTACTCAGAGCATTGAGGGACAACACTTTTGAAGGAGAGGAGCATGTTAGGTCCCTATATTACTAGTATAGGCTCTTATTGTTTTTAGTGTAAACCCCTTATTTAAAGTTATTGTTGCTACCCCTCTAACCCCCATATTTTTATTATTGTGCCCTTATATTATTATTGTTGATTGGCTCATTACATTATGGACCCACTAGGATTACATTGTGGCCCCATGGACTCCTATATATAGAAAGAGGTTTTTCATTTTGTATCATCCAAGAATTGTTCATTTTGGTAATATGATTGGAGGTTTCCCCTTCGAAGTGGTTGATATCCCTTTTCTTCTATTTTGGAGTTGGTTTTCACTGAGAGTTGTATAATTTGGTCACGCTACTAATTCACCCTCTACATTAGTGTCTTGGTTTAAATTGTTTATAAAGAAATGTGGTATTTTAAGCAAACGAGTCCCTTTAGGAGTTATTTTTAACAACTAGAAGGAAGATAAGGGATCATGGAGAACCAAGTTTAGGATTACCTCGGATGGATTTGAATTAACTTGAATGGATAAAATTATACATCTTGGAAGGTAAGAATGATAATATTGTTGCAATCTCTTTATTTGGATGTATGGTTATCCATGGTCCAATAATAGATTAACAAACAATAAGGTTGATGAACAAGTCAAGGGAGGAAATAGGAATATCTAAGTAAGATATCGAGAAAGTAATGAAGTGTAAGACCTCACAAGAAATATGGAATGAGTTACAATCCATAAAGGATATATAGATAAAAGTTACATGTGATTTCAATACCCTTTCTCAGAAGAATGGAGCGGTCAAAGATTCAAATAATAGTGAAGATCATGAATAAGAGGGTGATTCACACTGTATCAGAGAGGCCAAGTTGTTGATCAACACAAAGAGGATTAAAAGGGAGATCAAATATACAAGTAAATTGATGTTTTGTTGTTATTGTAGAACAATAGACAATTTGATTTCAAGTTGTTTAATTGCAGAGAGTACCTATGAAAGTGAGAGTTTCTTATCTAGTAGTAGTGAAGAAGGAACTACCTTGATGCTTGATAAACAATATAGACACTATTCAAGAAGTCAATGGGTCCACCTTTGGTGGACGAGGAATAAATAACATCTCATGTCGTCTCTAGAAAGATCTCCCTATAGTTAAAAAGGGATCAAAGTTTTGAACATGTTGTGAGTGAAAATAGACACTGAAGTTGTGAATATAATACCTCCTCTATTGAGTGAAATTTGGAAGATCTTGAAGAAAATATTTATGTAGAGAAGGAAACTCATATAAGCTCTTGAGGAGATGAATAATATTAGATCCATAAATCTAGAGATGGAAGTGGAGAATAGAACATTAAAGGAAGCGATTGAATAGGTTTCATAATTTTTTAAGTTTTTGAAAGAGATTTGAACTAGCCATAGTCCCCCTCGGGTCGAGACAATATTGGAAGGTGAAAGTGACTCAAAAAAAAATTAATGGGACCCATCGGTTTTGATAAAGAAATATATAACAACAATTCGGTATAAGATAAAATAACCTAACTACAAAGATACAAATATACTTCAGAAATAAAGGAGAGAAAATGTATTGCGTCCCCCTATATATGTTTTGTTGTGGTAAATGCAGTGACACTCTTCTTCTAAGTGTCAAAAAGAGGAAAAATAAACTTCATTAGCATAGGGAATAACTCTCTATTTCAGAGAAACAACCACAAGTTTATCATATAAATTAAAACATACATGTGTAGAGAGTCTTTTCCCCTCAAAGGAATTTTTTCAATGGCCCCCATGGGAACCCGAAGAGTGAAGAATTATCGGTCTAGGGAAATTGGATGGAAAGCGAGAAGCTATGGTAAGAATCAATTAATTCTTATAAATCAATGTTGAATGTTGCAAGTGTAAAAATTATGGGCACTACACTGACTACATGAAAAAATTGAAATAATTCACCTCCTTTCTCGGGAACAAGTCAAACAAATGTCATGAATCATGTTAGGAGACAACGTAGGAAAACTAGCCAACGAGGTACAAGCTTTGCACTGAGATATATTATAACAATAATAAGAAGGTCGTATGGTGCATGGATGAAACAAAACTATTGTTTGTATTTGAAGATTATCAATATAATATTAGTAGATTGAAATCTGGAATTATTGTGGTTGAGTCTCTTTTTTATATAACTTGCAATAGGAAAATAATTCAATTAGATAAAAGAAACAACAACAACCCACAATGTTCTCAAAACTAGTATAGGAAGAAAGAAGGAAAAAAATAGTGAGAAAGAAAGAGCAATAGGTAATTTTGATCTGGATTTAATTAGTGCTAACAAGAGGAATGATTAATGCTTTTATGCTCATAAGCGCAGGACATTGCATCAATCGGGAAAGAGTACCAAATCAACTTACAGATTTACATTGACTCATGGTGTTGACCAGTGAAAAATCTCAACATACCCATGTATGGAAGAAAAAGGGAGATAATATAATACGAGGGGAGTAGATACCTTATTCCTCTTCATTAAAAATAATAGATTGGCACTAAGTGAATCAAAAGGACATATGCAAAAAGAAAAAAAGGATCATGCCGAAGTCATGCATCTAAAATATAAGGGAAGTATGCCACTTTTTTTTCTTTATTTTATATGGTTGAATGAGATTAGTGTTTTGCTTTGAGTATTATGGTTTATTTAATTCCAAATCAGACTTAAATAATGAGTATAGATGATAATTATATAACGTAAATGATGAAGAGTTCCTTGTCTCGTGCAAGTATTTTTACAAATTACTAGTGCCAAAGAAGAGAGAATTATAACCGTGGGGGAGAATATATTCAAGTTTAGATTTTCATATCGGATAATTTTATTAACAATTGGTATCATAAATTGCTATACTCAATTGTTTTTTTCTTCAGGATAAGAATTAAAGACAAAGGTTCTTAGTGTTTTTTGAATTGTAATTTTACCTGAGATATTAGAGATTAAGTTGAAAATATGATGAATGTATGACCGTTGTGATGATTCCCGAGAATATTATATTAGTAGCTTGGTATCTAGCATACAGGTTGTGATGAGAATAACATGATAATAGGGGATAACACTCAAATTATCAAGTTCTTAACAACCGATATCAATGGAGTCAATCGAAACTATTGGTATCTCAAGGTATTATCAATTGGTATTAACTATCATTAGATTTTAATTCGGGATGTAGTATTGTATTGTTAGTATGGAAATTTCCATTCCAGAGTGTTGGTGAAAATATTCCTTATTTGAATTTTGTTAATGTTCATGTTGAGTCAGGATTGAATTTCATGAAGTCTATTTCCATTATAAGTCTATCAATTGAGAGTATATTAGAGTTGGTGGGCTAGGCATGCATTGGTGAGGGTGCTCTCTATGTTTTTCATATATGAACTTCCAAGTGTTGTACTTTATGTGTGTCATGTGTACACTGAAAGTGTCATTAAAACATAGGATAGGTTAATGTTATTCACTAGAGTTCAATAATATGTTTCGGGGAAGAGGCATAGAATAGCAGATGTAAGCTTAGTTGGAGACTTAAACCGATGAACATGATTTTTCTTATGATTTCTAGGTTGTACAAGCATGTGCTACTTTAGCGAGAGATCCATCTTGACTAGTTAGGACATATATTTGGAGTAATTACTCTATCAACTCAATCTTCTTCAAGAGGATAGAAAGGAAGGTGCTTGGATCACATTACGGATAGCTTGAGTTTGCGAGTCATAAGCATAGATGATTGACAAATCCACGATTGATAAAGAAAGGGGGAGATGTAGCTGCATACGGGGAGCATGTTGGTATCTTTTCCATTGATGTAAAAGGGAGATGTATGCTGAAATAAAAATGGAGTAGAAGTGTTGGTGATAAATTGAAATGAGAATTCCAACAACATAAGTATACCAAAGAAATTTTACATAAAGGAAAAAGTGCATCATAAGGGGGATCAGCATCCATAAAAGAAGAAGATAAAATAAGCGAAGTACACTTTATCTTTGTTTGATTATTGGTGATGTTATTTTTATATCATGGTGTTTCCATAAATTTCAAAGGGGGGGGATATTGTTATAAATATGTTGATCATTGATGTAAAAGGGTGATGAGATGAAGGAAAAGGAAAAGAAGATGATGGGATATTGTTGGAATATGTTTGTGAAAGGAGGTGGTCATTTATGTCAAGTAATTGATGTAAGTATTGATATCTTGTTTTCCCACAGGGTGTTGGACAGAGTATTGTAAATGGCCGAGTGTATTCAGATCAAAGGAAATGAAATGGAAAAAAATAGAAGATTGCAAGAAGAAGGAATATTTGCAAATGTGTGGAAAAGGAAAAGCTCAAATGTTTCCCAAGGAGAATGGTGAAGAATAGTGGTGGAGGTAATTTGTTAATATGAAAATAAATTTGGAGTTGCTTATTATATAGTAGATTTCCTCAAATGAAATTGGAACCCACTTAGATGGATAGATCTCTAAAATATCTTCCCAGATTAGTATATGGAAATCCGTAAAGAAGGCCTCTTGGATCACAAGTTATTCCAGGTGCAAAGTTAGTACCCCTAAAGATTCAAAGTAACAGTATTGGTGAATTTAACCTTTGGAGAAAGTTTTGTTTGGTGGTATTTTCCAATGTAGCTGAAGCTACTTGTTGGAGTGGTTATCCAAAGTGTTGGGAAAACATATCGACAATAGAGAAGTGGGAAGCATTTTTATTAGCTGAAGTGACAAATATACCATAGCAGCTCATCCAGAGGGAGTAGCACGGAATATTTTTCAAAAAGAACATTGGAGGATTAAGAACTTTGGGTCTAAGAGTGCCGGGACATGGTGTTATGAATGAATTGAAACCATGAGTGTAGAGGAGTTTTGAGTACAAAAGTAAAGCCCTTGCCATGGCTTAAGGTGAAAGAAAAGGGGATGAGTGAAGTATTATACACATGGTTTTATGCAACATTTTATAAAGTGTTTGGGCTGATACTTTTACATGGAAGAAAATTAATAAAAAAGGCTCTTTGGTATATACTACAAAGGAGCCCAAGTGGAAGTGTTAAGTGGCATTTTTATAGGAAGTGTTCGGATTTGAAGCAAATATATGGGTTTTCTAAAGAACTTTTGGGCCACTGAGTTAAGGACTTCGGAGCTTATGGATGAGTTGAAAACTTTGAAGGTTTTTTGGAGCTTACTAGGAAAGGCTTAGAACCTAATGTATGAACAAGTTGGAAACATGATTTTTTTCATTATATATTATATTTGGATGAATAAGTTGGAAACTATAAATTTGTCTTTTATCACAGGAATTCTTGACAACACTAAAAGTTAAAATAGGAGACATGAATGAGTTGGTATGCGCCACTAGAAACATGGAAATATCTGAAGCGCATATTTATTAGATTAAGCTAAAAGTGGAGTTTAACTCAAATTTAGAATAACCTTTACTCAATCTTGTAAAAATTCTAGAACAACTCAAATTTATGCATTTTAACTCGGAATTTCTTAAAAAATAGGTTAGAGAGTATTTGAATACTTGGAGAGCACATTAAAAGATTTAATTGAATTAGGACATGGAAAAAAAAATAAATATTTATGCATGAGGAATGAATGCAAATATAAATAAAATTCAATAACCAAAATATCGATGCAAAATTATGACATAAGCATAATTACGATTTCCAATAAGTGTGTGCAACAATGCAACTACTTTGGTTGTGAGTGTGAGTGAGAGGCTATTGGTGCAATGAGATGCATAGTGTTGTTAAGAATCGAGGGTGAATCAAAGACTCAATTTTGGTGTTTGAAAGGAATCGTCAGAAAGGAAAAATATGAGTTGGTGATTTTTGTTTTGGTGTAGGGATTGATGTTGTTGGTGTGTATGGAAGGCATGATGATGTCGGTGATTGTTGGTGTGTTTGGTGTTTGTTCGGTAATTAGAGATTAATGAGGGTGTTTTAATGGTGGCTTTGGTGAGTATTTGTTTATTTACTCATAGGTGGCTATTGATTCTAGTTTGAAAACGGATGAAATATGGATCAACGGGGCTAGCTAGTGGTATCTCGCATTCCGGGGGAAAGAGTCTCTTTCGGAAGTGGATGATAAAGGAGTAGGGGGAAAGAGTCCCTTTTAGAAATGGATGATAAATAAGTAGGGGAAATAGTTTCTTTTAGTTAAAACTAATAAATGAGTAGGGTAAGGAGTCCCTTTAAGTGGTAGCTTATATACAAGCAAGGATAGAAGTTTCTCTTCGTGTAAATGGTGATAAACTCTACAAGTTGGAGTTTGTGGGACATTGATATAATAGAAAATTTGAAGATTTTATTTTTCAAAAAAGTAATGAAAGAGGATTGATGTATTATATATATGTTGCACATGTGTATGGAAATGGTTATGATGTTATCGTTTTTCATGATTGATTTATGGTGGTGATTACATGAGTACTTGCTAAAGTGATTGATAAGTATAAATTGGAAAAAAGTTGTATAATTTGATCACTACTATTGATTCACCCCCCTCTCGGTTAGTGTCTGGTTTCCATTATTTTCACTAACAAGGCTTGGTGATCGATATAGCTCATTTTCCAATGCCACGAAAGATGAAATGTATGCTTTGAGCCACATCATTCATTTGTCTTCGCTTCATGGGAATTGTACATTATTAGGGACATTATTCTACCATTGAGGACAATCTCTCTTCCTATGGTTTTCTCCAAAAGCCAGTCACTTCATAGGTTCCCATACGATACTCTTGATTTCCTCTCCTATAGGGTGAGATAACTAATCTCTCTACCACAATAACGGATCTATGTTGAAATTCTCCCTTATTAGGAGTGGTGAAAATTCATGTTCTTTCCCAATTGTTGTCTTGTAGCTTTCTCCCATATATTGCACTTTTAAAGTTGGGCTTTGCTTTTTTACTTCCAATCAATATGGAACTTATTCCAAGTGCTTTTTATGTTCATAGACATGCTTCATCTTCTGGATGGCATCCTATAGAGTTTGTGGCTCCTCAAAATATATTATATCCATAAATTTTTGTGGAAACCCATTGAGATATCTATGAATCTTTTCCTTCTCATCCTTAAGGTAGGGTACATACCTAAATTCATCCATGGATTTAGGTGTGTATTGATAGCTGTCAACTACCATATTTTGTGCTCATAAAAATTCTTTGGCCTTTCTATCATAGTACCTTTAATATAAGTACTTTTCTTGAAAATATCTCTCAAATATATTCCAAAGAAGCTCACTCCTCTTGATTTTTCTTAACATGTTATTTAGGTATTACCAATAGATATAAAATTTTACCTTCAATATAAATATGGACACTCTTGCTTTCATATTCTTATAGTAATCATGTACTTTGAAATATTTCTTCATTCCTAGATACCTTGCTTCTACTTCATCACACCTTATTCACCTCTCCATAAAATGTAGGAGGTTTTTCCATTTAAACTCCTCTACTGATCACATTTTTCCTCTCCTTTTCTGGTGCTGACAGTTGCCTTTTGGTGGTTGCACTAGAACAATTTCTTGTGACTTTGTATGTTCTTCTCCTTGGAGTACTAATTGGAGTTCGACCTCTCATTGTATATTTTCTTATATATATATGAGCCCTCCTATTATTCTACTTTCTTCCACACCATTAGTATTCAATTCATTCCTTCCAAGTCGCTAGAGGGAATTTTCCTACCCTTACTCCTTAGGTGCTTCTTTCCACCCAAAATCATAGTACCTCTTCCCATGAAATTTTGGCAGGGATTTACGATATGGTGGCATTTACTTTTGATTGCTTCACACGAGACACAATAAATATTTATTGGTTATCCTTGTAAATTCTTAGCTAATATCTTATTCTTATAAGGTTGTTAATCTAATTAGGAGAGTCCTTCTCTTTACCCTCTTGAAAATTGAGTCTTCTTCATGATGCTGGTGGAATTTATTGGGGATGTGATGCACCATTTTGCTACTCATTACCTTACCCTATCTTGGTGTTTTCTTTTGTAGCTATTATATACACATAATTTTTAGCCAATTAAAATATAACTAAACATTTCAACACCTTTTATTAATTGAAATAAGGCCATCGATGTAAGGTTATATGAGGCCAAAAATTTCCATGTTAGTATGCTAGTTAGAAACAAAATAAAAAATTAGAAATATATACTTCAAATCAATTTTCTTTTGATGAAGATGGGATGTGCACACACATTAGCATGCACACATGACAAACAAAGCAACCTCCTAAGGACTAACTTTGCAACACATATCTCCAAATATAATTATTTAAAGCCCCATTCAAGTTCAATGTTTGGAACCATGATCACGATACCACTGCTGTGCTTGACTCCCTCCCAACCCCTTGCAGCTTCACTCGAGCATAGTGGGAAGTGTGCATTTAATCTAGCAACCTCTATAGTTTTATTCATGTAAACAGGGGTTACAAAATTTCCTTGCTTCCCACAGAAAGTTGGCTACATTCAAAATTTGGGAAACACCATCACATCCAACTCATAAACACTACAGAAATATTTCCAATGACATAAAATTTACCATGACTCAATTCCTCAATTAGAAGATATGAAAATGTTAATTTAACCCTCTTGGACCCCTTGACACATCAGCGAGAAAGCCTACCATGTGACATACACATGGCACTTCTGACTTAAGAGGGGTCCCTTTATGATACCTTCCACATTATAGTGAAACTATGCATTCATGCCATCATGCCTTACTCAACGTAGCAGAACATTCACGCTCCCTGATTTCCATGGTATGAAAAAAAAATCGGTGTCATGTGATGGAATGATTCTCCATCATATGGTTTTGCCTCTCCTCCTCTAAATCCGTCATCCACGCCCTCACCACAAATTGAAAGCATGGAACCCCTGCCGGTGCCTACGATTTGTAGTGATATGGATCCGAGTCATGTTGAATTCTTGTTAATTCCATGCAAATTCCCTATGCTAGGTGGAATCAATGACCAACTCCATGTGTCACCCAATCATATGTCTCATATGCCTGAGTGGAATCCTTCCACCTAAACCTGATAAGGGTCCCACGATCCTTTGTCCCTTCTGTATTTCAATGATTTCCCATTATAAGGGTTATGGTTGAATGAGTGACCATAGTTAATTTTGGGAAATCTAGGTTCAAACATATAGGTTGCACTACCCATGTGATGATGACGATCATATTTTTGTTAGTTCCCTCTTTCGGGAGAGGTGCAAGATTGATTTAAAGGATCATCTTGTTTGGATGAAAGCGAACATATATTTTGACTTGATTTTCCACACATGTGCGAGATCAGGTCAAATTTGTAATGTAGGCTCTACAGACCTAATAGATGTGTGCACACATGCTCATACATGCGGATATAAATTGGAGAGACTTGGGAGATAATTTTCTCATCAACTCATCACCGCGTTCTCTCTTTGTGTGATTTGATTGGTTGATAAGCCTTTGGAGGCCTCTCTCTCTCACACTGATACGAAGTTGCGGCTTTAGAAAAATTTGCGAGACTATTTTTTTCGGGTTACGATTTACGTGTGACTGACACGTATGAATGTGGACTTAATTTTTTGAAGATACGTATCCTTGGGCACAAAAAATTGAGGTTGAAAATTGACTTTGATCTGAAGCCCTAAAACTACAACGTTGAACTTTTTGCATTGATTTTTTGTTGAACATCGATTAAATTTTGATGAGTTGTCTTTGAGGGATGTGTGTGACATTTGGAGGGTTGGCTAATTTGATGTTGAGAAAGACTTTGTTGGCTGATGCATCTTGTTCCACTTTGTACGTAATGCACTCCGTCTTATATCCTGTGATTAGACCTTAAGAAGAATTATAAAATATGATCTATAATATTGGCTTGTGATACTGTTGATATATTATTGTGTTCTATCAACATTTTCCTTTCAAGTTTATGTGATTGCTAAATTCGAATTTGGCCTTTAAATATTGAATTAGAATTGCATTAAGCATAGAACATTCCATGTCTTTCTAAATTTAACATGGCATCAGGAGTTGAGGTGAAGACAAAGCCCAAAATAGTGTGAAAATCAATCACTAGAAGAAGAAATCCTAACCAATGGCCTCCTATTCGATGAGTAAATTGAATGATAAAGTACGTGATTATCACATGTATGGAATATGTCCTTGGATTTTGGAATTATAAGATCAAGATTTCATGTTGAATATGTGTAGTGGGAAGATTCATGAGCCTCCATCAAGGAGAGCACCTTCTTCCATAAAAGACAAAGTATAGAAAAAGGTGAAATCAGAAAGAAAAGATGATTATTCGAAGATCATATTCATAAAGCGCCTTTGTGGATGCTTATGTTTTACGAGATGAGCACATATAAAGATGTATCATAAGTTGGTTAGCATTTTTCAGGGGCTAGAAATTCTAATCAAGTTCTTTTCTTCAAGAATCAATTGAAGAGTATCCAAGAAGGGCAAGGATGAATCCATTCAATCCTATTTTGTGAGGCTCACTAAAATCGGGGAACAATCTTCTAGCTATTGGAGAAGAAATAGTTGATTGAGAGCGAGTTCTCATTGCTCTTGGAGGTCTCCCATGTGAAGTTGGTATGTATTCAATACCATTATTCTTAATAATAATTTGATTCTTGATTTTGATGAAATATTTACAAGATGCACTCAGAGGAGACAAGAATGATGGAGAGAGATCATCCCTCTAATAGAAATGGAGGTGACACTTCTTGCCTTCACCGCTCACATGCAAAGAGAGAGAACAATGGTGGTACAATAGTCAAAATTATGGAAGAGCGGGGCCCCAAAGGAATTAAGGGAAGATGTACACTTGTAACAAGTTTGGTCACTATGCAAGAGAGTGCCCTAAAACAAGGGACTCTCCCGGGGATGACAACAACAACAACTCTAGGGGGAATTACAATAGGATAGAATGGAAGGCTCCCTTTGATCGTAGTGGAAATGGGAAACCTTTTCAAGAGGTCAATAAATTATAGGTATGATGAGTCTAATGTTTTTTTGATAATAAGAAAAATGAATTTATTATTGTATTTACCCTCTCTACTACATATCCTCCCAACACCCTTGATGTCACGGTTGATTGATAGTGTTACTTCAAAGAGAGATATGGTATACCTAGGGGGGGGATAATATAGGGTATAGAAGGGAGGCACCCAAGGGAATAATATGATGTAATAATACTAAGAATGATAAATAAATGGGCCATAGTTAATAAATAAAGTGATTAATGCACATTATGTAAGGGACCACATGTAGCTAGGGAATAAAGTGATAAGCTCATTTCTGTATTGGATGTATGGTATTGAGAGACCCATGGTAACTACCCATGGTATTGCATGTATGAAACCTATATAGAGGCTAGAGAGACTCTCCATTGAGAGATGTCTAGGATTATTGTATTAGCTGAGCATATGGCTTGTGGAGTGATCTCCTTCCTTAAGGAGTGAATGTGTGGTGTTGCCCTACCTCAAGGGGTTTTGATATTAATGAAGATCTAAAGGTTTTATCATTAAATGGTGTTATTTCTTAGGAATATTATCCATTTCTATATATTTTCTTGTCATATATATTACAAGTAGGTATCAGAGCACTTTCTTGGCGCGAGTTTGGGAGATTTGTTTTTTCATTTTTTTGTAGGAAATTTTTGGGCGAGCGAGTTTGCAAAAGAATATATGAAAATTTTGGCACAAAATTTTTTAGAAATAAATAGAAGATATGGATTCCTTGCACAAAAAATACCCAATTAAAAAAATCAGTCGAATCGGAGTCGGGATGAGGGAGATATCGTTGATTTAAATTTAGATGTGTTTGCAGAAATGTTTTTGACGACAATTTGTATACGGCAGACTCTCCTAACATATTTTGTAGATTTTGGTGCATAATTTCAGAAAAAAATTATAGATATGGGCTCCCCTTGAAAAAAACCCAATCTCAAAAAACAAATCGGTCGAATGCGGTGTCAGGATGGGAGTTGTCATTGATTTAAAATCGACCATTTTTTTAGAAATTTTGTGTGAGAATTTGTTGCAGCACGGAGATGCGTGTTTTAGAGTACCTAGATCGGGATTTCGGTCCTACATGGATAGATGTAGAATGACTATTCCATTTCCAAAAACAAGGTATATTAAAAATTTTGAGTTATATTTACCAAGTAATGTCCATTTTGATTTTTTCCAAAGTGATTTTCTTCGAAAACCCTTACTTTGTTTTAGAGGTTCTCGCAAGATGAAGTTTACGGGGAAAGATGATGGCCCTACTATTGAGAGATTTTTTTACAATATCAAAAGGCTGAATACAAATTTTTTTGGATATGCTCTATAGGGCTTCATATGAAAGATGAAGCAAATAAACAGAGTGGACATCACTTGAAAACTCGGTGGGTGAGGGAAACTTCGCAGAAAAACTTGAAAAAGTCCTTTTGGACAAGTGGTCTCAAGCTGGAAAGAAGGATAGTAAGATCCATAAAGAATTATTTGATACTAATATTTCCATATTACGGGTTCATGGAAGTATTCAAAGAGAACATCATTGTGTACTATCATTCCTAGTTCGCAAACATAATTGTATCTATGTGAGATTTGGCTAAAAAATTGCAAGTTCCGGCAAAGCATATTGAAAACACACGAGGTTGATGTATGAAGATGATAAAATTTATAAATATTTGAGAAGATTTATATGGATAAGTATGTGTTGCATTATGATTTTTATGATTCAGATATGGCTGTTGTTTTGGGGACACCCTTGGATGGAATTTTGTTGAGTGCTTGTCAATTTTAATGTGCAAAAGAAATTCATGAAGCTACGGTATACAAAAAGAAGAAAATTCCATTGCCACGATATGTTGCATTAGGAACCATGCGAGAGACTAGGGAGGAAGAAGCGAGAAATATATAATGACCTGAGACACATCAAATGATGAGAGCCTTTGATGATAGACGACTAAACACGGACATCGAAGCAAGTACCAACAAAAAAGAAGCAGAGACCACTCCATCACCAATAATGGAGGAATTAATGAAAGATATTACATGGTTAGCTTCAACATATCACCACCCACATCACCTGACAAGACAACAACCAACAAGGTGGAAACAAATTAGCAACAAGGAAAACAATCACACTGGACGACACATGAGAGGTCGACCGATCCACTAACTAACACATCAACACGAGAAGAACCACGAGAAACCGCTTCCATCTCAAGCGAGCGAGGCATGTCGGCTAGATCGAGTGTTCACCATTATCTTGGATGGCTAGATGCATGTGAATGGTACCGGTGGAATACTCTTTTGAGTAGATCTTATTATTTGTGTTCTTCTCATGTTTCGAGGACGAAACATGTTTAAGGGGGTGCAATGTAGTAAACATAGGGGGGATAATATAGGCTATAGAGGAGGTACCCCAAGGGAATAATATGATGTAATAATACTAAGAATGATAAATAAATGGGCCATAGTTAATAAATAAAGTAGGATTCATCCCACATTATGTAAGGGACCACATGTAGCTAGGGAATAAAGTGATAAGCCCATTGTATTGGATTTATAGTGATGAGAGACCCATGGTAACTACCCATGGTATTGCATGGATGAAAACCTATATAGAAGGCTAGAGACTCTCCATTGAGAGATGTCAAGGATTATTGTATTGGAAAGCATATGGATTGTGGGAGTGAGTCTCCTTCCCTTAAGGGAGTGAATGTATGGTGTTTCCCTACCTCAGGGTTTTGATATTAATGAAGATCTTAAGTTTTTATCATCAATGGTGTTATTTCTTGGGCATATTATCCATTTCTATACATTTTCTTGTCGAGATCTATTACAAAAGGGAACCTCATTTGGTTGTAAAGAGAAGCCCTTTCGATTTTATAGAAGGATACAAATCTAGAAATTATCCTTGGAGATAATTTCACCTATCCCATGAAAGGGATCAAGGATTGTTACCCTTCATATATCTCAAGGTCAAGAGTCACTCCATTTATAAGATGTGTTTTACATACCTGGTTTGAAGAATAACCTTGTGTCTATTTCGACGATGGAAGACAAAGGGTTCGAGGTGGCATTCATTGATGCAAAGGTACGCATCTGGAAGAATAACTTCAAAGGAAAGCTCTTACTATTGGTTTTAGACTTGATAAAAACACCGAGAGTTGGAGGAAGTTTGTTAGGGGGATATGTCATGTGATACAACTCTTCAAACAAAGTTATGGCACGAGGAGGTGCACGGAAGGTTTCCACACCTTCATTACAAATCCCTTCCAGGAAGGAAGGAAGGTGGTGATAGGGATGCCCGGAATTTAAAAATGATCATGAAGGTGTATGTCGGGGGTTGTGCTCAGAAGGAAGCATACAATGGGATCATTCCCCTCAAGTGTCGAGAAAGACAACTAATATCTTGCGATTTGATGCATTACTGATTTATGCGAGTGTATGATACCTATGACATCCTTGTGAGGATTTTCCTATTATAGGACTTTTACTGGATGAATTTTCTTGCGAGACCTAGATATATTTCTTGAAGAAGAATGAAAAAACATCAAAATGGGTCCAGATACCTTCAAAGGCCTTGGTGGGAAAATCAAACCAAGAAAGAGAATCAAATTTTGAGGAGCGACAAATGGGTCGGTCTTTGAGTCACATGTATTCCATGAATTTTGCAATGATAGTCTGGCATTAAGAGGGAGATGACAACTATGTATATACACTTGAGAAAAAATGGTGTTCTTTGAAAGAAATAATAGGACCATTGTGGAGAGCTTACTTGTGCTCATGCTATATGACCAATGTATTTCAAAGTTTCTATGGGGAGAAGGCGCTGTGAAGAGCCTTTGTTGTGTACATTCAAAATAGATGCCCACATTGTGCTTTGGACTCCAAGACTCTTGAATAAGTATTCTCTAGTAGAGAAACCTAATGTTTCTCATTTTATAGTTTTTGGTTGTCTGATTTCACTTTCATGTCTTTGAAAAGAAAAGAGAAGCAAAGTTTGGATGATTCACGGAAGAGAAAGGAATGTTTGTGGGCTTCCTAAAAGTGAAACTTTGAAGGCATATAGAATCTATGTGCCTAGTTCGAAAGAGAATTTGAGATATGCCATGATGTCACCTTCGACGAAGGGTTTGCCCTCAAGAGAATGTAGAAATTTTCCTAGCTCCCGAAGCAAGACAAAGAAAATGAAGAAGCAAGGAAGCAAGGAGAACCAGAAGGATGAACAGATGCCCGATGTTGAAGGACCTATGGGATCTATTTATCCACCTCCTTCAAAGCAAGAAAAATACCCTCATGGTTCAAGGACACTCTCAAATATTATAAGAGACATATTGCCCCAAGGGGGACATTACGAAAGTAAGAAGTAGAATAGATACCAAGGGTATGTAGCTGAGACATGAGTACAATTGTACAACTTTGAGCTTGGATCATTTAAATAATATGTAAAGCATCAAGTTTGGAAGGATTCTATGCCATGAAAGAATTTGATTCCATTATGAAAAAATGATGTTTGGGAAGTGTTCCCAAGAACGGAGGATACATGCATGTTGTCACCTAGAAATGGCTCTATAAGATCAAGCATGGATCTCCCAATGGTAGTGTTGAAAAGTAAAAGGAAAGTTTTTTTTCCGGATGCTTTACTCTAAAAAAGAAGGCATAGATTATGATGATATAATTGTAGCTATCATCCAATATACCACCATCCAATCTATTATTTCCCCCGATGCAATGCGAGGATGGAGTCTCCATCGGATGGATGTGAAGACTGATTTTCACGTATGGTTCAATAAAGTAAGTGGTGTATGCGGAGCAACCTCTAGGAAGTTTGAAGTCCGAAAGAAATAGACACCTATGTATGCGGGGTTGAATGAAGAAATCCCTCTATGGGTTTGAAGCAAGCCCCTAGGGCTTGGTATGATAGGATAGATATCTACTTAATGAAGCTGAGCTTTAGTCGAAGTAATGTTGTTCCAAGCCTTTATTTTAAGGTTGCATAAATAAAGGCACTCTCATTCTAGTTCTCTATGTGGATGATATCTTCCTAACGAGCTGACCCTCTCATTCATTAGTGTAGGAGGGAACTAGCTTACGAGTTTGAGATGAAAGAACTAGGATTTTGATGCATTAATTCCTAGGCTTGGAGGTCTAGCGAAGAGCCGAGCAATATTTTCCTTTCCTAAGGGAAAATATTTGGATTAAACTACTTGGAGATATTTGGTATGGTGGACTATAATTCTATGTTGACACTAGATGGAAATCAAATTTAAGAAGTTGTCTGGAAACATTACGGGGCTGCGACTAGGGAAATCCCACAGTAGCTCGACGACTCGTGGGGGCCTTGATGTTGTTAGTGAACTCCTATCCAAATGTATGCTTTTGCCCTAGTGAAAAATTTGAGTCAATATATGGTTGAGCTACATCACATTCACTCAATTCTTGCCAAGAATATATTGAGATATATCTTCGAGGCACAATTAACCATCGGAGGAGATACACTACGGGAGTTTGAGAATCCATGGAAATATTGATGCTTGATTGAGTTTTAGCGAGTGTGGTGGACCACAAGAGCACATCCCGGATGTTGCTTCACCTTGGGTTACTGCTTTGATATTTTGGATGATCGGAGAGAGCACAAGTCGATAGCTTTGAGCACCGTGACGCCGAATACATTGCGGTGAGTATGGCCTATTTTGAAGGCTTTGTTTGGTTGAGAAATATTTTTCGATGAAACTATTTGGGTATGTGCTAGATACCACCGTTATACTTTGTGATAACCCGAGTGGGATTTGTCTTTATGAGAAACCCATGTTCCACGATCAATCCAAGCAATTTGATATCGGGTACCACTTTTATCCCGGGATATGGTACGGTGAGGCCTTGTAGGCTTGATGCGCTATAGGAGCCCCGATGAGTAAGTCACGGATATTCTCACGAAGCCCCTAGGGAAGGTCAAGTTCTAACCTTCCATGAAAGAAATACCCTATTGCTGAGAATGCTTGCTTGAGTTGGACTA
Source organism: Pinus albicaulis (assembly GCA_034641835.2). Classification (NCBI taxonomy): domain Eukaryota; kingdom Viridiplantae; phylum Streptophyta; class Pinopsida; order Pinales; family Pinaceae; genus Pinus; species Pinus albicaulis. The sequence continues at coordinate 64,188 of JAXQQM020070297.1, forward strand.
CAGAGAAATTGTAAAATCTAATCTATATTATTGGCTTATCATTTGTTGATCTATTGTATTGTGTTCTATATAAAATTTTACTTTCAAGTTTGTATGTGATTGCTTCAGATTGAATCGAGACCTAATAAATATTGAAGTAAAATTGCATTAATCATAGAAAATTTCGTGTCTATATAAATTGTAACACAATTCCACGTCAATTAACACTTTTACATATATTCCCCAACATGAAATATTCATTCCTTGGGACATCCCATTTTTCCTTCTCCCCTTTGAGACCTACATATGTCTATTGCCATGATGACAAATTCCCCACCCTATGGGGACCTTTCTTAGTTTCTTGGGACATAGAGGTTTATGCTTATTGATGGAACCAATTTCTTGGCATGCATCCCCACCTTCAGCTCGATAATGCTATCCACCACTGAGCTCGGTGACACACTATGCCACACTCCCCTTGGCATGATCGATAATTTATTGACAAGTGATGGGTAACTCCTCATCTCACACCTTCTACTACCACTACACCTCCATTCACAACTATCCCATAGCCATCTCGGCGAGGATGCAACATGAATATTTCATGACATAGGGATGGGGATTTCTGTTGTCTCATGCTTTTTTTATCTTTATGATCTTGTCTAGTAATTACCTTTCTTAAAAATATAAATCTTTCATTTTGAACTCAGTCACTGTCACCTCAAACAACAACTTAAAGGGAGTTTTGGCACTACACTCATAGCTCCCATGAGGGAACAACATTTCTTAGAAAATTACTCCCTACATAATTGAAGTCTTCATTTCTATGCTAGTGCTCAACCATCACTTTGGACACAACAAACCATTTTCAATAAACCCTATGTACATGACTCTTACACGGAATTAGAGCATCCAACAATGCACTAGCATTACAATCTGCTTATGTTAGCATAACAACAACATACCACACCCCAAGCTGGGCACATTGCAAAACACCATTAACTCAATGATAATAATTGCAATGCATCATAAATTAGTTAACAAATGAAAATCAATAATAACCTTGGCCATGCCATCAATGATAAGATTACACATAGCAGTGAGTAGCTCTATTAACCCAAAATTATAATATCAAGAAACAACCATAGGGAGCATTCAAATGATTACATCTCATTAAAAAGAATCGGAATAACACCTGTACTACATAAACAATGTTGACGTTATTATTATCCATAACAACATCATTTTCACTTTCATAATGTGGTATAATACAAGTTAGTACACTTATGTATATGTAGATAGCTTAATGGCTTGGAAATTGGAGGAGGGAATTCGACTCTCAACGCAACAATCATGTCATCTCATAATCCTTCTTACGACTAACCACCCCTAAGGTAGATTCATAGTCTGAGGAGTAAGTGCTCAAGGAAATTAAAACCAACACTATTCAATGGATCACACAAGAATCCACAAACTACTCTGCCTAAACCACCTTTTTTTAGGGCTATATATCCCAATGTATCGACCTTCTCACCTAGGAATCTAGAGGCATAATGAAATACATCTACTAATACCATAGATATCAAGAAAACACACACATAGATTTGCCTTTGCAAGCGAGGGGTCCAGTACACCATGTTCCACTTACTCCACCTTGTAGGATTCGAGAATCAGTGTGTCCACTTCTTCCTTTCAACCATGCTTTCACGATGCTAACACTTATCCCAACCTTATCATCTATTCCACATGTTACTTGCAATGCTTCATGTATGCTCAGTAACAGAAACATACAACACCATAGCTCACTACCTCCATCTTTGAAAGCTTTGCCACACATTCACCCACACTTCCACTACATGTAAATGTTTCCCCCCTTTACGCATAGCTCGTGCTTTCACCAAAATCATGTGAATGGATTCTCTTTGTCTCTGATTCCTCCTTTCTTATAGACTCTTTTCTCCCTCACCTACCCCTTGAAGGATCTTTCTTGTTTACCACACAAATGCCTGACTCACTAAGAAATGGAAAATGAGGGTATGGATTTGCCTCCCTCCATTCATGAAGCCCATACTCCACTTCCCTACCTATCATGTAGTCCATTAAAAACGCATGGTAAAAAATATGGTGGCCATTAAAAAAACAACATTGACTTAGCCAATTTCCCAAGAAAATCCTCTTCAAAAAAATTTGAATCTATGTTTACTCCCTCAGATCCGGTCATTGTGTTTACATTTCCACAATTAATTACAATTGACAAGGATAATTACAATGGAAATAACAAATAGGGTTGTCATAGACATGGAATGTGAAGATGCTTGATGGGTCCCATCAATAGGTATCTTTTTGAATCTCATTTTGCTATCCTCGAAACTTCACACTTCCAAAACTCTCCTTTTCTCACATTAATTCACATTTTTAGTTAGAGTATGATTAGTAGGAAGAATAAAGGTGTTTTTCATGATTGTATGGCATAATGTGATAAATATGCATGTCAAAGAAGAATTTTTAGGAAATATTTACCATGCGAGGGCTTGATGGGGACACCTAGAGATAATATAGGGAGATTTTTCCACCTCACTAATTCCCTAACTTGGCTTAAGATCACATAATCCTCTCCAACAACTCGAGTACTAGCGGTCGAGGAATTATAAGTGCATGATAAGGACAAAGGGAACAGCGATCCATAAATCTTGAGATTTTGGAGGGGAGAATTCCTACTTTCAAGGAAAGCTTCCCCTAAATTGTTTTTGTATAAACTAAGCTAGCTGAAAGTCTCATTAGGATTCGAGATTTTTGGTCAAACTAAGAGATATCTATTGTGAGCCTAGTGCTTGAAAATTTTCGGTCTTATTTTTCATGATGTATGTGAAAATCATTTTTTGTTAATGAGATAGCTTGATTTACTATTGATCAAAATATGAGCTAGTTTTGGAGGGATGAAACCCTTGGGTTTGGGCCCAGCACCATAGGCATCAGCCCCTCTCTTTTATTTATTTATTTTTATTATTTCAAAGTATTACGATATTATTTCTTTGTTTCGACCCTATAGATGTTACATTATAAAAAAATCTGATTGCGGGCTTTCTTATCACCTCTCTAGTGGGAAGAGTGATTGGAAAAATCCATAATCACAACCAAAAAATATTTGTTTATGATTTATTAGAAATTGATAAATGTCACTTGTAATCCATTTGCATGTCAAGTTTACAAAACTTAGAGGTTGGTATCATTAGTTTGGAAATTAGGGTAGTGTTGTAGGACTATATAGATCCTAGTGAAAGTCACTCTATATTTTCTCGATAATTTATCTCTCTGCGATTATTGGGTCATTTGATGTATGTACTTGGATAGTTTTTGGGGGTGGGAACACCTTTTCCACACCCAATTGGGATGTGTTCATATTCCTCCTAGGGTACCTCACCTCGCTTCCAAATTCTTTCTACTGAATTTTCTCTTTGTGGTATAGGAAGGACTACCATAGGGCATCATACTTTGGTGCAAGATAGGCCTGCTGAGGGCTAGTAGAAGCTTGATCCAAGGGGATCCACACCCTTCATTCACCTCTTTCTACTTTCATCAACCTTCACATATACCTTCAATACACCATTTATTTTCCCTTAAAAATCTCACCTGCGGACCTCCTGGCAGCAAAATAGGGACTCACAGTAGAAATACAAGACCTCTACATGCTTGAGTCATTTCACATTGGTTTCTTCAACTAATTTTCTCCAAACCTTGACTCTAGCATAGTTAAGTTGAATGTAACCCACCACACTATGCTTTGATAGATTAGGGAAGGCTCATAGGCCACTCCGAAACCTCATGCTTCCATTGCTACAACCATCATTTATCAAACAAAAGTTATAAATAATACTTTTCTTCATAGGCATGTTAAATATTGGATTCCTCATTTTTAGAAATTATGAGTAGATAAATGATGCATGAAAAGTAGGTTATTGATTTAAATCAAGTGCGAAATTAGAGTAGCATGATTTATTCTTGTAAATATATTACCCTTTTCTTTCCCTCATGCAATCTTAAGTAGATACTTTACATTTGATAAATGGAAAGTAGAGTGATGTGTTTTATTCTTGTAAATATATTATCTTTTTCTTTCCCTCATGCAATCTCCAAAGTAGAATTTACATTTGATGAATAAAATTTTCTACCTTTGTAGTTAGAATCTACGTTCATTTACATTTTGATGAATGACGTTTTCACCTTTGTAGTTAGAATAATGTTTAATTAATGCTTTCATAAGAAGTTTTTCCATTTAATTAGTTAGAGGAGTGGTCTACGTAGTGATTTCATGAATTGGAGTGACATGAGTAGAACCTAACATGTTGTTCATATAACATTGCCACCTCAGTTTGTATGAACCCTAGGTTGATAATTGAAAGTTGAGGGAGACCTTAGGATTTGCAACTTCCTTGGTGCAATGATAGGGCTAATCAGGGTACCTCAATGGTTTACTACGACCTTTGGGCCATCGAAACTTCAGAAACAATGACGAAACTTAGCTAATGGTTAGTGGTTTCCAAGCTGCGCAAAACAAGGAATGGTGGTTGATAGATGCATAACTTTTTGACATACGTATAAAAAAATAAAGTGGCATTTCCATCCATTGGATTTCCTATTTGGAGAAGGTTGTAATCATAAAAAAATCGATTCGATAGATCTGATGGGAGGAAAACAACGGTGATAGAAAAATAATTTTCCATCGAGTGTAGCATTGTCAATTGAAGGTGCGAGTATATCGAGTCCACTTAGAGGGTACAAGAGTTTGGAGAACCAATGAAAGAAATTGGCCTACAATATATGGGAGGTGAAAGGCTTACGATTAAAGAAAATATTCATAGCTTGAGCCCATATGGCACTAAGGTTTAAGTGTTGTGGGGAATAGGCCCATAAAGCGATCGACCACCAAGCCATAGTAATGCGTGAAGAGAAGCACAACCCTCGGTACCTAAAAAAGTTTAAGACTATGGTTCCTACTATTGGTCATGAGGAGCTAATATTAAGTGATAAGGATAGAGGCGGGGCACTCGAAAGAATTGTTGTTTTTAGGGTGCAAAAAAAATTATAGGGTTGAAATTAAAAGAAGTCCAAATTAGACAAAAATGTGTAAGATATGCATTTATAAATAGAAACAAAAACAATGTTAGATCTAGAGTAGTCCCGTGAAAATTAATTAATGAGAGTGCTATCAAAAAAATAAGAGCTATTGTTAAGATATAACAAGAAGAGAGAGTAATGTTGTGTTGAAAATGCAGAAAGATGATGGAGCTTAGTGAAATGAAGTCGCCTTCACTAAGTGGGCCCGCAGGCAAATTCTGGCGCAAAGTCTATTTTTAGACTATGCATATTTTTAGACATATGGAGCATGGTCCAGGGGTTGCAGTATGTTATTCTTGGAGTATTGGTCATGTTGGTAAAAATAGATGGGACTCTATTTTTGTGACCTATAGGTCGATAGGTCAAAGTCTATTTCTAGACTGCCTATCCTAAAAATAGGGAAGTCAAATATTATTTACCCTTAATAATATTTGGACTCTAAACAGTAGTTTACTCTCTTGGAGCACTTCAATTCGAGCCTTGGAAGTGGCTCATGCATCTGACAGAGGAATTACGCTATTCCCAAGGGTTGTATGGCATCATGCATGGTTGAATTCAATTAGGACTTCAGTGGCAGAAGTTTGGTGGAGTTAATGAGACAACTAGTGGAGTTGTGTTATGTTTATTTTAGTTGAACTAGTTGAGATTAGTTTAACTAGCTAATCAATTAGTTATGAGTGGAGTGAATTAAATATTATTTAATTAATTAATTAGTAACTCATTATTCAACTCAAGAACACATCAGTTCACTACATTGCATGATCAGTTCAGTGGAGACCAGTGAAGAGGTAGATGAAAGGGTGGAGTTAGCTATCAGTGGCGACATCAGTTGTGCATGAGATTTACACCACACTTGGAGGAATTGCCCATGATGATTGCACTGTCAAGCCAAGGAGATTCGAACCTTGGATCTCTATATAGACAGGCCTGGATTGCGCAATAGAGGCAAGGCAATTGGCAGTGAGTTTTGAACCAGTAACCTGTTCAAAACTGAGCTAGTTTGTGTGTAACTTCATGAGAAAGTACTGAGAACTTGTGAGGAGTATTGTAATGAGTTTTTACATGATTTCTCCATTATAATATACACAATAGCTGCGGGGTTTTCAACTATAAGCTTTCCCCATAAATATTGTGTTAATGTGTATGATGATTTGATGTGTTATCGCTTGATTTTATTTCCACATGTGTGATGATCTGAGTGGAAGAGATTATGTGTTGCATATAAATTCGAATTGTATGTGATCAGGATAGTCTCGGTGGATAATTAATCATTATTCAGCAAATTTCTACATGGTATAGGAGCTATTGAAGCAGAGATTGATCATCACAGTGATTACAAACTTATTTCGGTAGACAGAGTCTGCATGCGGGCCAGGTAGCCTCCAGATTCATCTTTCTTCGGAAAGTGAAAGGTATGGTAAATTCCCCTTGCAGTCAATCTCTGTGCTAGAAATAATTTTTTTTCACAGATCTAGAGGGGTTGAGCTTTGAGGTGGAATTCGAAATTTTGCAGCAGTTTTGTTTTCTTGGTGCCAGTGTTGAAAATGTCTTTCAACGGTTTGCGACTCGAATATGCTCTTGAAGGCAGTTCGAATTATGTTGCATGGAAGGATCGCATGGAAGCAGTATTAGAAGATAATGGTCGGAAGGAGTTTGTAGATACGAATGTCCAAAAGCCCACTGATCCTGCTGAAGTCGAAGTATGGCAAAAGAAGATGGCGAAGTGTCGAAGGATCCTGTTGGAGGGCGTCAAGGATCATATTGTATCCAGCCTGCATGGAAAGGCTTCTCCATATTTAATGTGGAAAGGTTTGACGGATCTATTCCAGAGTAAGAGCGACCAAAGGAAGCTGGCGCTCAAAGATAAGCTCAGGAACATCAAGATGGAGAAGGGCGACAGTATCGCCAAATACCTCACGAAGTTCACTCAGTGCAGAGATGAGCTGGGAAGTGTGGGGGTGATTGTCGAAGATGAGGACATGGTCGACCTGGCTCTCCTTGGTCTTCCGAAGGCTTGGCACTCATATCAAGATAGTGTCAATGGTCGGGAGAAGCTGCCGGGATGGGAGCGCCTTTGGGCGGATCTCATGCGGGAGGAGATAAGGAGGACTACTCGAGATGGATCTTCATCAAAGGGAGCTGATGAAGAAAACTGCGCTTTGGTGTCCAAAGCTAAGAAAGGGAAGGGTAAGAAAAACTCTCATTCTGGAGCTAAGGGCAAGAAGCAGGATATGGCGAAAGTGAAATGTTTTCACTGCCATGATCACGGACATTATGCTACCAATTGTCCAAAGAAGAAGAAGAACAAGCAAGCGGGAAGATCTGCAGATGGAGAAGCTTTGGCTTCACAGTTTGAGCTTGAATTTTCACTGATCACATGATTGGTTTCAAGTGTGTTGGGATCGGTGTGGTTCTTGGACAGCGGTGCGTCATTTCATATGACGGGAGATCGAGATTTTTTCTCAGATATGGAGGACAAAGATTTGGGTGTGCACATCGAGATGGGCGATGATGGTAGATATAGTGCAACTGGTATCGGTACCATATCCTTTCAGAGGGAGTCTGGTAAACCCTTTGTATTGAGGGATGTCATGCATGTACCTGGATTGAAGAAGAACTTGATCTCTGTGGCGATGTTGGAGGATAAGGGGTATGATGTGGTCTTCAGTGAAGGAAAAGCCTTCCTGCGCAGTAAGACTACTGGAGAGACCCGGAAGATAGGGGTTTGAACCAAGAACCTTTATCAGTTGCAGGTAGATGGCTGCGCAGCTATGGCATGCAAAGCGGGAGAAGTGGTGAGCCGGGATGATGAGGGCGAACTGTGGCACAAGAGATTGGGCCACCTTCACCATGGAGCTTTGAAGATTATGCAGCAGATTTCTACTGGGCTTCCTAAGGGCACTCTTGCGCAGTCAGATCAGTGCAAGGGGTGTACTTTAGGGAAGTATGTGAAAGCCACCTTTCACGAGAAGGATAGTCGCGCCACGACGATCCTTGAGAGAGTTCACACAGATGTGTGTGGTCCTTTCTCAGTTGCTTCGACAGCAAAGCACATGTATTATGTGATCTTTGTTGATGATTTCTCTCGAAAGTGCTGGATCTTCTTCATGCAGAAGAAGAGTGATACATTCGCGAAGTTTTGTGAGTTTAAAGCACTGGTCGAGAAGGAGTCGGGGAAGAAGGTGATTTATCTAAGGAGTGATAACGGTGGTGAATTCATCTCGGCTGAATTCAAGGAGTTCTTCAGTGCAGAAGGGATTCGGAGAGAGCTCATCGCACCCCATAACCCACAGCAGAATGGGGTGGCTGAGCGGAAGAACAGAACGATCGTGGGTGCTGCACGAGCGATGTTGCATGATCAGGGCCTACCCCTTCACTTGTGGGCTGAGGCATGCAAGACAGCAGTGTATGTGTAGAATTGTTGTCCTCACAAGGTTCTTGGCATGAGTACACCAGAGGAGGCTTATTCTGGTAAGAGGCCTGATATTTCCCATTTGCGGATCTTTGGTTCTCTTGTCTACATGCATGTGACGAAGGATGTGAGAAGGAAGCTGGATCCAACCGCTGAGGTTGGAATATTTGTGGGGTACACTGATACACCTCACAACTATCGGGTGTATTTGTCAGACAGTCGAAAGACTGTTGTGAGACGGGATATAAAATTTCAGGAGAAGAAAGCCATGCAGTGTTCGCTTGAGAGGAAGCTACACTTGCATGCATATGAGGAGTTGTTAGTTCCTAAGGAGGAGCTTCCGGATGTGGATCAGCCACAAGAGGAAGTTCAGGAGGTGGAAGAAACCACCCATGCAACGCCAACCATCAGAGGGTGCATGCGCACTATAGAAGCTGAGCGACTGGCTCGGGATGCAGAGAAGGTTGTCGGACCACCTACAGCACAGCGCAGACAGAGGCAGTCACCGGATCGGTACACTGGATACATGGCTATTGTGAGTCAATGTGTTGTGACGGAGCCATCCTCTTTTGAGGAAGCTGTGGAGGAACCCGCATGGGTTGATGCCATGATCGAAGAATATGATTCGATCGTCAGGAACAGTGCATGGGAGATTGTCCCAAGACCGGTAGGGAAATCAGTGGTGGGTTCGTGATGGATCTACAAGGTGAAGCAGGCAGCTGACGGGAGTGTGGAGAAGTACAAGGCGAGATTTGTCGCCCGTGGCTTTTCACAGATCGAGGGGATCGATTATGAGGAGACCTTTGCACCTGTCGCAAGGTACTCTTCCATACGGACGATCCTTGCTCTCTCAGCGCAGATGGGGTGGCACATTCATCGGATGGATGTGAAGACTGCGTTCCTCAATGGAGTCATTGAGGAGGAGGTGTACATAGAGCAGCCTGAAGGTTTCGAGATCTTCAGCAGTGAGTCGCATGTGTGCCGAATCAAGAGAGCACTGTACGGGCTGAAGCAAGCACCTCGTGCTTGGTACACTCGCATAGACAGCTACTTCACCGGGCTTGGATTCTCCAAGAGTGAGGCGGATCCTAACCTGTACCAGATTGTGGTGGAGGGGAAGCTGTTGATCATCGTACTGTATGTAGATGATCTTATTTTGACTGGCGATGAGCAGTTGATACTTTCATGCAAGGAGGATCTTGCACGAGAGTTAGAGATGAAGGACTTGGGCATCCTTCATTATTTCCTGGGATTGGAGATTTGGCAGCGCAGCGGAGGACTGTTTGTTTCTCAGGGCAAGTATGCCCGGGAGATTCTGGAGAGGTTCAACATGCAAGGCTGCAAGCCTGTTGACACTCCTCTTCATGGTGGTTGGAGGAAGGAGGATGCTACTTCAGCGGAGGTAGTGGATGCCACTGTCTATCGACAGTTGGTGGGGTCGCTTATGTATCTGGTCAATACACGACCCGATATATGCTATGCAGTTAACCAGCTTTCGCAAGCTATGGTTAAGCCTACCAAGCTCTTTTGGAAGGCGGGCAAGCATGTATTGTGCTATATTAGAGGCACATCAGGATATGGTCTATGGTACAGACAAGAGGATGGAGCGAAGCTTTCTGGCTTCACTGATGCAGATTGGGCAGGGAGTCCAACGGACCGGAAGAGCACTTCTGGAGGAGTTTTTAGCATTGGGTCAACAACAGTTTCCTGGTACAGCAGGAAGCAGAGATCCGTGGCACTCAGTTCAGCAGAGGCCGAGTACATGGCAGCTAGCTTGGCTGCATGCGAGGCTATTTGGATGAGGAAGATCCTCGCAGGTTTGTTCAAGTTGCATTTGGAGCCTACAGTGATCTACTGTGATAACCAGAGTTGCATTAAACTCTCGGCTAATCCAGTATTTCATGATAGATCCAAACATATCGACATCAGGTACCATCATATCAAAGATTGTGTTCAGCGGAGAATCATGATGCTTTCATATGTTCCCACGGAGGATCAGGATGCCGACATCCTGACGAAGGCGCTCACCAGGAGCAAGTTCGAATTCCACGGAGGCAGGATAGGGGTTGCAGATAATCCATATCTTGCTGAGAGGGAGTGTTGAAAATGCAGCAAGATGATGGAGCTTAGTGAAATGAAGTCGCCTTCACTAAGTGGGCCCGCAGGCAAATTCTGGCACAAAGTCTATTTTTAGACTATGTCTATTTTTAGACATATGGGGCATGGTCCAGGGGTTGCAGTATGTTATTATTGGATTATTGGTCATGTTGGTAAAAATAGATGGGACTCTATTTTTGTGACCTATAGGTCGATAGGTCGAAGTCTATTTTTAGACTGCCTATCCTAAAAATAGGGAAGTCAAATATTATTTACCCTTAATAATATTTGGACTCTAAACAGTAGTTTACTCTCTTGGAGCACTTCAGTTCGAGCCTTGGAAGTGGCTCATGCATCTGATAGAGGAATTACGCTATTCCCAAGGGTTTGATGGAATCATGCATGGTTGACTTCAGTTAGGACTTCAATGGAAGAAGTTTGGTGGAGTTAATGAGACAGCTAGTGGAGTTGTGTTCTGTTTATTTTAGTTGAACTAGTTGAGATTAGTTTAACTAGCTAATCAATTAGTTATGAGTGGAGTGAATTAAATATTATTTAATTCATTAATTAGTAACTCATTATTCAACTCAAGAACACATCAGTTCACTACGGTGCATGATCAGTTCAGTGGAGACCAGTGAAAGAGGTAGATGAAAGGGTGGAGTTAGCTATCAGTGGCGACATCAGTTGTACATGAGATTTGCACCACACTTGGAGGAATTTCCAATGATGATTGCGCTGTCAAGCCAAGGAGATTCGAACCTTGGATCTCTCATTAGACCAGCCTTGATTGCGCAATAGAGGCAGGCAATTAGTGGATGTGTTTTGAACCTGTGACTTGTTCAAAACCAAGCTAGTTTGTGTGTAACTTCATGAGATAGTACCGAGTACTTGTGAGGAGTATTGTACTGAGTTTGTTACATGTTTTCTCCATTATAATATACACAATAGCTGCGGGGTTTTCAGCTATAAGCTTTCCCCATACATACTGTGTTAATGTGTATGATGATTTGATGTGTTATCTCTTGATTTTATTTCCGCATGTTTGATGATCTGAGTGGAAGAGATTATGTGTTGCATATAAATTCGAATTGTATGTGATCAGGATAGTCTCGGTGGATAATTAATCATTATTCAGCAAATTTCTACATGTTGTAGAAAAATGGAGAATTTGTGTGCAATTGTTACAAATCAAAGATAGAGATGGATGAAGTGTGCTGAATATAGGTTGAAAAGTGTAGAATTTCTAAGATCTAAAGTTATTGTGTAGTGGAATATTGTAGATCTAAATTATTGAGGGTTAATTGATAAACATCATAGGGACAAAACATATTCGTAGATAAAGAATGATATATGAGTGAAATTTAGTTAAAGAGCCATATATCTAAGTTTGAAAGTGAATGAAAGAGGATTTGAGTAGCTAAATCAAGTGTGTGCTTGCATATTAGGGGAATTGTGTCTCTTCGGGTTGGTTCCTATAAATATCAGGGGTTTGATGCAAATAGTGGTAGTTAGTTCTTTTATCAAGTGGGTACTTGTATCAAAATGGGAGTTGGTTCGTACAAAATTTAGTGTAAATTGATTTTGGTGCTTACGGTGGTACTATTAAAATCATATTTGTGTTTTTCTCCCAAATGGGTTTCCACTAAACTATCTTGTGTTTAAGATTTGTGTCATTGATGCATTACTATATTTTTTGAGAAATGTGTTTGATTGACTATAGAGGGTCTTAAAATTTAAAAAATAATGATTCACGTCATCTCTCGAGTATTTTCCTAGTTTCCGGCCAATTATTAGTAGAGTAGGTTCCTTGACAACAATCTAAAAATTGGAAGGTAGATCTAGATCTAAAACATGGCCAACCGGGATAAAAATTCCACTAACAAATATCCTCTACTCACTCAAAAAAAATCATGTATTTTGTAAGGTAAGAATAACTACTTACCTAATGTCCCTTGGTGCAAATTCCTAGGATGTAATGTTGAATGGTATTTGTAAAGGCAAGATGTATTGGTTGATAAAGATGAGCTGATTTTTTCTTAAAATGCTAAAATAATGAATGCAATACTAAGTGGATTGCATGAATTTTAATTTGTTAAAGTCATGCACTATGATAGAACCAAAGATATATGGAATATTAATGAATTGGTATGAAGGTGATAACAAGGTAAAGAAGGATAAAATCCAATTTTATAAGATACGATTTGAATAACTAAAGATGAATGAGGATGATGACATAGAAAAATTACGTATTCATAAAAATGAAATAGTTAACAACATAAGAGGACTTGATGAAATTATGGAATAATTTGTAGTTCAAAAGACATTAAGGTCTCTTCATGCAAGATCAATGCCAAAGTATCAACTATTGAGATGAAGTAATATCTCAACATATTAACAAGGATCAACTTCGTGGAACATTAACTTCCTATGAAATGAAAACTGAAAAAAGAAGATCTACATCAAGGGAGAAACCTTTGAAACTAATAAGAAGACAAAGAATATCAATAAGACTCAAGCTACGCATTTTATAAATAAAAATCCAAGTTTGTCAAAATATTGAAGAGAGTTTTAAAAATACAAAGGTAAGTTTCCTTTCAAATGTTTCCATTGTGGAAGAGTAGGACACTATGCATGTAAATTCCCACATAAGAAAGAAAAAATGATTATGACAATAAATAAAAGGATAAGTGTAAGAGGAAGGAAAGACACTTAAATAAGAAGAGCTTCTATACCCAAGAGAACAATAACACCTTAGAGTATGCGGATGAGTCGCCTTATACTGAAAAAGGAATGAATAATTTCATGCTTATGGGTATATAAAACCAAGATTAAGGGAAATATGATTATGAATTAGATGAAGAATAACTTGTAGTAGATATGGAAGGAGAACTAGTTAGTTCCCTAGAGGGATGATGAAAAAAGAACAAGAAGTAGAAAGGGCTATTGATGAATTATGAAAAGGAGAAAGGATGAAACTGAAGTATCACCAATTATTCTTCTAAATTTGGAGCTATAGGAAGCGATAATATTAAAACACTCTTTAAGAATAGTTGAAAGAGAAAGGGAAGGAATGCGAGAAACTAGAGGGAAGAAGTTATCTATATTTAAAAGAATTAGAAAAAGACCAAGCTTAGCTCAACCAAAATCTAAGATTTGCTAAAGGATCAAGAATTTGGTTGAAATCCAAAGTGTTTAAATATATCCCCTCATTAAAAAGGGTCCAGGTTATGGAGGATATAAAAACACTAAGAAATTTGAAGGAAAAGAATCCATTAGCTACATTGAAGCACTCAAAGGGAGTAACAACCATGGAAATGAAAATAATAAATCACAACAATAACAAAGAAGAGGAAATGATAAGAAGTAAATTAGAGAGAAAACATTGGTAAAATTCAACAACAACCAAAGAGAGAAAACTATGGTAGTTCAAACAAACATAAAAGTGACTTCAAACATAAGAAGAGGCATCATCAAGAAAAACAACGAAATAAAATGATCCTTCATTGAAGGCCATCTACTTCTAGGTATCAAAATATGTTTTATAGTTACTTTTACTCATGCACAAATTTCGGTCATAAGTATGTCCACTATAGAGAATATCTTAAAGGTAATCATATTAGAAATGAATCTTATCAATCCTTAAAGAATACATACAACATATTTGTAAATCCTAGTAGCAATGATCCACGAAGCAATAAACTTCCATTACTAGATTATATTGAATGTTATAATTGTCACAATTTTAGGCATAAGGTAGCTAAATGTAGAGGAATCACGATTATATCAACCCATTAGATAAAGAAAGTGAAATAAAAAATAGCATGTGAAAAGAGCTAAAGAAAAGGAAAGAATAATGTGGCATTATCTTATATGCTTAGAACCAAGGCAACCATTGAGTATTTGAAAAAAATGGATGCTCCAAACATATGATTGGTGATAAGAGTAAATTCTTGTCACTAAGACAAGATAAAAACAGGTAGTGTTACCATTATCAATGATGCTCCAGGAAAATTCATGGGCAAAGGAATAACTGGACCATGAAGAGGCAGAGAACTCAAAAATGTTATTTTGTGGATGGATTCAAATAAATTCGCTGGTGTGAGTCATATGTGTGACCAAGGGTATGATTTCACGTTTCACTCCAAAGGATGTGAAATAAAAACAAAAAATACATGGAAAATAGTAGCAAGGTTGTGAGAAAGTACATGTAATGTGTAAATAATCGATGAGGAAAATGAGAAGTACTCCATGAGGAAAATTGAGGAAGGAAAGCTTTGGCATAAATGGTTCGACATTTAAACTTTGATCATATGGTGAAACTTAGCAAAATACGAGTTGTAAGGGATTTGAAAAATATTTCGAAGCCAAACAATACACTTTGCAAATCATGTCATTTTTTATGTAAGTTTGAAACACCTTTGATTACAAGAGAAAAATCATCAACCGAGACCTCTACAACTAGTTCATACAAACATATGTGGACCCTAAAGAAAATATTTTATGTTAATTATTGATGATTATACGGGCTAACTTGGGTTACTAAAATATAATCTAAAGCATTTGATAAGTTGAAAGTTTTCAAAGCCTTCACTAGTGATTATAAAATAAAATGCCTAATATATGATAGAGGTGGATAGTTTACCTCAAATGAATTTGATGATTTTTGTGAATACTCCATGTAATAAGAAGGAATTCTCGATTTAAAACACCCCATAGTAACATGGAGTAGTAGAAAGTAAAAAAAATATTAACAAATGGATGCGAGAGCAATGTTAGATGAGAGAAATCTTCCAAACACCTTTTTGGGTTCAGATTTTCATACAACGATTCATATTTTTAAAAAGCACACTTTAAGAAAGTTAGTGGCAATACTCCCTATGAGTTACGATATGGAAAACCAACCTCAATCAAGCACTTCAAGGTCTTTGGCGGTGAGTGCTATATCAATATTAATGATGAAAATATGGGTAAGTTCGGTAACGAATTTGGTGAAGGCATATTTTTAAGATATTCAAATAATAGCATAGGCTATATATGTTATAATAAAATATTGTGCAAGATCGTTGACATCATTGATGTGAAGGTGGATGAATATTCACCTCTTAAAAGAAATAAAACAAGATATATCAACCCACCTAATCAGATCATCGATATGAATATGAAGATGAATAACATGATGAAGAAGAAGAAGAAGAGCGGCATGATCTCATAAAAAAACCCCTTCAAGGTATGCAAAAAAGAATCACCTTGCAAATAAAATAAGGAAGAAGGAGTTCAAACTAGAATAAATATAATAAGTGCTTCTAGTGAAGCACATATTTCCATGGTATCCATGAATTAACCCAAATATTTCTCTTAGAAGTCAATATAAGCATTGGATAAGTTCCTTGAATCGGGAGTTAGATGAGATTGAGAAAAATTAGACTTAGAATCTATTCAAGGCCGATAAATGAAAGTGTCATTGTCACAAAAGTATTTATGAACAAGTTAAATGATGAAGAACAAGTTATAAGGAGCAAGGCTGAATCGATGTATGCAAGGAATCCCTCGATTAAAGGAGTAGACTTGGAAGAAAATTTTGTTCTTGTCACAAGAATGGAGCCAAAAAGAATGCTTTTAGGATTTTATTGTCACAAGAAGTTCAAATTTTATCGAATGGACATAGAAATTATCCTTTATAAATGGAAAACTTGAAGAGTAAGTCTATATATAATAGTATGAAGGGTTCAGTTGTCGAGGAAATATAAATGATGTTTGTGGACTTAAATATTTTCTATGGCTAATGTAAGCACCGAGAGAATGCTATTAAGTTAGAAAAACACTTCTTGTAGAAAGGCTTCAAAGAGAGACATTTGATACTAATTTGTATATGAAGTACGAAAATGAAAATATTTTATTCGTATTGGTTATGTTGATGACATAATTTTTGGAAGTGATGCAAATATGCTAAGCCAAAAATTTGCATCTAAAATGCAAGATGAGCTCGAAGGTCAAAGCTAGGAGAATTATACTTCTTCTTTGATTTAGGAATATCACAACAAACAAAGAAATTCTTTTCTCTAAGGAATATACCTCGGGGAGATGATAAAAAAAGTTTGGTATGGACGTAAAAAGTTAAGCAAAGATGATAAACCACGCGAGGTAAATCAAACAATGTTCGGATCAATGAAGTTGTAGCCTTTTTGTACCTAATAGACTCAAGGAAAAACATAACACAAGATGTTGGTGTAGTTTCAAGGTATCAATAAACCCCTAAAGCGAGTCACACAGTGAACACCCAAAAATAATTTTCAAATATTGAAAAGCCACGATGGAATTTTGTCTATGGTATCAAAGAGTCGGATATTTT
The DNA here is from genome assembly GCA_034641835.2 of Pinus albicaulis. Classification (NCBI taxonomy): domain Eukaryota; kingdom Viridiplantae; phylum Streptophyta; class Pinopsida; order Pinales; family Pinaceae; genus Pinus; species Pinus albicaulis. The sequence continues at coordinate 81,143 of JAXQQM020070297.1, forward strand.
CCTTAATTGAATACATAGATTTTGATTTAAGAAAAAAGTAGACATCTATCTCTTTGTCCAAAGTCGAAGTCGAGTACGTAATATTTGCTATGTGTTCCACTTAGATTTTTTGTGGATGAAGTAGACATTGTAAGACATGAAGGTAATGTATGATGCACCAATTACCATAGTTTGTGTGATAATACCAATGATATATGTATATACAAATTATTTTCTTCATTTAAAGATTAAGCATATACCCATTAAGTACCATTTTTTCTCAAAGAACATGTGAATGATTAGATTGTAAGTTTGGAGTTCATATCAACGAAGAAAAAATACATAATATATTGTGAATTCTTGCTTCGATATCCCTTTAGTATTTAAGGGAAAAGATGGGAGTGACGTCTCCCTCATCTCTTCAATAATGTCCTTCAAAAGGAATGAAGGTAGTTTTCCAATTCATTCAAGGATTTTTGTATGGTAGGATATCGAAGAGAGTAGAAGTGAATAAGCTTAGATATAAATGCAATATTAAAAGAAGTAACATGTGTTTGGGGGAGTTATTGAAATAAAGAAATTGAGCATGAGAAATCATCAATAAAGAATGTGTTTAGGGGAAGTAACTTGCATTAGACTTATGATGAGATGGAATTTTTTCATGCCTTATATGTTTTTCCTCATTCCACTTAGCATATAAAGCGATTTAAAAAAATAGTTTCTATTGGAAATATTGTCATTGATGGAAAAGAAGGAGCACAAAGGGTATTTTGAACTAAGGAAAAGGAAGAGCGAGAGAAGAACCGACAATAAATAAAGGAGCATATCAAGAAATTATATAGTAAGAAAGCATAAAAAGAGAGGAAGAGGAAGCGGTGAAAGGCAAGGAGCGGCATTAGACTATCGGCCCGAGAGGCGTGAAAAGGCGAATGCGGCTAAGAGTAAGGCGGACGAGGGAGCGAGCAGGCGGGGCAGCTCCAAACACTAGGAAGAAACGGCGGTAGAGAGAGCATTAGACAAGAAGCGAGAGACAACGGGTGGAGAGCGAGGGCGGAAAAAGGTAGAAAAGGCGACAAGGCGGACAAGGAACGAGAGGCAACGGATAAAGCGAAAGGAAGCGAATAAAAGTAGGCGGTGAGGGCGGCCAACGGAGGCGGTGAAGGCGAATCAAAGGCGACAAAGAAACGGTAGTGGAGGAGAGAAGAGCGCACATCACAATCGGCGGGTAGAGTAATGAAGAAGTGATGTGAAGTTGCGATTATCGATATTGCAATGCGATCGCATATCGCAATCGGTGAAACATAAAAGGAATAGGCGAGTGTTTGTCTTTGCGATGTGATGCGATGCGATGATATGAGTTCGCATTGAAATTAACTTTGGTTTGAAATCCTTGTTATAATGTTCGAAGGTTGTCACATGGGTACAAAAGAGTTTCATTAAAGTGATGTATTGCCAAAAAATTTGCAAAGGTGTTAACGCTATTCCTAAGGTCCGGTTAAACAAACAAAGCATTAGGTGGGGCCTGAGAAGAGTGGTTTTGGTAAAAAACAATACCATTTTTTTCGCACATCTTTTGGGCCATGAGTGGTTTATTCCATTTGGAATGTGATCGTATCATATTACGACATGTTACAATACTAAAACCGCCTATATCACATAATTTTTTAGAATTAAATGTCGGGTCAAAATATAACGTGATAGCTCGTCGATTTGATGCGGCGAAGATCCAACGGTGATCGCATGGGAAAAGTGCATGGACGTTTGGAAATGTTAAACAATAGGTATATTGTGATCAGTATACGATCAGATAAAGATCGGTGAAGATCTAACGGTGAGTCGCATCACGCAAAAGGTGGAGTCTTAATGTTAAGGCTTAAAGCGGAAGTGTTGAAGATCGACGAGCGGAGATCTTATCGAAGATAAGCGAACGGTGGAGATCTCATCGCATCGGCACATCGGCAAGTAGAAGTGCTTTGAAGAGAACAAGCCATTGAACCTTGCGATTGCGATGGAGCAATCCAATAACAACCGTTAGATCACGAGTTGTTTGTAGCCGTTGGATCGAGCGATGAGTTGGAGTGGGGTCCACGATGTGAACCATCGCATCGGCGGAGAACAAGAGACATAGAGAGACAAATATTTGAAAGTTTGGATTTCGATTGAGTGATTGAATGTTGCGTCGGATTTTATGAAGGATGGATGACGGATATGTGAGTTGGCCTGGCAAATTTAGTGGGACCCTTCGTTCATTGCATCGGTGGAATCTGATGACCAAAGGCACACCGAAGCATTTGGAGGATGTGATTGAAATATTGCGATAGTGATAATGTGATCAGCGGTGTGCGGGGAAAGAATAATGGGACCCTTCGGATATCGCATCGGGAGATCGGAAGGGCGAGAAGATCGTAAGAAACCAAAAGTGGAAACGCCGAAGTGCGAAGAGCGATAAAGAATGTGGACACGATATGTTATGAGCTTGTGGTTTTATGTGTTTTGAGTTTTGGCTTTAAGGGCGTCAAGGTGGGTCCAATGTTTGATTGATTAAGATGTATTTCATATGAATATGTGAAATTACACTTATGCAAGAAAAGTATAGGACCCCATTAGCCCTTGCTTCGTATATATGCACCATTGTATAATATTTACATTAATTTGATCATTGTTAACATATGTATGATGGCTTAAAGCACAACACTTTAATCTGTTGGGAGCATGAAGGAAATATTATGTGGACCATACCCTACGAGTCATAAAGGAATTGAATGAACTCATAGGGAACTCGTACGAGACATAGATACGGTAGCACGGGAAAAGTAAAGGTTGAATGCAACACAAAAAACACGGTAACAAAAAAGCAATTTATACGGCGGAGGCTACAATATAACTACGAGCGAAAGAACGGTGACAACGGCGAGAGAAGACAAATGCACGGCAAGCCAAAGTTGAAAATTTGGGTAAGTTTATTTTGTCTTGTAAATGTGAGTGTAAATTATTTAAAATTATTTTTATTGTATGTAAGGCAAGGCAAGTCTCTGTAGGCATAGGGAAAACTCCATGAGTGTTATAATGATTATCTCTCATGTAATAGCAGGCGAAGAATGAGGAGAGAAAAACGAACGAGAAGGTGAAAGGAAAAGGAGTCGGGGGAGGCTGGTTCATGAATTCCACGAGGAATGCAAGCAGTTGCGAAGAGAACACTATAAAGGATGTTACCATCATATGCATTGAGAGGTTAGAGAATGGGCGAGGTAGAGAGGGTAAGAAGAAGGAGGAGTAGATAGAGAAAGTTGTGAATATTCGAGAGAGATGATATAAGGCAAATATGAAGGCTAGTGGACGGCGGTGAGAAGGAATAGAGCAGTACCGATATCCGGGTAAATCGAGAAAGTGTTTTTTATTTGAAGAGTGAGGAAGTTGGTGCTTCCATATCAAGTTGTAGCTTGATAGATGTTAGTTGTGGTAGGTAGGTAGGAGCCTCCTGGCAAGTTTGTATGCAGAAAATAGATGGGAGTTGGAGCTTCATAGCAAGAGTTGTAAACAGGAATTGAGGTAGGAGCCTCTGTAGGTTGTAGCACTGAAATAGATGGGAGTTGGAGCTTCCTTGCAAGTTGCTGGCTTGCGGGGTGAAGTGTGTATCCTGTAGGTTAGACCTATAGAAAATCGGTGGTGAGAGGAGTTGGGCTTGCCTTTGCATCACAACAATAATAAGATGTGGTTTTCTCCCTTATGGGTTTCCACTTATATGCATTTGTCCAATATTGCATGATTTTTATGTGTTGATATAGTGTATCTATTCTACGTAATACTTGCTGCTCTGTCTATTAAGATTTTTGTTACATTATGTAATAAATTGATCATGAAATGAAGGTGTAAATAAGTTTAAAGGGAAAGTTTTTAAAATTCACAGATGTGTTAAATGATTCGGCCCCCCCCTCTCGGTTTAACTAAGGGTTCAAAAGTGGTATCGGAAGCGGGTTCCTTTGGTGTAAGCCTTATAGCTTAGAAGGAGATCTAGTTGAGTCATGGACTATCAAAAAATGTACATACAAATACAACAAACTTTCCTGAATGGAGAGATAAAGGTTAAAACGAGATTTATTATTTATGAACTGAGGTATGGAAAATTGTATGTAATGAATTCTTGCCTGAGACTCTCCCTCGGTGAAATAACAATAATTGGAGATACCAAGGAAAGAAAATGTGTGATACATAACGGTCTTCATAACAAGGGATCTTGATTTAATAATGGATTTAACCTGCAAAGAAATGCAGGATAGATTGCATTTCATGCATGAAGTAGACAACGGGGTAGCATTGTCGAAGGAGACGAGAATTCAAGAGAAAAATTCATGTCGAAAGGAAAATGTTCAATCAAATGAGGTACTTTGCTAGTGTGTGAATGGATGTTTCATGAAGAATTATAGTTGAGGAAAAAGCCAAACTTGACACGACTAACAAGTACCCAAGAGCTAGAAAAGGTGAAGAATGAGAAGAAAACAAAGACCTTGAGACATTGGTGCAAATATGTGATGAAAAGAATGTGAAGATAAGGAAGAAATTGTTCTTTGAAGGCACAACTTGGAAAAACAAGGAAAGTAGAAAGCACTCTGTTGCAACAAATGAGAGAGAAAATTATGGAATGTGGAAGATTGGAAGAAGAGGTGGTAAGCCTAAGAAAGAAAGAAATTAAGAAAATCCCCAAAGAGAATTATAAATGAATACTCCTCCAAATGAAAAGCTATGAGCAGTTGGAAAAGATTCCCAAATTCTCAAAGGTCTCCTCTACGCAAAAGTACAAGGATGATTATGAAGGAGAAACCGATAAGTCAAGGTAGAATATAACGACAAGCTATCATTTTATGCTTATTTGTAAGGGATAATGAAGCAACTCAAAAATATTTCTGTGGAAGTAGAAGCCAACAAGAACATGATTTGTAGAAAAGCAAAGAAACGCGAAACAAACGACGACATGAAAGGAAAGAGAATGAGATGATGAAACGATCAGCTACTAAAGGCTCATACGCTCCTAAGGATGAATTGAACAAATTCGAATATGTCAGGGGATGCTATCCTATGAAAAATATCCACATGTTTCTCTTGTCATAAACCGGGACACTGTTGCGGCACACATTGTAAGACAAGGCATATCAAAATTTAACCAACAAAAGATGCGGCATTAAATGAGAATAACCCCTCAAATAAGAAAATGGAAAAGACAATGTTTCACTAGGTACACAAATCATTTTAAAGTGACTCTTGCTATTCATGCAATGACTTTGGACACGTATGACTCAATGTAAGACAAAAGAAAATCGTGATTTAACCGGAAAAAGATGAAATGAAAGATGAGAAGACCAACTCAAGCAAACCAAATGGAAAGGACAACCACTCACGAGTTACACCATCATTTGAGATCTTGTTTTTCATGCAATGAATTTGGACATTGATATAACAGACAAATTGTGTTCAAAAAGGGAACAAAATATGATACATCGGCTCAAACGTACCTTGGTAAAAAATAAGATGGTATGTATGCCTCAAACTGGTCACAAAGCAAGTATCAAATACCATATACATTAAAAGAACTCTAGGCAGATGATGGAATCTAATCCAAATCAAACAAGCTGAATAAAAAAGAGGTGAAGACATTATGAAGAACCCCAATAAAGAATGGAAGGAAAAGAGAAAGGGGGAGCACATTACCTTCGATAACATAATGAATCCATAACAGTACAAGGAGCTACTCTAGGAAGAAACCTGAAATATCCTTCGGTGATAGATAGGAAACGGCATCCCGGAGGAGAGAAGTTCATAAATAGTCCCACAAAGTAGTCTAAGAAAGACTCTACCCTTGAAATAACCATGACTAAAAGGTCGAGGAAGGAGAGAGAAAATTCTTTATACGGAAGCAATCAATAGCCAACGAGGTTGATGGAAGGAGATAAGGCAACAAACGTACATTAGTAGAGACATTATTACTGCTAGACATGTAAGCTAATAAGACATCAGCATTAAGTGATGAATGGTTAAATCACAAAAATTATGTTTCGAGCTACACTGTGTGGAAAATTAAGGATGATCACATTGTGCCTTCATCTTGCTAGAATTAATATAATGATTCACATGAAGAAGGATGAGTAAGAGAAGTGCCTATCATCATTATATCATTACATCATTCATCGAAAGTCCCCCTTGGAGAATACGATTAGAAATAAGGTGATGAATCTCGAGTGATTTTCAGAAAGCAGAGATTCCTAGTTTAGAAATTGAAGATGTCTTCGGAAGATCATTGTCTTCTGATGAGTTAGATGTGAATATAAAATGATGATTCTAGAGCGGTCTAAGAAAGGAACATGCAATGGCATTCAGCTGAGCCGAGGCCAATAGAATAGAAAAATGGATTAATGATGCCAAGATCAAATTTAGTATGTGTGATGATTTTGGTGTGAGCAGTGGAAAGCTCAACAATAGTAGAAACTATGAAGGTTATTAACTATGGGTTCATGTACGAAATTTGAAGTGAAAGTAGTATCAATTGGTATTTGATGCAAACGGCATGCCTATCAATAGAATACCAAGTGTTATCGGTGGAGCGGTGGTATGGGTACGGGTCCTCGTGATCAAAGGATTATGGAAAAAAAGTACGTCAAGGTAGTAAACATACCCCTAGTGACTGTCTTGCATTATTAAAGCATAAAGAAGAGAAGAGAGGGTCAATGAAAGGGCAGAAAGGATCATTATCTTGTTTACACTTGAAGTAGTATATTGAGCATTGAAGCAATATCATTTTCTAGATATAACTACATGCCTTCCTCAAGTCGGTACATATATCTTCAAGGCCTCTTTCTTAAGATCATTCATAAAAGCTTGTGTGAAGTTTGTTGTTGAGATATCAATTAAACAACTTGAAGATGTTTTTGTTGAAAATCATCATGACGAATAGTTAAAGTATCGAAGTATGAAGGACCAGTTGTGATTACCATTTGAAGCTCAAAGTCTTTTTTATTAATTCATCTAAATCCTGCTTTGGCATAAAGGATTTGTTGTTAATTCACTTGTAAAGAGATTGATCATTGACATACAAGCCCCTTATGTCTTGGCCAAATTGCATGGTTGATAAGTGAGACTGTGACTACATTGAATGTATCTAGCATGCAGGTTTGTTTTGAAAGTAAATTGTACAAGCGGTAAAGTCATTTGGTCTCTTAGGATTGAAAGATATCGTCTAATCTCACAATAAGTTGTAAACTCTTCCCAGACTTTTCATTGCTTACATCGATGGCTGGGGACATTTCGGTCTTTAAGTGAAATATCACCCAAACAAATGGAGTCTGGCACCATCTCAAACAACGAGGGCGGTAAAGGTGAACTATTAAAAAAAAAGATAATGTCATCATCATATTTGAACAAAAATTACTGTAGATGTGTATTGCGAGAAAAAAAGACTTACTCCATCTACAACCTTCCTCAATAGATATGCATCGTGAATGAGGATAATAATATAGACTGAAGTATAGTTGGAAGCTTGATATGTCACATGGAGCATTTACAATCTTATTGATCCAATGATGCATCTCTAAGCATATAAGTCTAACTATATAAGTTTGTTCTATGAAGTGTCATTATCTTCACTTTCGGCTTTATACAAGTGAAAGGAGTTTGTGCTTTGGGATGGTATCAACACAACATTATGGTTGATGATTCTCAAGTGCACTCCCAACAACTCATACACCCGGTTTGAGACGGCACATGGTACAAATTCAAAGAAGAAGGCCTAAAAATAGCTGGAGAGGAAATGAAAAAAATTAAGTACATTGGGAAAGGTGCAACCTTTGCCATTGATGTCAAAGGGAGGAAGAAGCAAGCGGAAGAACAAAGGTTCTTAGAAAAGCAAACGAGAGGAAGACAAGACACTTCTCGGAATGAGAAGGGAGAGATCTGAAAGTATTGGAGTATTTCCAGAGTACGAAGGGAGACTTTTGGAAATGCTGTCATTGATGGAAAAGGAAGCACAAAGGAGCAACACCGACTAAGGAAAGAAGCGAGAGAAGAAGCAACGATAAAGCGAAAGGATAAGATCAAGAAATTATGCAGTAAGAAAGCATTAAAGAGAGGAAGAGGAGCAGCGAAAAGGCAGGAAAGCATTAGACTATCGGCGGAGGCAACAAAGAGCGAGGTACATGAAAGCTAGAAGAAAAGGCGGACAAGGAGTAGAGGAAGCTGGGCGGCTAAGACACCGGGGAAGAAAGCGAGTGGAGAGAACGTGGACAAGGAAGCCGAGAGATATGGGGTGGAAGCGAGAGCGACAAAGGCAGCAAGGCGAGAGAGAAGGAAGAGAGACACGGATAAAGCGAGGAAACGGAAATAAAAGTAGAGCGACGAGGGCAACAAATAGAGGCATCAGCTGACGAGAGCGGCAAAGAATTAGAGAAGATGCTTGAAAAGGAGAGAATAGTGCACTGTCACCCAATTGGTGGGTGAAGTCAATGAAGAAGTGATGTGAAGTTGTGATTAGCACGATATTTCGATGTGATCACATATCGCAATTAATTGAGAAACATAAGGAATAGGCAAGTCTTTGTATTTGCGTGCGATGATATGAGTTCGCAATGAAATTAACTTTGGTTTGAGTGCCTCATTATAATGTTACGAAGGTTTTCACTTGGTACAAGAGTTTCATTAAAGCGATGTATTTCCAAAACATTTCCAAAGGTGTTAACGCTATTCCTGAGTCCGGTTAAACAAACAAAGGATTAGAGTGGGGCCTGAGGAAAGTGGTTTGAAACCATGCCACTATTTTCACACAACTTTTGGGCCATGAGTAGTTTATTCCATTTTGGAATCTGCATTTATCATATTAAACGTCACAATACTTAAACCGCCTATATCGCGTAATTTTTTAAAATTTAAAAGGTGAGGGGTCAAAATAACACGATAGTCGTACGTTTGATATGGCGAAGATCCAACGGTGATCGCATGGGAAAAGTTCATGGACGTTTGGAAATTTTTAAACAACGGTATATTGTGAATGTGATGTCATCGGATCGAAGATCGGTGAAGATCTAACGGTGGTCGCATCACACGAAAGGCGGAGTCTTAATGTTATGAGCTTAAAGTGGAAGTGTTGAAGATCGATGACGGAGATCTTCTCAAAGATAGAAGATCGACGGTGGAGATCTTAGGCAATCGACCGATAAAGAAGATCAGTCACACAACTGGTAGATCACGGTTGTTTGTAACCGTTGGATCGAGCGATGAGTTGGGTGGGGTCCACGGTGAACCATCGCATCGGCGACGAAGAGAAACGGAGAGACGAAAAGTTGAAAGTTGCGATTGCGATTGAGTGATTGAATGTCCATTGCTGATTTGATGAAGGATGGATGGCGGATAGCGGAGTTGGGCGATAGGCTTTAGTGGGACCCTTTAGTCATCGCATCGGCGAATCGATGGCCAAGGCACAGGCTTGTTGGCGGGGGATGCGATTTCGATATTTGTGATAGTGATAATACGTCCATGGAGTGTGCGGCGGTGGTGGGACCCTTAGGATATCGCATCGGGGGAGATCGGAAGGCGAAGATCGTGAAACAAAGTGGAAACACCAAAGTGTGACGATAAAATGTGGACCGATATGTTATGAGCGTGGTTTTATGTGTTTGAGTTCCGACTTTAAGGGTGTCGGGTGGGCCATGATTACGGATTGGTTAAAGATGGATGTGCATATGAATAAGCGTAATTACACTTATAAGCAAAGTATTGGACCCGTTAGCCATTGCTTTGTATATATGCACCATTGTATAATATTTGTGTATTGATGAATTTGTTAACATATGTATAGTGACTAAAGCCCGGATCTTTAATCTACTACGGGCATGAAGCGATAGTGTGTGGACCATACCCTACGGTCTCGGCAATTGAATGAACTCATAACGGGGAACTCGTACAGACGGAGATACGATGGCACGGGCAAATGAAAGGTTGAACACAGCACAAAAGACATAGGTAATGAAAAGCACGGGCGATTATGCGGTCGACTACAATAGCGCAGGCGAAAAGAACGGTGGCAGAAGCGGCGGAGAAGACAAATGCACAACAAGCCAAGAGCCGAAAAGGGATTTGAGTGAAGTTGATTTATGTAAGCTGTAAATGTGAGTGTAAATGATTTAAAATTATTTTTTATTGTATCGTCATACAAAGGAAAGTCTTCGTAGACGCAGGAAAAATATTGAGTGTTATAATGATTCTCTCATGTAATAACTTGAGCTGAAGAATGAGGAAATGAATGAAGGTGAAAGGCAAAGAGTCGGGCACGATTCATGAATTCACGAGGAATGAAAACAGTTGCGAAGAGAACACTATAAAGGATGTTACCATCGTATGCATTGAGAGGTTAGAGAATGGATAAGCGAGGTAGAGAGGGTAAGAAGAAGAGACGGATAGAAAGGCGCGAGGTGAGGAGATGATATAAAGGCGGTCTGTTTGGTGGACAACGATGAAGAAGGAATAGAACAGGCGATATCCGAGTAAATTAGCAAGTGTTTTTATTTGAAGAGTGAGGAAGTTGGTGCTTCCATGTATCAAGTTGTAGCTTGATAGATGTTAGTTAATAGTATTTGGCGGTAGGAGCCTCATGCCACAGGTTGTAGCTTTACTTGAGAGAAAATGAGTCGGACCAGAAGCTGCTTGCAGTTGTAGCTTGCGGGGGCAGGGTAGGAGACTCTTATGGGTTGCAACCAGAAAGGGAAAAGCAGGAGTAGGTTGGAGCTTCCTTGCAAGTTGCTGGCTTGAAAAGGAGGTGAGGTAGTAGCCTCCTTTTGTAGGTTGGAGCCTACGGAAAATCGGTGGTGAGAGGGATTTTGGGGCTTGCCTTTGCATCACAACAATAATAAGATGTGAGTTTTCTCCCTTACGGGTTTGCATATATCTGTGTCCTATGTGCATGATGTTTATGTGTTGATATAGAATTATCAATCTTCCTTTATTATTTGTTGCTCACATATTAATATTGTTGCTACATTACGTAATAATTTGATCATGAAATGAAGGTGTAAATAAGTTTAAAGGAAAGTTTTAAAATTCCATGAATGTGTTAAGCGATTCACCCCCTCTCGGTTTAACTAAGTGTTCAATAGTTTCAACTTGATCAAAAAAATTGTCATAGTGAAGTAGGGGGATATTTAGAAGATCCATTGGTGTCGGAATTAGTAAAGTGTTACATGCAAATAAAAAACTTCTTCAATTGATGTCATGGGCCCTTTTCCAACGATTTCAAGGGGTGGAGTGACCCCCACCCATAGTGCAACAAATGGATTTCAAGCTTGGAGAGTTTGGAACACCAAACATCGTAGAAGTAAAAGTTTGCAACGGTGAGATTTACATTCAATGTTTAGATATATTTACATCAATTCAAGAGGATATGTTGCAAGTAAGTGGAATTGGTGTAAATAGATCGAGCCAAGAATGACCTAGTCCACGAGAACTCAAGAAGTTCAAAGAGTACAGAAAAAGTGCGACCAAGACCATTGGAAATCTGACATTGACCCATTGGTAGGTAAGCCATGAATGGAATGGATATAAAGGTTGAGGGCCATAGGGAAAATCCCCCGGTCATCACTCCTAGTCACGAAGGACATAGAAAGCTGGCATATGCCCCCCCCCCCACAGTAGATCACCACCAAAAACTCAAAACACAATCTTAGGAGGGAGCATTGATGGGGTGTACAGAGTATCATTATTTACATTCTATCAACAATGATCAATGGGATCTTATCATGTCCTTTTAGGGTCTCATAGTCAAATTTTTGTCATTTCATTAGGTCTTGAAGCAAAATTTTCTCACTAGGTATGAGGTTTATGACTATTTTCCCTCCCCAAAATTTTCAAATTTCTCGTCCATGTCATCCTCACGGCAGTTCTATCATAATTCAAAGATTATCGTCATCATTTTAGTCATCACCACCATTCATTTTAGGTGTCTCCATTAATTCATTAGGTTTTCAAGGTCACCAAAATTTTCATTTCATGCATAAAATCCGGCAATTGGAGGAGTGGTAATAGGAAAAAGTTTCTTCAATAAAGTTTGATTTCATAAATTTAATTTTAGTTTCCTATCTAATAATTACTTCACGTTCCTAAAATCTATAGTTCAAAGCTCCAAAGAAGCCACAAAAAATTCAAGCTTACAAATTCCAAAGTTTACAAAGTTCAAAAGAATGAAGGTCATTCTCGAAAAATATATGTGGGGTGTTGGAAATATGATGCAGAGTGTTGTCCTTGATGGCAACCCACTGAATGAGGATGAAGACATGCGACTGTTGACACATGTTGTCCTTGTTGGCAATCCACCTGATGAAGTTATTCTTGACTTGATGGACTTGGTAAATGATGTAAATCTGATGTGATATGATGTTTGTTGACAATACGATCTTTGAGTGTTGTCTTTGAAAAGAACAACCCACTTGATGAAAATGTTAACTTACTTGATGAAGTTGTGCTTGATGATATTGGTTTGATGAAGAAATCGATGTATCTACGGTGTGAACGGAAAGCAGTTCAGAATGTGCTCAAATATAATAAAAGAGTATGTCTCTTTGTATACGCGGATTTTCTAGGAAGGGAGTCGCGTACATGCACGCGGGAAGGAACGTTCCCGAGTCGCGTATAGGCAAAAAGCGCTCAAAAAGTGCAAATCGGGGGTAACCACCATGGTATTAACCCATTGTATTGGGTAATGATCGCCTAATTAACCCCGATACGAGGTAGTTTTGGAGCTCATGGTATTGTTTTTGGCCTGGTAGTGGAAAAGGGGCTATATGGTATTGAAAAGGATAAACTACTCTGGGAGAAAGACTATTGTGCAAATCATGTGTGTGGTGCAAAGATGCCGAGCTTGAATGAATACTTCTCTCAGAAGTAGATGCGAATGAAAGGACACACACTTGAGAGTAAATACGAATGGATGGCAAATGATGAAGAAAGGGATCATAGATTTGAAATGTATCTACTAGATACGCATGGAAGCTTCGTCCTTTGATGAGCGGAGGTATACGGCGAACATTTGTATGCAGAGTGAAAGGGTAAATCCGAAGCCGAATGTATCTGATGCGAAGAAGTATGCCGCTGCAGCAGTAATTGAAGATCTATACGCTACTTGGAAAGCGCGGAGGAAAGCGCGTATATGTGACAATGAAGAGAGCGACCGTATGCGCAATAAAATCTACAACGAGGTATACGTTTGGTTTGTGTGGACGGAAGCGCGTATATACGCGACATCGGTGAAGGGAAAGCGAAAACGTATGCAAACTAGGGTTTGCTGAAGCAAGAGGTATGAAATATACAAATTACGATTACTTTTTTGTGTTTACGCTATAAATCTGTGTTGATATGTATACGGTGATGATGTATGTTTGAGCTTAAAAGTATGGAAAAGGTTCGGTATGGAAATATGATGAATTGTGGCTTTGCGAGTTGTGTTAGTAGTGGTTGGATCCGGTGTGAAAATTGTTGAAACGTGATCCAAGGTGGTCTTTGGAGGTTGAAGCTTTCGGTCGGGGGTCGTAGCTCCCTTCCGGTGAGGCTACCATTAAACGAGATCGGGGGTCGTGGCTCCCTTCGGGAGAGGTGAGTAAACGAGTCGGGGGGTTGGAGCTCCCTTCCGGGAGAGGGCGGGCAAACGGCGCGGTGGGTGCATGCGAAGGTCGAGTACGCACCCGGCCACATATGTTCCTTGTATGTTTCCTCTATAATAAAAATATTGAAGGGCCGAGCAAGCTGCAGCGGTGGTTTCTCGATTTGGGTTTCCACCTAAAAATCACACAGTGTTCATGTGTGATGCTTGCATGACGATGGCTTATTCACATTGTCTGCACATGTTTTACGGTTTATTGAACATGCGATAAATGAATAATGGTATGATCTAAGAGTAGAAGGAGAGTTGAAATTTACATATCTAGATCTGCATTAATATGATTTCACAAAGGGGATCAATGATATATGCAATTTCTTGAAGGAAAGTAGCGTATGGGTTTTAAAGAATGAAAAAGTAAAAGTTTTGATTATGTTGTAATGTTGATTCACCCCCCCCCCCCCCCCCTCTCGGTATTTTTCCCAACAGTGGTATCGGAGCGGGTCCTTGTGCGGAAACGATCGCTTAAAGAGATGCGTCATAATGGGAAGTCAAGAAGGAGTAATGTCTATAAACCTCTATTCGATGAGCAATCGATATTCGGAAGGTACGTACAAGCATATCTGCAAAGTCTTGGTGCGGATGTCGACATCGTGGAAGAAGGTTATGATACCCGACAGGAAGTATTTCTCACAGTGCGGCGAAGGAAGAAGTATGGAAACCAATGCCAAAGCGGTGAATGTCTTATTAGGAAGCATGTCTGAATCGGAATTTGCTAAAGTAATGCGACTACATTTGTAAAAGAAATATGGGACAAAATCATTAAGCTATGGAAGGAGACAAGGTAAAAGTGCAAAACTCCAAACTCTTAGAATTGATTATGAAAATTTGAAGATGCTCAGTGATGAAAGTGTTGCCGATTTCTTTCTTCGTCGATGATATTGTAAATCGGATAGAGAAATTTGGGTGAAACCATGGGCGATACTACCTAAATTGGAAAAGGTCTTGAGATCTTTGACTTCAAAAATTTGACTCTAAAGTTTTAAGCATTGAAGAAAGAGCAAGATGCCTGAAAATATTTGTTCAATTACATGTAGCATTCATGCTTTTGAAATGAGACAAGGAGGTCCTTCTCAAATAAGAGAAGCTGCTTTTAAGGCATCTACAAAGGAAAGGAAAAGGAGGTTATCAAGAATCCAGCTATGTATCCGATGAAGAAGAAGCAAATTTCGTGAGAAAGCTCCAACTAAGTCTTGGAAGATTCAAATTGACTTCCCTTCCCAAATGTTTTGAATTGTATTGATAAAAGTTGGTCATTATGCTGCAAAATGTCCTTATAAAAAGAAAAGAAGTAGTAAGAAGGAATAAGAACCGATCTAGCTCTAAGAAAAAGTTACTATGCTAATGAAGATAGTGATGAGTCATCTAATAGTGAGGAAGAATGTGAGAAGATCTTAGACTTCTCATGGCATTTGAACCAAAAGAAGATAAGGATAATTTTATGGATGCTCTAGAGGAGAATGATTTTCGCGAAGAAAATAATCGACTCAAACTACGCTTGAGAAGAGAAAAGATAATCGGAGAGACCATTGAAAACGACTTGAAGAAAGCGAAAAACATATTGAAAAACTAGAATGTGAAGTGGTAAGTCAAAGAGAAAAGTTGAGAGAAAGAAAAAACCTTGAATCTTAGATTTGCTAAAGGATACGAAACACATAGATGAGATCATCAAAATTTGCGTTCTCCTCTTATAAAGACGAGGTCTTGGATATCTGGGAGAATCTTCTCAAACTTCGGCACGAACTATCTAAAAGCGACTACGGAGTGGTTTACATCATTCGGCCACTCGACGAAGAATAAAGGATTTCTACGAGGAAAAGCAGGACCATCTCAATTCAGGAACACTAACGAGGGGATAGCTTTCAAAGACACTGCAACCCAACGGGTAAATTCAAATAGAAGATTCCATGATCGCAGAAATTTCTACTTCAATGAACGTGTTTCACGTGTCACAATTTTGGTCATAAAGCTATTCAATGTCTGTTGCATATAAAACCATCAGCCAAGAGAAACGAAAAAGGTTGGATACTGAACAAGAAGAATACCTATAACAATTTTTCTCCTCTTGAAAGTGAAGTTGAATGTACTTATTCACCGCTGCTTTGACATGAAGAATCTGAATGCGGGAACAAGATCCGGCCCTAAAGAACATGTTCCCTCGAAGCTCTAAGTGTGGAAGAAGAAGAACCACCGGTTGAGAATTATTGGGATAGCATTATTTTGAAGGTGAAGAAAATCAATAGTACATTGATAGTGGGTACTCAAGACACATGACGAGGTGAAAAAGCGAACTTCACTTATAATGCTCTAGAAAAGGAAAAAGAGAAAGTTACATTTGGAAATGATACTCCTAACGTGATTAAAGGAAAATTAGAGTATTTCTAAAGAAAAGGTGAAGGCTAAAGATGTCATGTATGTGGATGGATTAAGGCATAACCTATTAAGTGTTAGTCAAATGTGTGATCGAGGTAGAAGTGGTCATGACAGTTCCAAAGAATGTGTGGTTCGTGATCTTGACACGAGTAAAATCATTATAAAAGGAAAAGAGAAATCAGCTTAACTGTAGCTCTAAATGGCACATGAATCAGCTATTTACTTGAGCGTCTCCAGAAGAGTGTGGCTATGGCATAAGTGGGGCATCGAGCTCTCTCAAATCAACAAAGCAAGCGAGACTTAATTTTTTTTGTTCGTGATCTTCCCAAGGTGGTCTTCAGAGAAAGTACCATATATGCAAATCTTGTCAATTTGGTAAGCAAACAGTACGATTTAATGCCAAAAGAAGGATCATGAGTAAACTTACTCTTAGACTCAGCTACCTTCAGTATATGGACTATGAGGAAAAATTCATTACGTGGAAGAATACTATATCTTATTTATTGATGACTACTGTAGAATGTGTTGGATCGGGTTCATTAAGCACAAAGATCAAGCACTTGAAAAATTTCAGAACTGCAAAAGCTTTGAAAATGAATCGAGATCTAAAATCGAGTGTCTTGAATGCGATCGAGGAGAATATTCATCAAATGAATTCTTTGAATTTTGTGAGCAACATGGCATTAAGCAGCCACAGTTCTACGCGCGAGCACTCACTTAACAAAATGGTGTAACGAAGAAATGAATAGAACAATTGTTCAAATGGCTAGAGCCATTCTTAGCGGTCTCGATGTTCACACGACATGTTAAGGTAGACGACACACATACGGCCGATTAACATTCTCAATAAAGCTCATGTTCGGGTAAATAGTGACAAAACTCCATATGAACTGCGAACATGGCAATTCTCCCCGCGTAGAAGCATTTTAAGGTTTTTGGAAGTAATTCTTTATAAAATAATGATGAAAAACTTGGCAAGTTTGAACCTAGATCGAGATGAAGGGATATTTCTTGGTTACTCTTCGTCGAAACAAAAGCTTTCACATGTTACAATAAAAGGCTTGAAAGGTTGTTGAATGTATTTATGTTGTTATTGATGAGTCTCTTGTGACTCCTAAAGAAGAAAAACAAACCGTAAATGAAGATGATGGCGACATATGACGCATTCTACATCGGATAGCAATGATATAGGCAGTGGATCCAATGAAGAACACGAAGATGATCTGTCTGAAAAAGCTCCATCCGGATATGTTAAAAAGAATCATCACGAAACTCAAATTTTGGGTGACAAAGAATGCAGTGTACGGAAAACAAGGGAGAACTCTTATGGGATCTTCTAATCATTTGGCACTTCTATCCACAATTGAACCACACAATGTCAATGAAGCTGTGAAATATGAATGTTGGAGGCAAGCCATGGATGAAGAACTTGTTCAAATTGAGAAGAATGACACTTGGGATTTGGTTCAAGGCCTCATGATAAAAATGTCATTGGAATGATAGTTTTCGAACAAGTTAAATGAGAATGGGGATGTAAAACAAAGCTAGGCTTGGTTTGTAAAGGGTATACTCAACAAGAAGGTATAGACTTTGAAGAAAATTTCAACTCCTCACATGGCTAGACTTGAATCCATTAGAATGTTCTTGCTTTTCAAGTTATCAACAAATCAAAGTTTATCAAATGGATGTCAAATCTGCTTTTCTTAATGGAGATCTAGAAGAAGAAGTATATATAGAACAACCGAAGGATTCATTTTGGGAAATAGATGCAAATCTTGTTTGTAGACTTAAAAAAAGCTCTATATGGTCTCAAACAGCTCAAGGGCTTGGTACTATCGTCTTGACAAATATCTTCATCAACAAGGATTTTCAAAGGGAATGCTGTGATAGCAACTTATACACAAAAGTTGAAAATGATAAACTATTGATTGTTGTTGTATATGTTGATGATATCATTTTGGGAGTAACGAAGAATGCAGGTCGAGCGCCACGTCATGCGGCAAATTTGAAATGTCTTTGCTTGGGGAACTAACTTTCTTTCTTGGCTTGCAAGTGCCATCAATCTACGGATGGTATATTCTGTCACGAAAAATATCTTAAGCAAATTCGAAGAAGTATGGCATGGAAGAATGCAAACACCTTAAGCACTCAATGATAGCAGGATGCAATCTCGGCTCTCATGATGATTCTCCCAGGGTAGATCAACCGATTACGAGATCAATGATAGGAAGTCCTTCTCACTTTGGGACTGGAACCGAGACATTATGCATGCGGTTGGGATTGTTGGACGATTCCAAGCCAATCCAAAGAATCTCACCTTCGGATTTGTGAAAAAAAAGAATTTTCAAATATCTACAAAGACTCAGACTTGCAGTGCATGGTATACGAAGAATGCGATCTTACTCTTCATGCTTACAACGATGCGGTGGTGGAAGTGTTGATGATCGGAAAAGCACTAGTGGTGGTGCGTTTTACACTTGGGGCCGGTTAGTATCTTGGTTCGGCAAAGACGAAATTCTAGCATTACTTATCGACGGTGACAGTATGTAAGCTTGCCGCATCTTGTTGCACTCAACTCTGGATGATGCAAACCTTGCAAGATTTTCAAATCCAATGTGCAACTCCTATCTCCATTATGTGTGATAATACAAGTGCTATCGGCATCTCAAAGAATCACATTATGCATTCGAAAACCAAGCACATTCACATCGATATCATTTCCTACGTGAGCAAATTAGCGAGCAAAAAGTGAAGTTGGAGTATGTTTCCCTCAAAACAAAGTTTGCGATATCTTTACCAAACCTGCGCCGGGGAAGCGTTCGAGTATCTAAGACGGAGAAGGCGGGAGTGGTCTCTGCCCGGTCGAAGAACAAATGCGGATTGAAATTTAGAAAATGGCTTGGGATACGCGGTTTCTGAGGCTCTGCAGTCGCGTATACACGCGAGTTCTGCCCACAGAAAACCGCGTATGTACTGATTCTTGACAATTTTTTGCTTGGTACGACCCTTTATTTCATTCATGATCTTTGTTGGTATCTACAATCTTTGTCTGGTATCTACGAGTGTGTTTTCAGTTCTCATAATTATGCTTCTAATGTTTTGATGAAGATGCCTTGATGATTTGTTGGTGGAGATTTTCGGGATGCACAAGCAAAGGGGGAGCCTTAGTCTTTTGGAAAGATTGCTTGGTCGCCTGGTCGGGGCACATTGGCCTTATTGGTATAATGCATTGTTGGCATTATGTTGATTACGAAATATGTTCTCTTTCTTGAGGACTTTGCAGTGTTAGTCTTAAGTTATTTTTGTAGTTTGGTGTAAATGTCTTGTGAGGCTCATGATGTAAATTACTATATTCGGTCATGTAAGGACTTGTCAAATTTTTGTAAACCCACTTGGTTGGGTAGGCCGGAGTTGAAATGTGTAAACCCACTTGGTTGGGTACTTGTAGTCTTTTGGTGATAGAAAGATCATAAAGTGCATGTACTTCATGAAAATATTGACATGATCTCGGGGGGAGCTTAGCCACTTGACACATTTCGGATACGAAGTCTTCTTCCACATGTGAGGAGAAAGGGAGAGTGTTGGTTTTTGATTTTCCCTTTGCTCTTGATGTCAAAGGGGAGAGTGACATGGTGTTTGAATAAAGAGAAGATAATGATGTGACATATTTGGAAGTGACATGATGCCTGTGTTGTGGTAACCAAACACCATGCGTGGTTGCCTCAGAAGTCCAAAGGGGGGTGTGGAAATATGATGGCAGTGTTGTCCTTTGATGGCAGCCTTTGAATGAGGATGAAGACATGCGGCTGATGACACATGTTGTCCTTGTTGGCAATCCACACGATGAAGTTATTCTTGACTTGATGGACTTGTTGTGGTGTAAATACGATGTGATATGATGTTTGTTGACAATGCGATCTTGAGTGTTGTCTTTGAAAGGAAACCCACTTAGTGAAGTTGTGCTTGATGGAAGATATGGTTTGATGAAATACGATGTATCTGAGTGTGAACGGAAGGCAATTAGGAATGTGCTCAAAATATAATAAAGTATGTCTCTTTGTATACGGATTTTCCTAGGGGAAGTCGCGTATGCACGCGGGAAGGAACGTTCAAGTCGTGTATAGGCAAAAGCGCTCAAAAAGTGCAAATCCGAGGGGTAACCACTACATGGTATTAACCCATTGTATTGGGTAATGATGCACAATTAACCCGGCGTCCGGGTAGTTTTGGGCTCATGGTATTGTTTGGCACATGGTATTGGAAAAGGGCTCATGGTATTGAAAAAGGATAAACCTATATAAGGAGAAGAAATTCATTGTGCAAATCATGTGTGTGGTGCAAGATGTACGAGCTTGAATGAATACTTCTCTCTGAAGTAGATACGAATGAAAGGGTTACACTTGAAGATAAATCGAATGGATGATGCACAAATGATGAAGAAAGGGATCTAGATTTGAAATGTATCCTGCTAGATGCTGCCTTATGGAAGGCTTAGATCTGTGATGAAGCCCAATTTATCTGGCGAACATCTTGTCGAAGTGAAAGGGTAATCGGGCGAATATACGATCGAAGAAGTATGCCGCTCTGTAGTAATTGAAGATCTATACGCTACTTGGAAGACGTGGAGGAGCGCGTATATACGCGGCTCGGCGAAAGCGCGTATCACATATTCACCCGTCTACAGCGAGGTATACGCCTGGTTTGTGTGGACGGAAGCGCGTATATAAAACATCGGTGAAAGGGAAGCGGCGTATGCAAACTAGGGTTTGCGGGGCGCAAGGAGTATGAAATATCTGAGTACGTTTCTCTTGTGTTTACACTATACGATACGTATTCTTTGATATGTGTATCTGTTGATGATGTATGTTTGAGCTTAAAAAGTATGGAAAGGGTTCGGTATGGAAATATGATGAATTGTGGCTACGAGTTGTGTTATTGAAGTGGTTGGATCCGGTGTGAAAATTGATGACGTGATCAGGTGGTCTTGGAGGTTGAAGCTTTCGATCGGGGGGTCGTAGCTCCTTCAGTTAAGTGAGTAAAAGCGAGATCGGGGGTCGTAGCTCCCTTCCGGGGAGAGGTGAGTAAAAACGGAAGTGAGGGGGGTTGGAGCTCCCCTTCCGAGGAGAGAAATTTGGTAAACGAGCGCGGTACATTTTGCATCTTTGATCCAAATCACATGACTGCATATGTTGTAACATGTTTTCTCTATAATAAAAATATTGAAGGTAGGCTCTATTTGCGGCGGTGGTTTTTCTCAGATTTGAGTTCCACCTAAAATCCTGGTGTTCATGTGTGATGCTTTGTGTGATGGCTTGATACCGACATTGCGCACATGTTTACGTTTATTGAACATACGATAAATGAATAATGGTATGATCTAAGTGAGAGTTAATTACATATCTAGATCTACGTGTATACGCAAGTTTCACAAAAGGGGATCCGCGTATATCTGTGAGGTTTGCGAAGGAAAGTAAGCGTATGGGTTTTAAGGAATGAAAAAGTAAAAGTTTTGATTATCTTTGTAATGCGGTTCTACCCCCCCTCTCGGTATTTTTCCAAGCATGGGGCCCATCATTATGAAAATCATTCAATGTCTACGGAAGCGAGGAAATACACAAATACATTTCATGTTACCTCTAATACCTCTTATCATCGAGCTCATTCCTCTTTTGGTGAAAACATGACTTTCTTAGCTCAAATTGGGAAAAATTGCTTGGGGTTGCACATAGAACCTTGCATTGTACTTCGAAGGAGGGCGCTACACGTGGGAAGACCGCATTGTGCATAGGTGCTACGCCTTAGGGAGCTTGTGTTGGGCATAGAAGACATAGTTGCCCAATTTGCTATTTAAGCACAAAATTCAAGTTTTTCAAACTCCATTCCATATTTTTAACCCTCCAAGATTTATAACAAGTAGGTTTACACATTTTCATGCCTTTCACTTTTTATTTTCATGCTAAGAAATTGATCAGAATCTTAGTCTCCTAGGGTTTGCATGAATTTCATGGTGTTGAATGTCTAAAAGATAAATTGCTTCTTTAAACTTCATTTCTGAATTTTCATCTTTTATTTTTAGTTTATATATCACCTCATCCATCACATAACCATTTCCAATCATTGTCTTATCTTCCCTATAAAACCTAACCTATTCCTACGATTTAGGCGAGTTTCCTAACTCTCTCATTTCATCCCTTTACTCCTTTCCCTATTTTTTCCCTCATATTATGTAGGGTTTCAATCATGGAAGCATATTATTCACCATCAGAGAAAGAAAACACCAAAAAGGGGGGAAGATACGGTGGAAGCCCCTCCCAAATTAGGTGAAATCACTTCCTTACCATTCATTTTAGAAAATTCTTTGATGATATTATTTTCAGAGTTTTGTGAAAAAGTGGAGGAGGTAGGTTTTTCAAGAAGCGGCTTGATTTGTTTTCAACAATTTGGGAGAAAAGGTCACCATTGCAGGGATTGATTTCACATTTTTCAGTTGATTCCATCTCTCTTGCTACGAATGCCAAATCATGGTTATTATTGGTTCAAAGTCATGAACCTAGACCTAGAGCAATACAAACCCTACTTGAAATTCGTCTGAAAAGGAAACCTAATTAATTGAGAAAAGATGATTACATTTTACTACTGATGATTCCACCATAGCATAGAATACCATCTTAGGTCTCCATGAAGCAAATCTGGAGAAATTTTGAGAAATTTGGAGAAAATTTGGGAAATTTGAAAAAATATTTGAAGGTACATTTTTCGAAATGTCATGTTTAATCTTCTTTTTCGGGAACATATTGTAGCCAATAAAAGATGAATTTTGGGAAACTAGAGGAGGTGTTTGTTCCTAAGATACCAAATTTACAATAACCTACTTCATATTTTACACGGAGTAAATAATGAGATATCCATTCACATATACATCTCTATTTTTACAATTTGTGAAATATCATGTTTAAGTCACCTTTTTTGCGAGGAGAATATTGTGGAAAATAAGAGAAGAATCTAAGGAAACAAGAGAAGGTTTTTTTTTCTTGACACGCCAAATCACAAAAACCTCTATCAGTCTTGCACCAAAAAATTTCATGGTTAGTGATATATCGCTCCATATGTGAGGCCTATGTTTCTAGAAAACCTAGAAATTAAACAAAATCGGTGAATTAGTATCTGGATGAGGGAGATAACGGTGATTCAAAATCATTAATGTTGTAGAAATTTTCTAACGAAAATTTACGGACGATGACTCTCTTGCTGCATTTTTTCATTTTTAATTTGCGAAATTTTAAGTAGTTATAGATCTGAGCTCCCCTTGAAAAATCACCCGATTAAAAAAAAAAATTAGTCGAATTAGATTCAGGACGGGGAGGTTATGTTGATTTTAAAATAAATTTATTTTTTTCAAAAAATTTGTGATAGTGGGACGGTTCCGGTAGGAATATGAGTCTAGAGTCTCGAGATAGTTATTTAAAGCATGGGAATATGCATTATGATCATTATATTTCTAAAAACATGTTATAATAAATATTTTTTGAGTTATATTTACGGTTATGCCTATTTTAAATCTCGGTAACGTTACAGCGAGGGTTCCCTTTGGAGACGTGCCTCTGCACTTACCACTTTGTGAACTTGCTTCATATTCATTAGTTTCGAATGCGGCGTTTGACTTGGGTTATTCGAACATTCCATCCCTCGAGGCACACAGTGACTGTGAATCGACATCACGGTTATGGGTCAACCGCACAGTCTTCTCATGTCGAGAAATCCATTAAGCTGGAAGCACACAATGTTAGTATCCATGATTGGTCACAAGAATTGTGAGGTATCTCTGCTCTCATTTCTTCTTTCTTCATGGTTTGGGTCATCAACAAACCCACACTTCATGAAGTCATTTTCTAGGTCACACACTATCAATATCACACTTGGTCACGAACGCTATAGGGTATCTCTGTCTCGGATATTCGTTCATTGTGGTTACGGGTTACCCATTCAAAACCCTTCTCTTGTGGCTCTTCATTTTCAACAAAGGCTTCTTGGGAAGGGAACTTCATGCGATAGGGACCATTGCTTCTTAGGAGGTAGGAATGATCACGATGGAAAAATGGCATCCACCCATAGTATTCATCACCCATGTTATCCATCTACCCATGGTTTTGTAAATGGCATCAACCCATGGTATTAATCCACCCATGGTATTTATCCGGGTCATGGAATTTACTATGGTATTCATTCACCCATAGTATTTACCCATGGTATTGTAAATGAGATCCACCCATGGTATTTACACCCATGGAATTTACACCTTGGTATTGTAACCGAAAAGGATATAAGTAACAAGTTGCATTTGTAAAAGTAATGCTACACCACAATGTAGCTTCTACAATTATTCTCTATTTTAATAAAAGAATCTTTGTGGTTCTATTTCTTGTGTGTTCTCCTTTTCTTTCTTTGGTCTAATTTTTTTAGATCTTGCGAGATCCATTTCAATTTTAGATCTTGGGGCCTCCCCCAAGATCCAGAGATCCTGAAATGGCATAAAGTCAAAATTTTGAGAAATATCTTGGTCTCCTCTCGAAACCCGATTTCACTCAAATTTTTATTCGGGGCTTAGATTTTGAGAAAAAAGTAGAAAGGGGGTCAAAAATCAGCATTTTTCCCCTCTTTAGTAGCACTACATTTACGGAGACACCTTGGGAGAGATGAGTTTATGAAATCCTTCCCACGGGTAATTTTAAAATAAAATATACGTGCACGGAAACTAGAAAGGAAACTCTAGTTTACCATTATTTCACATTTCAATTTTGACTTCAGAAGGGACCTAAGTATTTCAAGATGGTGGTGTATACTGTGTGTTAAAAGAATTTAATTAAGATTTTCATGCCATTTCTCCGAGTTTTCGAGTTTGACTTTGTAAAGGATTAAAAAGTTGAGGTAGATGGATGTAAAATTCAAAATGTAAATGTAAATGGTAAAATGGAGTTGAATGGGTATTTTACCCTCCATTTATTTCATTGAGGAGATGTCTCTAAGTGGTTAGTTAGGAGGAATTTGTTGTGTAACCTCCATAGTGTGTATCGGACTTCGGATAGATGCATGAATTTTACTTTCTTTCTATCAAGTTGACCTCCAAGGGAGGTTACACGACTTGTGATGGATGTAATTCCTTTTGTAATAATTTTCAAGGGTTGGAGTCTTGGACATTGAGCTAGTGTATTTTATTTTGACAAGTAATCTGATGAATACGGAAAGGAGAAAATTTGCGGCTTAAATTTAGGGATTCATGTGGTGACATTCAGCCATGGCTATGTTTCTATTTTATAAGTCACTTCATTGAATGATTTCTCTTTCCATTACATATCTAATTATTTCAATCATTATTATTTAAAGTTTTAAGCAAGATTCATGAGTAATACATCCTTTGTTTTGATGATATGATGATGTTGTGTTTATTTTCTTCTTAAGGGAATGAATTCATTCTTCTATGCTTTTTCATAATCTCTTTGTTCATCTTATACCATAACCATAAAGCATAAAGGGTCATTGATCTTTCTACCTTAATTCCCCTGCAATTTTTTCTCTTTATAACCCTACTAGAGTTTCAAGCCTAGCTCTAGGGTCTTTCATCCAGGAAAAAAAATCTGAGTCAACCAAAACCCTAAGAGAGCTATTATACCTATCCTAGAAATCTCCATTATCTAGTCAATTTGGTTGTGATATCATTTAGGAAACCTATTAGCCTAATGGGTTAGCTACTAGTTCAAAGTGCGCTACCTTTGATGGTCTCCTTCTTAGCCTTCGGAGATCTAATGGAAGTGTGGGGACGTGGCTTAGATAAGCCTTTGGTATCAACACTTGGTCACAAGGAGCCTTGCGGTAAGTGGCCAAGCCATCATCATACCTCCCAAGCTTAAAGGTTTTCTATTTGCATAGAATGGTGATGCCACATTTGACATGGATTCCCACGTTGGATATATGGCTTTCTGTGATGATGTGGAAATATGTGAGGTGACACATGGGAAGTGGATTGGGAATTTTCTAGTGGCTAAATGGTTAGGTGGTGAGTGACATGTGGTAGAAATGGCTAGGTTGGAGTAAACGTGGAAAAACCTTACTAGATTGTAGTAGATGATGTCAAACTTAATGGGAAGGTGACATAGCATCCCCAAGTGTCCCTTCAGGGACATCGGGCCATTAAGAACTTAAAAAAAATGAACTTGGTCGACCGGTAGTGGATGACGGTAGGCATAATAAGGAGAAATGGGCAATATGATGGAATGCTGCCTTGTCTGTATGAAAAGTGAAATTTCCATCCATTAAACTATTTGGAAAGTTGTAATTGTAATAGCCCTATGTCAAAATTTCATGTAATAAAGTTAATAAAAGGAAAAACAAATAAGACCAAGGTCATGGGAAATGTATTCCATGATGAATTTGGGGAAAAAATCCTAATTGGGTGTCACTTTCGGCTTATTATGGCTAAGGAAGTGTGGCGAAGGCAAGAGGCATTAATTGACATTTTATTTATGAAATAAAGGAAAATAGGAGAAAAGGAAGGTGGTTAGAATTTCCATGAGAGGTAAATTGAAGGAAAAATGGAGGAAATTGAAGAAAATAGAGGCCTTAATAATAAAAATGCTTCGAGGATGAATTCACAACCTTTTTGTCAGTTTAGTTTTGGAGCTCTCTATTATCTCATACTATTGCACACTTAGAGAATTATTGGAGCACTCTAGAATTGAAGAAATCAAGCCTAGGAAAGACAATGAAGGACAAAGGAAGCAAAGGACAATAGAGAAAGGTTGGATCAAACAACTTTAGTAGGAAGAATTTGTAGGTAACAAGTTGCATCTGACGTTTCCCTAGCTAGTTGTGAATGCGGGAATACATGAATTTATGTATTTGGTTCTTTTATTGTCATTGGCATGGGTTTTTTCTAGGTGTGACAATGTTTTTATTATTAGTTAACATTTTATATATAGCCATGGTTTTGATGGTATTCTATTCTCGGTTGGTTCGATTATTGGAAGGTTTTGAACCAAGTGATGTGTTCCTGGGGAAATTTCCAAAGGGTTTAGGGTGGAGGTGGTTTAATCTACGGGAATCCCTTGATGGGTGGGTGGAGATAGGAAAATTCCTCAGGGTATTGGTGAATAAATTATAAGGCATCCAACTCCTTTTGGGCTTAGTGATCTCTGCAAGTCTATTTTGGTGGGATCACACGGTAGTTGAAGGTGGAGGTGGTTTAAATCCAAGAAGCCTTGGTTATTTATGTCTGATTCTCACATTCCTTGATTGCAATATGTACAAAGGGGTGATTGGCTGAAAGAAACATTAAGTTTTTTACCTCAATCTATGGTCGGGTGGTACATGGAAGTCACGACTTGGTTGGATTTTTTTCATAAGTTAATAAGATCTATTTTATTATTGTGATTCATGATACTTAATACTTATTATTATGTGGATTTTCTGGTCGTTCTACTACATGTTCAATATTCTCATTATATGCTATTTATAAGCATGGTTCCATAACATGTTCTAGCTATGGCTCTTGTTATCTTTTGATTATTTAATTAATGGTTGATGAATGAATGGGATAACAAATGTTATTGCAGCTATTATGAGAGGGAATTAGACCTTCTTGGTGAATCTCATATTATTTTCAGACTCCTATGTTAAGATATGCATTCATGACTTATAGGTTACATATGCAATGTATATGTTTGATGAAATGACTATCATGAACAAACTGAATTAGGTCAAGTATGTTGGAATAAGGAATTCTTGCAGAGGGATTGGGGGAAATTTGTGAATAAATGTGTGCACGATTACTTCGTTACTTTGAATATTATTTCCCTCTACCATCTATTATTTGAGAGCATTCATTCATAAATAAATAAACATTAAATGTAATATTTAAATCTTTGGATTTTTAAGCAATGGCAATATCTTAAGATATTCCAATTTCTTCTTTCTCACTTTTCTACAGAACAATGCAAGTCATTCAAAGATTTCAATATTTTTAGAAATTTGGAATTATGAAATCACCAAATAGAAATCTTGAACATAAGCCCTTCACAGTTGTCTATGGATATGCAATATTCCACACCCAGAATTTCTGCTCTTGGGGTCACTGAGACGTTGTGGGAAAACTTCACTGCAATAATCTCAAAGAATCCAAAGCTAGGATGCCTAGAATAGACCCAATAAAACTCCCCTACGAATATTCAGCTCAAATAAATGCATCTAGATGGGTTATTCATATCTCCCCAATGCAGGTCTAAAACAATGCTCGATGAAAACACAAAGAGCCATGAACATAACCGAAACTATACACAGTGCAGAAATGCACAGAGGGAAAATGATGGAAATACATCATTATATTAATATATCAGAAGTAAATACAGAAATATAATGAAGATAAACCCCTCATTCAATGAGAATCCACCTCCAAATGAATAGCGATTGAAATACAGAGAAATTGTTGCAACTCCAAAATGTCGGAGAGTAGTGAATGCACTGTCTCTATGAAGGCATAAGCTGATGAATGGATGAAATAAATATTTTTTTCTGAATGAATACAATAAATATCCCAATAACAAATAAATGGAAGCCATCCTAGGACATATTGTCTATGAAAGATTGCTATAAATGCGGAGTAAACCAAAATGTGACAACTAAGTTGTCAACACCCAAGCTGAACTTAAACAAGAATAGAGTTTTGTGGGCGATCTGAAATATGGTTTCCCTCCTCTGATGATTTCTCTAATACAAAGTTTTGATCACTTTTTCTCAGAAACACACTCCTCTGGAAGCTCCAAAACCCCCTCTCTCACGCACTCCTCCAAAATAACGCGGTTTCCTCCATGGGCTTGCGCGGTGGGAGATGATGGAATGTTGGCCCATGCTGCAACGGATCTGATATGAAGCACAGGAAATCCTCCTTGCAGCTACTCCAATGATTGGATCACTCCTCCACTAAATAAAACAAACCCAAGAGAGAGACTCCATGAGTTCCTCTCTTGTTGCACCCGACAACACAACATCCTCTCGCTTGCCAGAAATAATGTTGTAGGAGATGAATGTAGTTGTGGCCAATCTGCAGTTGAGTAAATGTAGCTCAATCCTCATCCTTCCTTGAGGAAGAGGTAGGGATTCCCGACTGGGAACCGTGATGCTCGAGGAGCACCATCACCCTGCCTAAAACGGCCCGGGGATGCAGGCAGCACAGGACAGGTATCAACTCTAAATCATAACATAATGAAAATGGGCTGCCATCTCCTCCATATAAAGAAAGGGAACTCTTCTCTTACCATGGTCCCACCAATTAGGGTTTCCACCCTCATGAGTGTCTTCCCTCCAAAGGCACAACGCGGCTTCTACAGGAAGCCTCTTCCTCCTTGGGCGATCTTTGACTTTAGTCAAAGGTGACTAATCCAATGAGATGGGTTCCATTCACACCCTTGGTGTTTATTTCCATTGCTTTACTCTCCTCCTTTCCACATGAGGAGTGTTATTTATTAATTAAAATGGGGCCAAGGTGTCTCCTTACCCATTTTATTAAAAGCCAAAAAAATAAAATATACCACTATAATGTTCCATTTAGCTTAGGCATAAAATTGGGAACATTACGATCTCCCCCTCCCACCAGTTGCTTGCCTCAGCGCATAGAAGAACAAAATTTTCTCCCCCTTCTTCTCTTGTGGCCTCCTCATGTTGGTCCCACCCTTTGCTCCAAATATCTTTAATATACCTCTTGTCCTCAATGCTCTCTCCCAAGTATGCAACTAAAGTAGGTGTCCTTATGGAAAGATAGAAGGTGTAGTGGAATCCTTCTTGCTGAATGTGGCCCCCTTAAGGTAGGAGTGATGATATGCATAGGAAGTTTCTCCCAATGATAATCCTCTCATCCATTCTATCATCCAAAAATGAAAATCTCACCCCACGATTTCTGTGGAGTTGGGGCTGAATGGAGAGTTGTTTTTTTCTTCTCATGATGGCCCCCTCTCCATTAATTTTAACTCATGTGGAACTGCCTTATCTTTGGGCTGGAAAAGTATGGCCTCCAGAATGGCCCAAACTTTACACAAAGAAAAATTAGCCATGAAATGCCCCACCAAATTCTCCAAGTGGTCCCTCCCACGAGAAGATACAGTAACAATATTGGCAATCATGGTTTGCCATGGTATCTCCTGTAACATAAAACATGTATAATGGGGATAATGATGTGTTAATGGGTTTTACATACAATACTCTCCAAATAATGCTATCATGAGTGTACCAACATCGAAGTAAGGAGAAATACACGGTAAAAGCAAGTTTCCAAATAACACCCGGAGAGTGGTTCAAAGTTCCACACTTCATGGAACTGCGTAGTGCCTCTTGGCCTACCTCAAAATCCTAGGAAATAAAAGTGTTGTACTCTGTGCTTACTTGTTTGCTGCACAACATCTCCTCGTAATATGAGACATGACACATTGGTGCCAAAGGTGCACCGAAAACATGGCTTCCCCCACAACCATCACAAAATTAGCCAAAATCAAGGCTACAAGTAAGTGCAAGTACATCCTCATGAAAAATGCAGAAAGGAACCGACCTCCTTGATACATCATGATCCTCAATTAATGAAAGAATTAAAATTCAAAATATGAAATTATACCTCCTCCATCATGCACTAGAGCTCTGGATAAATGGCTCATCGAATGCTCTCACTCTCCTCCAATGAGTAAGGGAATGGTTGTGCCAGCATCTCTAAAATAGTAGACTGTACATCTATCCAAATTCTGATGTAGATCATGTCGAATTCCCCTCCCCAAGTAGACTCTTTTATCAAAGCAAAGTATGCATCCAAATGCATAGCTGGGAAATCCCTCATATGCGCACATGCAAATAATTTCTCCTTGAGACTAGAAACTCTAGTCTAGAAGAGTCTGCCATGATGATAGTGGTCATGTCATCCAC
The DNA here is from genome assembly GCA_034641835.2 of Pinus albicaulis. Classification (NCBI taxonomy): domain Eukaryota; kingdom Viridiplantae; phylum Streptophyta; class Pinopsida; order Pinales; family Pinaceae; genus Pinus; species Pinus albicaulis. The sequence continues at coordinate 112,128 of JAXQQM020070297.1, forward strand.
TAAGTGTACGCCATCTCCATCGAGGCCATCCAAGAATCATGCATGCACCAAGATCTTGGGGAATAATCAGCAAAGCTGATTCACTCAACCGGAATCAATCCTCCACATAGACGTATTTGGTGTTACGCAATGGTGCTCCATCATGCCGCTTCTTGCTACCTTGACACCATCCCCTCATGCAGAAATTCATCCTCCCAGGGATTCTTCCCTTACATGCCATCATGCGACTACTCACGCTCAAGAAATTATGATTTCTGAAAATAAGCCTCCACTGAGAGACTATCACCTCCAAAGAATCTCCCAATCCCTGAGTGCTGTGCATAAGCATGAGTGGCCTCCATCTACTCCTAGAGCATGAAAGAGTTCCTTCTCAAAATAAGTATCCTCTCTCTCGGGAAAATCCACGGAGAAGTCACATCATGCATCATGAAGATGCTGCTCCTCCATCCATACAACAACTGCGATATAAACTGGTAAAACTAATGAGAATGGGTGATATTGAAAATGAGAGAGTGCATCCCTCCTCCTTTGCTTAACCCAAAAAATCTAAATTTGTGATGGATTCCTTCAATGTCTCCACCTCTCACGGAATCCAAGAGGGGGGTGAACCAAATGACATGATACCTCTCATCATCTCTAGATCATGTGGCCTCCCAAGTGGATAACCTCAAAAGTGAGACATCAAGATAGGAAGTGGACTGAATATGAGAGGAATGAAAGGTCCTCTCTCTTGTGCGGTGCGGTCCCTCTCCTATATTGAAGAGAATCTACGAAATAGATAGGGGTGAATGTCGATCATCCCTTCCATGTTGATCCTTGATATTTTCTCCTTCCCATGGTGCAACGATTATGGCGTTCTTACCGGCTGCACCTCCTCTCTACCAAAATGTGAGTGTGTCTTCTCCTCGATGAGAGGCCTTGGCCTTCCTTGGAGAGAAATATCCACACCCTCACAAATGGAAGAGTGCCCTTCATACAATGGGGTCTTGCCTCTAGCAAGTAATTATCATATTTCTCCCCCTCTAAAAATATGGAATGATCTTTTGTTTCTGGTCCCCCTCCATGCATGCAAAGTGTTTGAAGTTTTGTCACACCATGTTTCACATTGGTTTCATAGGCATCCCTTTGCAAAACTCCTTGTGATTGCAACATGATCTCTCATTTGCATGAGAAGATGAAATAGAACTACGAAATCAATTATCATGAATCATACCTTTGAGTTTCTGTGCTTTGCTCCTCCAAAGGCCTCGACTCTTTCCATCCATCCTTATTATAGTAGCTATGGGAAATGTACTACCTTGTAGATCTGCATGTGTGTATGAATTCTCACACCCTTCATGAAAATATCTAGGGGCTTGATCATCCACAAACCCCTTTCGAAGAATTCCTCCAAAATTTTCCCTTTCATCGAGATCTTCAATGATGTCACAGAAAAGAAGAAGGAAAACTCCTCTTCCTTCATTCCTCTTCCTTGTTTCCTCTTGTAAATATCCTCTCCTTGGAGAGAATCTCTCTCTAATGAAATAGATCTTAGGCCTGAAGTGAGAGCCAAGATCATGCTCTGACTCTGCTTGTAATATTCCAAATGCGAGTGCCATCTGAGAATATCTTAAGATATTCCAATTCCTTCTTTAAGTGAGACAACGCAAGTCCATTTTAGAGATTTAATGTTAGAGGGGAATTTACAATATATGATACGGGGGGAAATAAAGGAAAAATCTTGAGGCTAAATTTGGCCCTTCCACGGACTACTGTCTATGGTTATGCAATATTCACAGAAGAAATTTAACTGCCTGGGTCCTTGAGGACGTTGTATAAGGAAGTTGATGCAATAATAATACAATCCAACACTGGGATGCCTAGAATAGACCCAATACAACTCTAACATACAGAGCTCAAGAAATGCATCTATAGATGGGTGTATTCAGATCTCCCCAATCTGAGTCTCTAAAACGATAGCAAATGAAAGAGCTTACGAAATACATGAACATAACCCCGAAGCTTCTGTAATTAGAATGCATCATAAGAGGGAAAATGCTACAGAAATCATTATATTAATATATCATCAGTAAAATACAAAAATATAATGAGGAATAAACCCCCTCATTCAATGAGAATCACACTCAAATGATAAGCGATGAAATACAAGAATTAGCACCAAATCAAAGAAAATGCGGAGAAAGGTATTTGCGTTGTATCTATGAAGGTATAAGTACATTTGAATATGGATAAAATACATATGTGAGTGAAGAATACAAGAAATATCCCAATAACAAAGAAATGGGTTGAAATACAAGAGATTTCTAGCCAATCTAGGAAGATTGCTGAAATCTTTGAGTAAACCAAACGTGACAACTAAGTTGTCAACATAGTAACCTAAACAAGAATGAGGCTATGGCTGATCACAGGTATGGTTTCCCTCCTTTGATCATGTCTCTAATACAAATTTTGATGCTTTCTCGGCTTACACTCCTGCGAAGCTCCGAAACCCATCTCCTCTTGCCTCCTCCAAAATAACGAGTTTCCTCCATCAGGACACACTACCACAGTTGGGAAGATGATGGAATGTTGGCCCATGCTAACGAGATATGATATGAAGCCCATAAATCCTCCTTGGAGCTCCTCCAGTAGTGGATCCTCCTCACTAAATAAAACAAACGGAGAGACTCCATGATATCCTCTCTTGCGCACCCCGACACAACGTCACTCTACGCGAAATAACGGCAGCAGGGAGATGTATTAGCCCCCATTTATTGAAATTTTTGACAAGAAAATAGGGGGCTAAATTGTTTTTGAGCCTTCAAGGAATGCATTTCTTCTGAAAACACAGTCTCCTTGAAGCCTCCTTGTGCCTTTTCCCTTTGATAGTATCCCCTCTGCTGATTTCCCTTATAAAGCCTCTCTGCTATGAAGAAATGCCCAAAGGCCCCCTTTCCCTTCTTATTTCACCCCCAATTAGCCTCCATTTTATCCCCCTTTTCTTCCCCTTCTATTTCCCTTCTTACCCTTCAAATTCTCCCCAAAATCCGCTTTAAATCCCTCCCCTAACCTTTGTTGGCCTTTTTCCTCCCTTACTCCTCTATCGTTCCCTTCCTTGGCCTTCAAATTCCATTTAAATGGGCCAAAACCCACTTTCCGACCATATAATAGGGCTTAGCCCCTCTACCGCAGGCCCCTTCAACCACTTCCCCACATGTGACCCGACGTTGGGACCAAGCGCTTAAGTCCCAGGCGCTAATCGCAATCGGAGCATCGGGTGGGTGCAATTCCTTTGCATCAGTGAAAATCCCCGATGCGATCGTTTTATCACAATAAGTCCCGCGACGCATTTTGGTCCATTGATCTGCTTCGATCGAACGGCTGAGCGCTAATCGCAAGCCCCCCACCCATCGCAGTCGCAACATTCATGTCGTAACCCCCGATCAATCGCAAGCCCATCTCTCCGATCTCCGATTGATCGCGCCCCCGACCTCCGATCCCCGATCGCGTCATCCTCCCGATTGCATCCCAGCCGCCCATTCCCTTCCAGATCTGACGGTTGGCGCTTAATCGCAACATCGCTCCGATCGCAATCGGAACTTTTTGAATGTGTCACCCCTGCTCCCCCCGATAGCGATCCTCCGATTTGATCTTGACCGTCCATTGGATCTGGGATCTAACGGTCAAGATCTAATCGCCCTCCACCATGACTGGGGTCCGCTTCCACGACTCCGCTCCATTGTTTTATGCCCTTTTTCTTTGTAATTCACCCAAAGTTAAGTTGTCGGGTTTTTCACTATTAACTATTCCTTCCGCCTTTTTCATTGTTTCTCCGCTGTTCCGCCACCATTCTTCCGCCTCCACAACATTTCTCCACCACCACTGCCCGTGGTTTTAAATGGTTTGTCTCATCACACAGATAACATAGAGAGGTCTATTCAGCACTTGCCAGTGAACCAGCGGCAGAGACTCAAAGAGGATTTACGCCTAGAATTGAAGATTAACAATTTGATCCCAAATTCAAAGGATTAAAGCGTTGTTTGAAGACTAAGAGTGCACCAGCAAGCCATAACTGCGCCACCTAACAGCAGAGTGATTTTCTCCTAGAAGTACACCTTCTCACAGCATCCTCCGTGCCTCTCGAGCCCAGGAAAGATTGATACAATGACAGAACCTCTCAAGGGGCTGTCAGGCAGCATTAAAGAAGCATGGAGGGACCTTGCAGATTTTCCACCCAGTTCATTTATTTCATAATGGCAGCACAGAGCTCCAAACACCAGAAAGGACTCCAAGGAACATATCAGAGGTCAAAATCGACCTGAAAGAGATCTCCGAACCAGTCTCAGAGAACATTCAGCGTTGCAGTTTTCCATTAAGTAGTATGGGCATGGACACTTCCACTGATTCTGTCTTAATGAAATCAATTAATGTTCATCTACCTCTGTTTTCTCTCTTCTCCTATAAAAAATCCCCGAGAACATAATGTAAAGGTTGTTGTTGTTTTTGCCTTGCTGGGCATTTGTTGTTAAGGGATTCATTCCGACTGTTAGAACAGTCTTGGGAGGGAGTTGCAGAGTAGTTGTATGTCATAGGCTGGGAGGAGAAGTCTGAACTGCATTAGCCATTGAGCTTATTGTACATGACTGGTTTTGCATCAATTAATCAAAGCACATTTCACAGGATCCTAGTCTATTACTATTGGTGATGTTTTTCCTAACTCTGTTATTTACATTTACATGTTGTTTCATGTTCTTCTGGTAGGAAACATAAGTATAACATAGGATTCACCCTTGTTAGGTGCCCTATGTTTCCTGCTCTCCCTACCTTTAATGTTTTCTGCTTTGTGTGCTGTCTAAGAGTGAATTCACGTGGTTTAACCAGTGCAGCGGATGTTATTGCCTGCTGGCTGATGTATGAACTTGGGGGTTTGCTTCTTGGATGCTTCTTTGTTAGATTTATCTCTGTTCTTTCCCTTGGAGTTGCTAAAGCAGACCTAGAGTTAAATGACCTCTGGTCCGATCTATAAGCAGCCCCATTGTCTCTTTGAGAGCTGCCTTTGAGTATGTCCAAGAAGGTCTGGAGTTAAATGACCTCTGACCTGATCTATAGACAAAAATTTGGTTGTCTTTCCTTCTTCCACTTTCTCTCCTTAATGTTCCATTCCACCATCTGCCTAAAAGATCCTTTAGTGTAGATGACTTGCCCTTTAAAATCCTTGGCTAGTGGATGCAAGTAATTTCCTTTCATGACTCCATAGCCCAATGGATGGCACTTTCTTGGCCTATCCTCTTTGCTGAAGCCTCCTGCTGCTTTGTTTCCTTTTCTCCCATTACTTTCTCAGCCTATGATCTCCTAACCAACCCAGCAACCAACCAACCAAATCATTTAAAACCCCTTGTGCTTCATAACTAGCCTAACATCTCATTTTGAGCTTCAAAGATATATCATTTTTTGCTCTGTTTGGAGAGATCCCTCTCCAGGTCCAGGAGGGCTAGATCCTAGGGCCCCAAAGTGGTTCTGATGTTGTCTCATCTTTTGGTCTTGCCAATCTGGCCAAAACATGGGAACCCAAACAAGAT